>SSNP01000052.1:50367-105367 GCA_006937955.1 Pachypanchax playfairii
CGCTGCAGTCCCTGACGCGTCCACCGTGTCCACGCGCTGCAGTCCCTGACGCGTCCACCGTGTCCACGCGCTGCAGTCTCTCTTCAGTTGTCCTGGCACCACAGACTGACGGCTGATTAAACCCATTTTATTTTAATTTGATTTAAATTTATCACCCATCACTGCTGATACTGTCAGACATCAGACGCAGTTCACTGTCCCACACTCGCTAAGGTGACCCTCATTTCACACACAGTCCCATCTCAAAACCACAAGTCCAGTTGTATCAGAACCCAACCAGACCTGCAGCTGATGGATCGCCCTCCCTGGTAAACTCTACCTGATCCTTCAGCTGAGGGCGTCCAGCTAGCAGCTCACTAGCAAACTGACAGCTGACAGACCCAAATCCTTCAATACAAGCAGGTCACTGAAGGTCTTTCATAGAGACACAGATCATTTTAATGAGGACTGGTGGAGGGGGCTCAGACAGGGTGTGTGCACGTGTGCGTGTGCACGTGTGTGAGGGTGACAGTACCCCTGTAGCCTCATCATAGACAGTGACGATGAGTTACAGAGAACAACCACGTCTGAGGAATGTGATAAAGATCCACAGATCTTCAGGTGCTGCTGAGGGTTCTCAGTGATCCAGGTCTTGGTGATCCTGCTAGGCAGCTGGACTCCAACAAGGAAGAGGAGTCCAGTTTCCTAGCAGGATCACCATTGAGGGATGTTTTTGGTAAAGCACCGTGACAAACTAGAACACAGGTGAACAGAACGTGCAGGTGAGATACGCACCGTGGGGTCAGAGAAGCCTCTCTGCGTGTGTTTGTTGGGTCAAGATCTCTTCAGATCCTGTCAGGTACCCCGGGTCCCCGGTCTTGTCAGATGGAAATGTGGACTCACTCACTCCATCAAAGCCCTTGTTGTCGTGACACGGTGTCGCGGCTCCGTTGCCACTGTCTTCCCACCTGACCCGCGGCAGCGCGTGGACGCGCACGGTCCCGTTCAGCTCCTTCTCCATGTTCTCCTTGTGTTTCTGCTCTCCTACTTCCAGGGTCTTCACGCCGTCCGTGGAGAGCCTCCCGGACAGTTTCCTGGTCCACTGCGTGAAGCTCATGTCCACTGAACTCTTCACGTCCACGGCCGCGTAAAGCTGCACGTTTCCCATGTACCATAAAACCCACCACACCAAGCTGAAGAAGATGACAATGGAGCCCGTGTAGATCAGGAAATCACCGTAGAAGCGACCGTTCAGGTGAAGGTTCCCGAAAATCCCAACCAGGAGCACGACCAGCCCGGCAGCATCGAAGATGAGGGCGAGGAAGAGCAGGTGCGCGCAGTTCCCCCTGCAGCTGTGGGCCATGTCTGCGCAGTGATGACTTAACGCGTCAAACTTACACCTGTAAGAGTTCACCTGCGTGCAGGCCACGCCCTTTTCAGGCCTAAACCCCACCTGCTGCGCTCACAGCACAGAGAGATGAGTTTGACTTGTAGAGCGAGAAAGAAACATTTCATGTTGAGGTGAAGCTGCAGGTCAGCAGGTAACAGCAGAGATCTGTATAGAGCATTGACACATATACAGGTGTGGGGAAAGTATTTGCCCCCGTGACAGCAGCACCTGCTCACAGTGATAACAGGTGTGTTTACTTTCTGTAATGAGTTTTTAAAGTTACACAGGTAGCAGCTGGAGCTCTTATATTGTGTTTATTTTATAATGAACTGGTGAAGTCATGATGTCACAGGTAAAGTCTGGTCTTCACCATCTCCACACTTCGGGCTTTTTATTTCCAGGTGTGTGTCTTAAATTTCCTGATCAGCCAGTTTATAAGTTTATGATGATTCAGTCAGTGAAGGAGGCTGAACAAGGCTTCATGAAGCTTCAAACCATTTTGGAACTTTGTATATAAAAATGGTTCAGCAGTTGAAGCTTCAGTCATGGAGCACCTGAGTACCACCTGCTGGCACAGTGTTTGTTGTACAGCTGAGCAGGTGAGCTGTAGGTAAGTAACAGGTTAGCTGCAGGACCTGCAGGTGAGTAACAGATTAGCTGCAGGTGAGTAACAGGTGAGCAGCAGGTGAGGAGAAGGTGAGCTGCTGATTGATTCTTTTTACTATATATATATATATGTTACCGCTTGGTAAAATTATTAGACAACATGGTATAAAATTCCATTTTTATGCTGATGATACTCAGTTATATCTATCAATGAAGCCTGATGAGACCAACCAGCTGCAGAGATTACAAACTTGTCTTAATGATGTAAAACGTTGGATGACGCTTCATGTTTTGCTTTTAAATTCAGACAAGACAGACGTTCTGGTTCTGGTTCTGGTTCTGGTTTTTGGGCCTGAGAACCTTATAGGAACAAGTTGTGTAGTAGAAGGTAAAGAACCTGGGTGTTATCTTTGACCAGGACATGTCCTTTAGTTCTCATATAAAGCATGTTACCATGACGACCTACTTCCACCTGCGTAATGTTGATAAAATTAGGAGCATTTTGAATCAAAGAGATGCAGAAACTTTAGTTCATGTATTTATTACTTCTAGACTTGATTACTGTAATTCATTATTATCAGGATGTTCTAATAGTTCTGTTAAAGACCTCCAGCTGATCCAAAATACTGCTGCCAGAGTTCTGATGAGAGTTAGAAGGAGAGACCATATTTCTCCTGTTTTAGCATCACTTCATTGGCTCCCTGTAAGGTCTAGAATAAAGTTTACATCTTTCTCTCAACTCCAAACTGACATTTAAAGCAAACAATCCCCCTTTTCAGGTCATGTTTGACATATTTTCTTGCTCTTCATCTAATATAATCTAATAATTGTCACATTTCTGGTTATTCAACGCACATTCGGCCCTTTTTACTCTTCCAGCTGGAACACATTGTTTCCAACAACCTCAACACCTCAGTTCTTCATCCAGGCAGAGAGGAGTAGTTATTGAATCTATCTATTCACACTCTAAATGATTTCATGACTTATTAATCCTCCTGATTAACAAAGAGACATGGCAGATTACATGGATTTCCTTCAGTAAAGTCCTTCATGGTCTAAGATCTCTATTATATTCACATCTGCTGCAGAAAATTTAAATAAAACAGGACTGTGTATATGTTGATCTGCTAGATGGCGCCAGTCACCTGTAAACCCAACAGAACCAGCCTGGAGCACTGCATCGGACCGCACTGCATAACCACCGGTGATACCACTTGAACACTGTTAACAGACACACTGGGATTTATTTTCAGCTGTTTTTACAAACCAAAAACATGGACAGATGTTTATCATGTGATGAAACCTCTCTGCAGTGAAGCTGATCATACTCTCGTCTCATGTTTACTCTTTATTGGTATAAATATTTATGTTAAATTTGTTTTTTGTCAACATGTTTTTGTTGTTAATCTAAATGCATTCTGTCTTTTATCTTCAGTTTGTCTTTGTCAGATTAGTTAAACTCTGCTGATGATTTAACTAAAACACTAACCAACACTAACCAGTCACTTTAACTGATTCTACTGATGAGCTAAAGCTTAAAGAGCGCGTTAGGGTTAATGTAATGTTCCTTTCATTAGAATCATCTGGGTCATCATGTGACTTGTGAGACTCAGATCTTTTTATTCTATAAACATTAATCTTTTCATAGTTTCAAGACTTTATGATCTAAACACTCTGAGAAACATGAAACCTTTATAGAAAGATTTTAATAAGTGAATCATCCACATTGTGTCAAGCTTGTCACTCAGAAACTCTGTTTTTATTTAGACTGCAGGTTATTCATCTTGAAAAGATGGTTTAAAGCTCCATGATGACACAAATCCAACCAACACACATTATAAATACTGATATTAATGAGAAAGCACAACCAAGCTGCTGTGAGTTGTAATGAGCTCCTGCCTCAAGGTAGAAATGAAAACAAGCTGGGGATTTAAAAAAATAATGTCTGAAAGACATGTGCACTACCAACAGAGTGATGGACCAGGTACTAATGTGGTGTTCAGCATTTTGATTGACAGCTTAACGGAGCTGCAGGGTCCCATCAAAACTTCTCTGAGTTTGTCTTTATAATATAAAGCGTTTGAGTAAAGTTAATTATGATAACAAGGTCCAGCTGATTGAGTTTCATGAATACTTTCTCAGCTTCAAGGCAGATACTGAACTCACAAAACACAACGACTTCCTGTCCAATTCATTTTCTTTCTTAAACACAAGGTTGAAAATGAGCCTCAGTAATGTGCAGAGATGTGGTGAGCTCAGCTTTAATGTACCAGCCGACACCCTAAAGGTTCCATAACACGGTAGAATAAACCAGAAAGGACTGAAAGTCTTTATCTGTACCAGAAAAACCAGACCTGGAGAGTTAGACTAGACCTGGAGAGTTAGACTAGACCTGGAGAGTTAGACTAGACCTGGAGAGTTAAACCAGACCTGGAGAGTTAGATTAGACCTGGAGAGTTAAACCAGACCTGGAGAGTTAGATCAGACCTGTAGATTTAGACTAGACCTGGAGAGTTAGACTAGACCTGGAGAGTTAAACCAGACCTGGAGAGTTAGACTACACCTAGAGAGTTAGATTAGACCTGGAGAGTTAGACTAGACCTAGAGAGTTAGATTAGACCTGGAGAGTTAAACCAGACCTGGAGAGTTAGATCAGACCTGTAGATTTAGATGAGACCTGTAGATTTAGATGAGACCTGGAGAGTTAGACCAGACCTGGAGAGTTAGATCAGACCTGTAGATTTAGATCAGACCTGTAGATTTAGACTAGACCTGGAGAGTTAGACTAGACCTGGAGAGTTAGACTAGACCTGGAGAGTTAAACCAGACCTGGAGAGTTAGACTAGACCTAGAGAGTTAGATTAGACCTGGAGAGTTAAACCAGACCTGGAGAGTTAGATCAGACCTGTAGATTTAGATCAGACCTGTAGATTTAGACTAGACCTGGAGAGTTAGACTAGACCTGGAGAGTTAGACTAGACCTGGAGAGTTAAACCAGACCTGGAGAGTTAGACTAGACCTGGAGAGTTAGACTAGACCTGGAGAGTTAGACCAGACCTGGAGAGTTAGATCAGACCTGGAGAGTTAGACTAGACCTGGAGAGTTAGACTAGACCTGGAGAGTTAGACCAGACCTGGAGAGTTAGATCAGACCTGTAGATTTAGATGAGACCTGTAGATTTAGATGAGACCTGTAGATTTAGACTAGACCTGGACAGTTAGATCAGACCTGGACAGTTAGACCAGACCTGGAGAGTTAGATCAGACCTGTAGATTTAGATGAGACCTGTAGATTTAGACTAGACCTGGAGAGTTAGATCAGACCTGTAGATTTAGACTAGACCTGGAGAGTTAGATCAGACCTGTAGATTTAGATGAGACCTGTAGATTTAGATGAGACCTGGAGAGTTAGACCAGACTTGGAGAGTTAGATCAGACCTGTAGATTTAGATCAGACCTGTAGATTTAGACTAGACCTGGAGAGTTAGACTAGACTTGGAGAGTTAGATCAGACCTGGAGAGTTAGACCAGACCTGGAGAGTTAGACTAGACCTGGAGAGTTAGACTAGACCTGGAGAGTTAAACCAGACCTGGAGAGTTAGACTAGACCTGGAGAGTTAGACTAGACCTGGACAGTTAGACCAGACCTGGAGAGTTAGACTAGACCTGGAGAGTTAGACTAGACCTGGAGAGTTAGACCAGACCTGGAGAGTTAGATCAGACCTGTAGATTTAGATCAGACCTGGAGAGTTAGACCAGACCTGGAGAGTTAGACTAGACCTGGAGAGTTAGACCAGACCTGGAGAGTTAGACTAGACCTGGAGAGTTAGACCAGACCTGGAGAGTTAGATCAGACCTGTAGATTTAGATCATACCTGTAGATTTAGACTAGACCTGGAGAGTTAGATGAGACCTGTAGATTTAGATGAGACCTGTAGATTTAGATGAGACCTGGAGAGTTAGACCAGACCTGGAGAGTTAGATCAGACCTGTAGATTTAGATCAGACCTGTAGATTTAGACTAGACCTGGAGAGTTAGACTAGACCTGGAGAGTTAGACTAGACCTGGAGAGTTAGACCAGACCTGGAGAGTTAGATCAGACCTGTAGATTTAGATCAGACCTGTAGATTTAGACTAGACCTGGAGAGTTAGACTAGACCTGGAGAGTTAGACTAGACCTGGAGAGTTAGACTAGACCTGGACAGTTAGACCAGACCTGGAGAGTTAGACTAGACCTGGAGAGTTAGACTAGACCTGGAGAGTTAGACCAGACCTGGAGAGTTAGATCAGACCTGTAGATTTAGATCAGACCTGTAGATTAGACTAGACCTGGAGAGTTAGACCAGACCTGGAGAGTTAGACTAGACCTGGAGAGTTAGACTAGACCTGGAGAGTTAGACTAGACCTGGAGAGTTAGATCAGACCTGTAGATTTAGATCAGACCTGGAGAGTTAGACCAGACCTGGAGAGTTAGACTAGACCTGGAGAGTTAGACCAGACCTGGAGAGTTAGATTAGACCTGGAGATTTAGATCAGACCTGGAGAGTTAGACTAGACCTGGAGAGTTAGATCAGACCTGTAGATTTAGACTAGACCTGGAGAGTTAGACTAGACTTGGAGAGTTAGATCAGACCTGGAGAGTTAGACCAGACCTGGAGAGTTAGATCAGACCTGTAGATTTAGATCAGACCTGTAGATTTAGACTAGACCTGGAGAGTTAGACTAGACCTGGAGAGTTAGACTAGACCTGGAGAGTTAAACCAGACCTGGAGAGTTAGACTAGACCTGGAGAGTTAGACTAGACCTGGAGAGTTAGACCAGACCTGGAGAGTTAGATCAGACCTGTAGATTTAGATCATACCTGTAGATTTAGACTAGACCTGGAGAGTTAGATCAGACCTGTAGATTTAGACTAGACCTGGAGAGTTAGACTAGACTTGGAGAGTTAGATCAGACCTGGAGAGTTAGACCAGACCTGGAGAGTTAGATTAGACCTGGAGAGTTAGACCAGACCTGGAGAGTTAGACTAGACCTGGAGAGTTAGACTAGACCTGGAGAGTTAGACCAGACCTGGAGAGTTAGATCAGACCTGTAGATTTAGATCATACCTGTAGATTTAGACTAGACTTGGAGAGTTAGACTAGACTTGGAGAGTTAGATCAGACCTGGAGAGTTAGATCAGACCTGGAGAGTTAGACCAGACCTGTAGATTTAGATCAGACCTGTAGATTTAGACTAGACCTGGAGAGTTAGATGAGACCTGTAGATTTAGATGAGACCTGTAGATTTAGATGAGACCTGGAGAGTTAGACCAGACCTGGAGAGTTAGATCAGACCTGTAGATTTAGATCAGACCTGTAGATTTAGACTAGACCTGGAGAGTTAGATGAGACCTGTAGATTTAGATGAGACCTGTAGATTTAGATCAGACCTGGAGAGTTAGACCAGACCTGGAGAGTTAGACTAGACCTGGAGAGTTAGACTAGACCTGGAGAGTTAGACCAGACCTGGAGAGTTAGATCAGACCTGTAGATTTAGATCAGACCTGTAGATTTAGACTAGACCTGGAGAGTTAGACTAGACCTGGAGAGTTAGACTAGACCTGGAGAGTTAGACCAGACCTGGAGAGTTAGATCAGACCTGTAGATTTAGATGAGACCTGTAGATTTAGATGAGACCTGGAGAGTTAGACCAGACCTGGAGAGTTAGACTAGACCTGGAGAGTTAGACCAGACCTGGAGAGTTAGACTAGACCTGGAGAGTTAGACCAGACCTGGAGAGTTAGACTAGACCTGGAGAGTTAGATTAGACCTGGAGAGTTAAACCAGACCTGGAGAGTTAGATCAGACCTGTAGATTTAGATGAGACCTGGAGATTTAGATGAGACCTGGAGAGTTAGACCAGACTTGGAGAGTTAGATCAGACCTGTAGATTTAGATGAGACCTGGAGAGTTAGACCAGACCTGGAGATTTAGATCAGACCTGTAGATTTAGATGAGACCTGGAGAGTTAGACTAGACCTGGAGAGTTAGACTAGACCTGGAGAGTTAAACCAGACCTGGAGAGTTAGACAAGACCTGGAGAGTTAGACTAGACCTGGAGAGTTAGACCAGACCTGGAGAGTTAGACTAGACCTGGAGAGTTAGACCAGACCTGGAGAGTTAGATCAGACCTGTAGATTTAGATCAGACCTGTAGATTTAGACTAGACCTGGAGAGTTAGACTAGACCTGGAGAGTTAAACCAGACCTGGAGAGTTAGACTAGACCTGGAGAGTTAGACTAGACCTGGAGAGTTAGATCAGACCTGTAGATTTAGATCAGACCTGTAGAGTTAGACTAGACCTGGAGAGTTAGACTAGACCTGGAGAGTTAGACTAGACCTGGAGAGTTAAACCAGACCTGGAGAGTTAGACAGACCTGTAGATTTAGATCAGACCTGTAGATTTAGACTAGACCTGGAGAGTTAGATGAGACCTGTAGATTTAGATGAGACCTGTAGATTTAGATGAGACCTGGAGAGTTAGACCAGACCTGGAGAGTTAGATCAGACCTGTAGATTTAGATCAGACCTGTAGATTTAGACTAGACCTGGAGAGTTAGACTAGACCTGGAGAGTTAAACCAGACCTGGAGAGTTAGACTAGACCTGGAGAGTTAGACCAGACCTGGAGAGTTAGACTAGACCTGGAGAGTTAGACTAGACCTGGAGAGTTAGACCAGACCTGGAGAGTTAGATCAGACCTGTAGATTTAGACTAGACCTGGAGAGTTAGACCAGACCTGGAGAGTTAGATCAGACCTGTAGATTTAGATCAGACCTGGAGAGTTTTAACATGCATGTATATTTTGCTTTTAAACGGTCAGCCCCCCCAACCCCCACCCCCCCACACCCCCCCACCCCCAACTTGCAACCCATCTTTCCTTCCAAATGGCACCCATCTCCTTATTAAAGCCTCCTGTAGTCTGCACTCCCTGCTTCCTCTCCTCCATCAAGAGGACTTGGTTTCTGTTTCGATCACCTACTGGCGATGTAGAAGAGGCTCACTAGACTTTACAGAACTTGTGGGATTAAACAGAGTCATTTCATTAAATGTTTACACATTGCCTTAGCCATGAGGTGTGTGGATAAAGCTGTAGTTTCAAATCAGAGATGATATCTCTTCTCCACCTGGGGGGGAATTGGAGGGCTGCATTAATCCTGATAAAGTGTGTTTCAGATAGCACTTACTTTTCTACCTGTTTATCCCTGAGGGGCTCAGTTTGGCAAGTGATTCACTCACACAGATGTAACTACTCACCACACTGCTTCACTGTGTGATTCTATCTAGTCCTGTCTCTAATTACACAAAACAATTATTTTATTTCTCATTTTCCTCCTTTTTCCCACGTTCAGGTGAGTTTGGAGGTTGGTCTGCTGCTCCACCCTTTAGGCCCGGCTCTATATTGGCCACTGTAAGTCACACCTGGAATTATTCATCTCAGTTGGAATGTTTTATACTTCCTCCTCTGCTCAGCACCAGACTGTTTGTAGTTACAATCTGACCCAGATGATCTGCTCTTGTGTTGAACCTTTTGGGAAATCCTTACTGCTGAATTGGAGCTCCAGTTTGGATGATTGTTACACCTCTGAAAAGCAACTGGAATCTTCCAGACTCACCTGCTCTGGTTTGATCTCACCTTCCACTACCTCCACTCATCAACCTCCTACTGCTGCCTCCTTGGTTTGGCTCCGCCCCCCAGGCTCCTTCATCTCCTGCAAACAACAACAAACCAAATCCAGTGTTTGATGCACAATCTCACTCACCAATAAGAATATTCTCTTCCCTTTTTATACAGTTGTTGGTCCAGGATTTGTCAGCAGTTGGTTCTGGTTCTGGTTCTGGTTCTGGTCTGGTCTGGTCTGGTCTGGTCTGGTCTGGTCTGGTTCTGGTGTGGTTCTGGTTCTGGTTCTGGTTCTGTTCTGTTCTGTTCTGGGTCTGGTTCTGGTCTGGTCTGGTCTGGTCTGGTTCTGGTTCTGGTTCTGGTTCTGGTCTGGTCTGGTCTGGTCTGGTCTGGTCTGGTCTGGTCTGGTCTGGTCTGGTCTGGTTCTGGGTCTGGTTCTGGTTCTGGTTCTGGTTCTGGACCCAACGTACATGTAAACATCCAGTTTTCTTTATTAGTTTCGATAAACTTCACACAGATCTCTGTAACTGTGTACAAACAGCCTCGTGGTTAAATTGTACATTTATAGAATAATATGTCTGAAGATGTTGGAATGGATCTTGTGAGTGTGTCTTGATGGGTACAGTCTTTCACACTGATGGTGTTGAAGCATCCACCCATTCTCCAGACTGCTGTTGGAGTAGTGTTGAATCAGCAGCATGCTAACCTTGGACCTTGTGTTAGCATGTTCAATCACAGGATGAAGCCTGCTGCTATCAAACAGGAAATTAGTCAAATATCAGATTTTAAATACAATTAAAAATAAAAGCCTTGAAGACCCCTTTGATCTAAAAGATAAATAAAGTTGAACCTTTTGTAAACAACAACAAAAATAAAAACAACTTACATCATAACATCTCACTTGGATCTGTCCTTCTTAAAAATAATAAATACAATATTCAGTTCAGCGTCATATGACACTTGAACAGCAGCATCAGGAGGTACAGCTGGTAACCGAAGTGTCACTGGTTCGAATCCCTGCTGCATCCAGATAAGATCGCCTGGCTGTTGTGTCCTTGAGCAAGACACTTCACCCATCCTGCCTGTCTGGTGGAGGTCAGAGGGTTCGGTGTCACCTGGTGGCCTCACCTGTCAGTGTCCCAGCTGTGGGACAACATGTGTGTTTATCACCAACATACATGTGAGTGAATGATAAACTTTAGAGACCAAGAACTTCACAAAGCGAGGAGTCATACCTTAAAATGTCCTAACCTCAAACGATTTCACTGATTTTAAGAGGCTGTTTCTCCACTCCAGTCATACTGCATGAGACTTGTAGGATAATTAAGACAGGATTATGGAGGGAAAGAATATCTCATGACCTGAATCTGTATCATGTTATCATGTTTGGATGCATGCCATGCAGCTTGCCAGAGTATCTCATCAGGCCCAGCTGTGTCTTATCATTGGCTCATGCTGTTCATCTGGTTCTCTATGTATTTAAGCTCTTCTCAGGTTCCGCCTCCTCTCCAGATTGTTTCTGTTCATTTGCCACCGATCCAGCGTTTCCAAACCTGGTATCAGAGTTTTGTCTAAGTGAACCTCATTCTGCTTAAAGTCTGTGATCTTCTTCATCCCTGACCACACATCTCTTACATTGTTTTGCTGGAGCTTGTTCTCCAGCTTTTTCCAGGACACCTCCTTGTTGTCTCTAATCTTGTCCACTTCTCAATTGTTCAGTGTTTTCCTCCATGAAACTCACGTTTCTCTAATTAAGTAGTTCTTTCGGGTCTCTGGTGATCCAGGGTTTGTTATTGGGGAAGCACTTCACTGTTCTGGTGGGAATTATGTTGTCGACGCAGAAGTTTAAATAGTCAGTCACACACTCAGTCATAGCGTTGATGTCCTCTCCATGTGGCTCACGGAGCACATCCCAGTCTGTACCCTCAAAACATCTTTGAAGAATTTCTTCAGCTTCCTGTGACCACCTCCTCACAGTAGTTTTGATCACAGGTTGCCTCTGGATAATGGGTTTGTATACTGAGCAGAGATTATGGTCTGCCTTGCCAAGAGCAGGCCGTGCAAAGGACCTGTATGCATCCCTGATATTTGCATAGAACAAGTCCAGTATTTTGTTTTCTCTGGTGGAGCAGCTGACAAACTGTTGAAATGCTTGCAGTGTAGAGGAGAAAGAGGCGGGATTAAAGTCTCCAGATATTGCCACAAATGCATTTGGGTGCTGTCTGCAGTTTAGCACCAGCATCCGCCCAGCTTGAGTTATCAGTGTGTTTGCAAATAGGGCTGACTCTGAGCTGCATGGTGCCCTAGGCAACGGCATGAGTGGCCTCCATCCAAGACCTGTACTCCTCCATGTAGGACCTGTATTCCTCCATGTAGGACCTGTACTTCTCCACGTAGGACCTGGATTCCTCCATCCAGGACCTGTACTCCTCCACGTAGGACCTGGATTCCTCCATCCAGGACCTGGATTCCTCCATCCAGGACCTGGACTCATCCATCTAGGACCTGTACTTCTCCATGTAGGACCTGGATTCCTCCATCCAGGACCTGTACTCCTCCATGTAGGACCTGTATTCCTCCATGTAGGACCTGTACTTCTCCATGTAGGACCTGGATTCCTCCATCCAGGACCTGTACTCCTCCACGTAGGACCTGGATTCCTCCATCCAGGACCTGGATTCCTCCATCCAGGACCTGGACTCATCCATCTAGGACCTGTACTCCTCCACGTAGGACCTGGATTCCTCCACATAGGAGCTGGACTTCTCCATCTAGGACCTGTACTCCTCCACATAGGACCTGGATTCCTCCATCCAGGACCTGGACACATCCATCTAGGACCTGTACTCCTCCACGTAGGACCTGGATTCCTCCACATAGGACCTGGACTTCTCCATCCAGGACCTGGACTCCTCCACATAGGACCTGGACTCTTCCATCCAGGACCTAGACTCCTCCACATAGGACCTGGACTCCTCCACATAGGACCTGGACTCCTCCACGTAGGACCTGTACTCCTCCATCCAGGACCTGGACTCCTCCACGTAGGACCTGGACTCCTCCACCTAGGACCTGGACTCCTCCACCTAGGACCTGGACTCCTCCACATAGGACCTGGACTCCTCCACGTAGGACCTGGACTCCTCCACGTAGGACCTGTACTCCTCCATCCAGGACCTGGACTCCTCCACGTCGGACCTGGATTCCTCCATCCAGGACCTGGACTCCTCCACATAGGACCTGGACTCCTCCATCCAGGACCTGGACTCCTCCACATAGGACCTGGACTCCTCCACATAGGACCTGGACTCCTCCACGTAGGACCTGTACTCCTCCATCCAGGACCTGGACTCCTCCACGTCGGACCTGGATTCCTCCATCCAGGACCTGGACTCCTCCACATAGGACCTGGACTCTTCCATCCAGGACCTAGACTCCTCCACATAGGACCTGGACTCCTCCACATAGGACCTGGACTCTTCCATCCAGGACCTAGACTCCTCCACATAGGACCTGGACTCCTCCATCTAGGACCTGGACTCCTCCACCTAGGACCTGGACTCCTCCATCCAGGACCTGTACTCCTCCACGTAGGACCTGGACTCCTCCATCTAGGACCTGGACTCCTCCATATAGGACCTGGACTCCTCCACATAGGACCTGGACTCCTCCACGTAGGACCTGGACTCCTCCACGTAGGACCTGTACTCCTCCATCCAGGACCTGGACTCCTCCACGTCGGACCTGGATTCCTCCATCCAGGACCTGGACTCCTCCACCTAGGACCTGGACTCCTCCACATAGGACCTGGACTCCTCCATCTAGGACCTGGACTCCTCCACATAGGACCTGGACTCCTCCACATAGGACCTGGACTCCTCCACGTAGGACCTGTACTCCTCCATCCAGGACCTGGACTCCTCCACGTCGGACCTGGATTCCTCCATCCAGGACCTGGACCCTCCACATAGGACCTGGACTCTTCCATCCAGGACCTAGACTCCTCCACATAGGACCTGGACTCCTCCACATAGGACCTGGACTCCTCCACATAGGACCTGGACTCCTCCATCTAGGACCTGGACTCCTCCACGTAGGACCTGGACTCCTCCACGTAGGACCTGTACTCCTCCATCCAGGACCTGGACTCCTCCATCCAGGACCTGGACTCCTCCACATAGGACCTGGACTCCTCCACATAGGACCTGGACTCCTCCACGTAGGACCTGGACTCCTCCACGTCGGACCTGGATTCCTCCATCCAGGACCTGGACTCCTCCATCTAGGACCTGGACTCCTCCACATAGGACCTGGACTCCTCCACATAGGACCTGGACTCCTCCACATAGGACCTGGACTCTTCCATCCAGGACCTAGACTCCTCCACATAGGACCTGGACTCCTCCACATAGGACCTGGACTCCTCCACATAGGACCTGGACTCCTCCACGTAGGACCTGTACTCCTCCATCCAGGACCTGGACTCCTCCACGTCGGACCTGGATTCCTCCATCCAGGACCTGGACTCCTCCATCTAGGACCTGGACTCCTCCATCTAGGACCTGGACTCCTCCACATAGGACCTGGACTCCTCCACATAGGACCTGGACTCTTCCATCCAGGACCTGGACTCCTCCACATAGGACCTGGACTCCTCCATCTAGGACCTGGACTCCTCCACATAGGACCTGGACTCCTCCACGTAGGACCTGGACTCCTCCACGTAGGACCTGTACTCCTCCATCCAGGACCTGGACTCCTCCACGTCGGACCTGGATTCCTCCATCCAGGACCTGGACTCCTCCATCTAGGACCTGGACTCCTCCACATAGGACCTGGACTCTTCCATCCAGGACCTAGACTCCTCCACATAGGACCTGGCCTCCTCCACATAGGACCTGGACTCTTCCATCCAGGACCTAGACTCCTCCACATAGGACCTGGACTCCTCCATCTAGGACCTGGACTCCTCCACATAGGACCTGGACTCCTCCACGTAGGACCTGGACTCCTCCACGTAGGACCTGTATTCCTCCATCCAGGACCTGGATTCCTCCATCCAGGACCTGGACTCATCCATCTAGGACCTGTACTCCTCCATGTAGGACCTGGATTCCTCCACATAGGACCTGTACTCTTCCATCCAGGACCTGGACTCCTCCACGTCGGACCTGGATTCCTCCATCCAGGACCTGGACTCCTCCATCTAGGACCTGGACTCCTCCACATAGGACCTGGACTCCTCCACATAGGACCTGGACTCCTCCACGTAGGGCCTGGACTCCTCCACTAGGACCTGTACTCCTCCACGTAGGACCTGGATTCCTCCATCCAGGACCTGTACTCCTCCACGTCGGACCTGGATTCCTCCATCCAGGACCTGGACTCCTCCATCTAGGACCTGGATTCCTCCACATAGGACCTGGACTTCTCCATCCAGGACCTGGACTCCTCCACATAGGACCTGGACTCTTCCATCCAGGACCTAGACTCCTCCACATAGGACCTGGACTCCTCCACGTAGGACCTGGACTCCTCCATCTAGGACCTGTACTCCTCCACGTAGGACCTGGACTCCTCCACGTAGGACCTGTACTCCTCCACGTAGGACCTGGATTCCTCCATCCAGGACCTGGATTCCTCCATCCAGGACCTGGACTCTTCCATTCAGGACCTGGACTCCTCCATCTAGGACCTGTATTCCTCCATCCAGGACCTGGACCCCTCCATCTAGGACCTGTACTCCTCCACGTAGGACCTGGATTCCTCCACATAGGACCTGGACTTCTCCATCCAGGACCTGGACTCCTCCACATAGGACCTGGACTCTTCCATCCAGGACCTAGACTCCTCCACATAGGACCTGGACTCCTCCACATAGGACCTGGACTCTTCCATCCAGGACCTAGACTCCTCCACATAGGACCTGGACTCCTCCACCTAGGACCTGGACTCCTCCACATAGGACCTGGACTCCTCCACGTCGGACCTGTACTCCTCCACGTAGGACCTGGATTCCTCCATCCAGGACCTGGATTCCTCCATCCAGGACCTGGACTCATCCATCTAGGACCTGTACTTCTCCATGTAGGACCTGGATTCCTCCATCCAGGACCTGTACTCCTCCACGTAGGACCTGGATTCCTCCACATAGGAGCTGGACTTCTCCATCTAGGACCTGTACTCCTCCACATAGGACCTGGATTCCTCCATCCAGGACCTGGACTCCTCCACATAGGACCTGGACTCCTCCACATAGGACCTGGACTCCTCCACATAGGACCTGGACTCCTCCATCTAGGATCTGGACTCCTCCACGTAGGACCTGGACTCCTCCACGTAGGACCTGTACTCCTCCATCCAGGACCTGGACTCCTCCACGTCGGACCTGGATTCCTCCATCCAGGACCTGGACTCCTCCATCTAGGACCTGGACTCCTCCACATAGGACCTGGACTCCTCCACATAGGACCTGGACTCCTCCACGTAGGACCTGGACTCCTCCACGTAGGACCTGTACTCCTCCACGTCGGACCTGGATTCCTCCATCCAGGACCTGGACTCCTCCACATAGGACCTGGACTCTTCCATCCAGGACCTAGACTCCTCCACATAGGACCTGGACTCCTCCACATAGGACCTGGACTCCTCCACATAGGACCTGGACTCCTCCATCTAGGATCTGGACTCCTCCACGTAGGACCTGGACTCCTCCACGTAGGACCTGTACTCCTCCATCCAGGACCTGGACTCCTCCACGTCGGACCTGGATTCCTCCATCCAGGACCTGGACTCCTCCATCTAGGACCTGGACTCCTCCATCTAGGACCTGGACTCCTCCACATAGGACCTGGACTCCTCCACGTAGGGCCTGGACTCCTCCAGAGGTAATGGTCAGGCAGCATCATCAGGGACCTTCTCACCAGGATCTCACCTCTTCTCTCCACTGTGGATGGAGCTACAGATCACTGAACACCAGAACCACCAGACCCAAGACCAGGTTCTTCCTCCAGACCGTCACCATGTTGAACAAACATGTTTAATAAAGAATTAACTTCTATCATAAAATAATAATATCTACCTGTTCTGTACCACCTGACTTCAAACCACCAATCAGATTTTCATGATGGACGATGCTGCTGATGTGTCTCTTGTCTCGTGTGTGTTCATGTCCAACGCTGTCTGTTTATCTTTATGTCTATAAGTACAAGTGAAAAGTGAACCAGAACCAAATACCTTGTATGTGGAACATACTGGACCAAATAATCCTGATTCTGATTCTAGTAAAGAGTTCTTCTGTTTTTATTGTTTTTAGCAAAACCAGGTACTTGTTTACAATGTCCCCCTGTCCCCCCCCATTAGAAAGCACTTCCTGTTACCTGGGACTGCTAGATGATATCTCTTCAGATGTATCTTCATATATTCTGGGAGATTTTACTGGTTGTTTGTGCTCATTATTTGTTATTTCTTCAGGTCAGAAAGTTGAGCTCTGTCTGATTTGTTGCATCCTCAGGCTGTAAACTACAGACACGTCAGCTCAAGATCCACCTGGTGTCTGTGACAAAGGCCACATCATTATCCTTAGAAACAACAAAAGCTATCAGTAGTTTCAGTGTTGGAGGTACTTTTCCTCCTGGAGTTTATCAGCTGACACATCCAGACTTGCATGAATTACACAGAACTTCCATTAAAAATGATAACAGTAGAATGTAGAGATTTATTTTGAGCCCTAAGAGGATGAATATGAGGATGGACAAGTTAAAGCTGAGTAAGTAACAGCTCAAAGCTGGTGGAGTGTTTGTATTGGGAGAAATCCTGCCATGTACTAAGAAATGCAGCTGATATTGAGTCTGTCTGTTAACATGAAGCGAGTGTCACAGGTTGCGAGTGCAAACATACAGAGAGAAAACAAGTGGTTCTGGCTGTGGTCCCAGAAAGCCATTGATCTTCCATGTTCAATGCCATGCGACGGTCTGTTGCTGAATTTCTGCAGTGTGTGTGTGCATCTGTTGGTCTGGCAGGAGACCAGATAAGGAGCAGAGTGTAGAGCCTGAGATGAGGAGGTGATGCTGACGGTGCAGTGTGCACGGAGCATTTTAAAAGCATTTCTCTAACAGACTCGCCTCCATCTGATACACCAGACATCTACATCCAACACTAGATGGCAGTGTTTATATCCAACACCAGAGTTTAGAGTAATTTATTCATCGAAACTCTTTAAACCAGATATTGATATTTCTATACGATAAAACACCTAAAACACAAAAGTTTCTGAACAACTACCAACAACTACCTCTAGAGTTGAAGTTTTTCAGATATTGATTTTTACTTTGTGCTGGTTAACTTTTTAGTTTTACTCCTACATGATGCTGTTTGTACCGGGTTCTGGGAGTTTCATCTCCTTTCCAGGTTTATACTTCTGATCTCTTTTCTTCAGGTGAGTCTGAGCTGTCTGTAGTTTAAAAGTCTTCATATTAAAAAGCTGCAGCTAACAGCTCCAGTGGTGATCAGTCTAAAACCAAGAGGAGACTGTAGCACTGCTGGGCCAGAGAGGATGTAGAACAGTCTTTATCTTTAACCTCCTTCTTCTGGTTGGTTCTTCACTTCCTCCTGGATCACCTGGAAAAGAAGTGAAGTAAATCAACTTGAACTGTTAGCGCTGGTACTCAGCTAGCTCTCCTCCGCCTCCACAAACAAATTCTAATCTTTACTGAATCCATAAAACCTCTTGACTTCAGTGTTCAGAGTCTGATTTTCTGAGCTGTTATGAAAGTTTCTTTACTCTAGAATCATCAGCTGATCTTGTTCATACAGTGGGGCAAAAAAGTATTTAGTCAGCCACCAATTGTGTAAGTTCTCCCACTTAAAAAGATCAGAGAGGCCTGTAATTTTCATCATAGGTATACCTCAACTATGAGAGACAAAATGAGGAAAAAAAATCCAGAAAATCACATTGTCTGATTTTTAAAGAATTTATTTGCAAATTATGGTGGAAAATAAGTATTTGGTCAATAACAAAAGTTAATCTCAATACTTTGTTATATAGCCTTTGTTGGCAATGACAGAGGTCAAACGTTTTCTGTAAGTCTTCACAAGGTTTTCACACACTGTTGCTGGTATTTTGGCCCATTCCTCCATGCAGATCTCCTCTAGAGCAGTGATGTTTTGGGGCTGACGCTGGGCAACACGGACTTTCAACTCCCTCCAGAGATTTTCTATGGGGTTGAGATCTGGAGACTGGCTAGGCCACTCCAGGACCTTGAAATGCTTCTTACGAAGCCACTCCTTCGTTGCCCGGGCGGTGTGTTTGGGATCATTGTCATGCTGAAAGACCCAGCCACGTCTCATTTTCAATGCCCTTGCTGATGGAAGGAGGTTTTCACTCAAAATCTTACGATACATGGCCCCATTCATTCTTTCCTTTACACGGATCAGTCGTCCTGGTCCCCTTGCAGAAAAACAGCCCCAAAGCATGATGTTTCCACCCCCATGCTTTACAGTAGGTATGGTGTTCTTTGGATCCAACTCAGCATTCTTTCCCCTCCAAACACGACAAGTTGAGTTTCTACCAAAAAGTTCTATTTTGGTTTCATCTGACCATATGATGTTCTCCCAATCCTCTTCTGGATCATCCAAATGCTCTCTAGCAAACCGCAGACGGGCCTGGACGTGTCCTGGCTTCAGCAGGGGGACACGTCTGGCACTGCAGGATTTGAGTCCCTGGTGGCGTAGTGTGTTACTGATGGTAGCCTTTGCTACTTTGGTCCCAGCTCTCTGCAGGTCATTCACTAGGTCCCTCCGTGTGGTTCTGGGATTTTTGCTCACCGTTCTTGTGATCATTTTGACCCCACGGGGTGAGATCTTGCGTGGAGCCCCAGATCGAGGGAGATTATCAGTGGTCTTGTATGTCTTCCATTTTCTAATAATTGCTCCCACAGTTGATTTCTTCACACCAAGCTGCTTACCTATTGCAGATTCAGTCTTCCCAGCCTGGTGAAGGTCTACAATTTTGTTTCTGGTGTCCTTTGACAGCTCTTTGGTCTTGGCCATAGTGGAGTTTGGAGCGTGACTGTTTGAGGTTGTGGACAGGTGTCTTTTATACTGATAACGAGTTCACACAGGTGCCATTAATACAGGTAACGAGTGGAGGACTGAGGAGCCTCTTAAAGAAGTTACAGGTCTGTGAAAGCCAGAAATCTTACTTGTTTGTAGGTGACCAAATACTTATTTTCCACCATAATTTGCAAATAAATTCTTTAAAAATCAGACAATGTGATTTTCTGGATTTTTTTTCCTCATTTTGTCTCTCATAGTTGAGGTATACCTATGATGAAAATTACAGGCCTCTCTGATCTTTTTAAGTGGGAGAACTTACACAATTGGTGGCTGACTAAATACTTTTTTGCCCCACTGTATGAACCAGAGTGATACAGAGTGAAAGTATCTCTTGGTACCATCTGACCAGTGCAGGTATGGAGAACATGTTTGTTGTGCCCAAATGAATGAACCTCTGGTGTGTTATTGCCTAGCAATGGCTGTCTAAGTATAATGTGAAAACTGGAATGCAGGACTCATGATGAGTGTTTGTGTTATCACCAGGGTGTTACTGAGTATGTTTACGCTCTCAGCATCACTGTGCAGGTTGGAATGATCAGAGTAAGCTCTGCACAGCCGGCGCCGCTTTGTATCACTTTCATCAGTTATTCTGATCCATATTTGAAAAGGAACAACACGGCGTGTAAAACTGATCTCAGGCCAGAAAGAAAATCCAAAATAAAGTCAAAAGCTGTCGACTGACGTTCACTGGACACGTTGTTACTGGAAGGGACTGAACATGTATCAGGTACCTTCATGTATCGATCAAAACAAATGGAACAACTTGAGTGGAACACAGTGGTCAGGTCCAGTGGTGATGTTTGTGTGTGCGCTCGTGTGTGCGCTCATGTGTGTGCTGTA
Source organism: Pachypanchax playfairii (assembly GCA_006937955.1). Classification (NCBI taxonomy): domain Eukaryota; kingdom Metazoa; phylum Chordata; class Actinopteri; order Cyprinodontiformes; family Aplocheilidae; genus Pachypanchax; species Pachypanchax playfairii. Next base: position 70,960 of record SSNP01000052.1, read on the forward strand.
TGACAACTGCCTGAGGAGGCCTCATTACACTCCACCTCTATCCTTGTGTGAAACAGGAGCTCATGCCTCACAGCGTGTCCTTGACGTGACTGACAAATTCACCTCACACATTTGTAAAGTTTAATGCAGCTCACGTCTGACATATTGGAACAGAAACGTATCAATAAAGGAACAGAGGTACTTGTCATTGTAAATGTTATCTTGGGTCTGTAAGTTGTTCTGGATGTGACAGGAAGTTCAACTCTGCTTCATACTAGTGGACTCGTCTTTATTCTGTCCAAACAGTTAGTGACTGAGCTGGAATTAAAGGATGTTTTCCAATAAGGCCAAACCACAAGCAGTCAGGTGGTTGATAGATGTCAGAAGAGCCAACAGTTCAACCCAGCTGTCTAAATGACATGAATATTAAACTAAAATAAATGTGATGAACCATTAAATTCCCCAAGGAGAAAGAAAAAGACATATTTGATGAAAATACTATTGTCTGTTTTCCTCCTGATTCCTGCCCCATGAGGTAGTACAAGTTATATTCTGTTCAGTAAATGTTACTTATTGTAAAGTTTCCTTCAGTGATACAAAAGTTCCAGATGAGTTTAAACTGGTGCAGATTGGACAAGCAGAGCCTGTTGGCTCATGATGCTGCAGGGCTGTTAGACAGTAAAGTCTGAATTAGTTCCATCGCCTGTAAACATATTATCTCTACATGAAAATAGAAAAAAGGCTCGTGTTAATTAATGTAATTTATTTTCTTTGGAGGATTAACTCTCCAGTTTTTGGTTTTTATATTAGAAAGAGAAAATGTCTCATTGTTTTCTCTCCACCAGCAGAGCTCACTTTTATTTCTCTTATTGATAAAAGTATAAAGGAAATATAAACTGTTGGAAATCTTTTTATAATGATTCTGATTTAAACACTTTTTATCTAAACCTGATCAAATATTTAAACTGACATAAAATTAAAATAGAAAACAAAAACTTTAAATATGAATTACAACGTGCAGATGGTTAAACTGTTATATCTGTTTTATAATGTACATGCTGTCTACATGCTATATGCTATATACATGCTGCCTACATGCTACATGCTATATGCTATATACATGCTGTCTACATGCTATATACATGCTGTCTACACGTACATGCTGCCTACATGCTACATGCTTTATGCTATATACATGCTGTCTACACGTACATGCTGCCTACATGCTACATGCTTTATGCTATATACATGCTGTCTACATGTACATGCTGCCTACATGCTACATGCTATATACATGCTGTCTACATGCTACATGCTGTCTACATGCTATATACATGCTCTCTACATGCTATATACATGCTGTCTACATGCTATATACATGCTGTCTACATGCTACATGCTGTCTACATGCTATATACATGCTATATACATGCTGTCTACATGCTGTCTACATGCTACATGCTATATGCTATATACATGCTGTCTACATGCTATATACATGCTTTCTACATGCTACATGCTATATGCTGTATACATGCTGTCTACATGCTACATGCTATTACATGCTGTCTACATGCTATATACATGCTGTCTACATGCTGTCTACATGCTATATACATGCTCTCTACATGCTATATACATGCTGTCTACATGCTATATACATGCTGTCTACATGCTACATGCTATATGCTTTATACATGCTGTCTACATGCTACATGCTATATGCTATATACATGCTGTCTTCATGTACATGCTGCCTACATGCTATATACATGCTGTCTACATGCTATCTACATGCTATATACATGCTGTCTACACGTACATGCTGCCTACATGCTACATGCTATATGCTATATACATGCTGTCTACACGTACATGCTGCCTACATGCTACATGCTATATGCTATATACATGCTGTCTACATGCTATATACATGCTTTCTACATGCTACATGCTATATGCTGTATACATGCTGTCTACATGCTACATGCTGTCTACACGTACATGCTGCCTACATGCTACATGCTTTATGCTATATACATGCTGTCTACACGTACATGCTGCCTACATGCTACATGCTTTATGCTATATACATGCTGTCTACATGCTACATGCTGTCTACATGCTACATGCTATATACATGCTGTCTACATGCTACATGCTATATACATGCTGTCTACATGCTGTCTACATGCTACATGCTATATACATGCTGTCTACATGTTACATGCTGTCTACATGCTACATGCTGTCTACATGTACATGCTGCCTACATGCTACATGCTATATACATGCTGTCTATATGCTACATGCTGTCTACATGCTACATGCTATATGCTATATACATGCTGTCTACATGCTATATACATGCTGTCTACACGTACATGCTGCCTACATGCTACATGCTATATGCTATATACATGCTGTCTACATGCTATATACATGCTGTCTACATGTTACATGCTGTCTACATGCTATATACATGCTGTCTACACGTACATGCTGCCTACATGCTACATGCTATATGCTATATACATGCTGTCTACATGCTACATGCTATATACATGCTGTCTACATGCTGTCTACATGCTATATACATGCTGTCTACATGCTACATGCTGTCTACATGCTGTCTACATGCTATATACATGCTGTCTACATGCTGTCTACATGCTATATACACGCTGTCTACATGCTATATACATGCTGTCTACATGCTATAAACATGTTGTCTACATGCTACATGCTATATACATGCTGTCTACATGTACATGCTGCCTACATGCTACATGCTATATACATGCTGTCTATATGCTACATGCTTTCTACATGCTACATGCTATATGCTGTATACATGCTGTCTACATGCTACATGCTGTCTACACGTACATGCTGCCTACATGCTACATGCTTTATGCTATATACATGCTGTCTACACGTACATGCTGCCTACATGCTACATGCTTTATGCTATATACATGCTGTCTACATGCTATATACACGCTGTCTACATGCTATATACATGCTGTCTACATGCTATAAACATGTTGTCTACATGCTACATGCTATATACATGCTGTCTACATGCTATATGCTGTCTATATGCTACATGCTGTCTACATGTTGCCTACATGCTGTCTACATGCTATATACATGCTGTCTACATGCTACATGCTATATACATGTATACATGCTGTCTACATGCTACATGCTGTCTACACGTACATGCTGCCTACATGCTACATGCTATATGCATATACATGCTGTCTACACGTACATGCTGCCTACATGCTACATGCTTTATGCTATATACATGCTGTCTACATGCTACCTGCTATATACATGCTTTCTACATGCTATATGCTGTATACATGCTGTCTACATGCTGTCTACATGCTATATACATGCTGTCTACATGCTACATGCTGTCTACATGCTGTCTACATGCTATATACATGCTGTCTACATGCTATAAACATGTTGTCTACATGCTACATGCTATATACATGCTGTCTACATGCTACATGCTATATACATGCTGTCTACATGCTGTCTACATGCTATATACATGCTGTCTACATGCTACATGCTGTCTACATGCTATATACATGCTGTCTACATGCTGCTACATGCTATATACATGCTGTCTACATGCTGTCTACATGCTATATACATGCTGTCTACATGCTACATGCTGTCTACATGCTGTCTACATGCTATATACATGCTGTCTACATGCTATAAACATGTTGTCTACATGCTACATGCTATATACATGCTGTCTACATGCTACATGCTATATCCATGCTGTCTACATGCTATATACATGCTCTCTACATGCTACATGCTATATGCTGTATACATGCTGTCTACATGCTACATGCTGTCTACACGTACATGCTGCCTACATGCTACATGCTATATACATGCTGCCTACATGCTACATGCTTTATGCTATCTACATGCTGTCTACATGCTATATACATGCTATCTACATGCTACATGCTATATACATGCTGTCTACATGCTACATGCTATATACATGCTGTCTACATGCTATATGCTGTCTACATGCTACATGCTGTCTACATGTTGCCTACATGCTGTCTACATGCTATATACATGCTGTCTACATGTACATGCTTTCTACATGCTACATGCTTTATGCTATATACATGCTGTCTACACGTACATGCTGCCTACATGCTACATGCTTTATGCTATATACATGCTGTCTACATGCTACATGCTATATACATGCTGTCTACATTCTACATGCTACATGCTATATGCTGTATACATGCTGTCTACATGCTACATGCTGCATGCTATATGCTGTATACATGCTGTCTACATGCTACATGCTACATGTTATATACATGCTGTCTACATGCTATATGCTGTCTATATGCTACATGCTGTCTACATGTTGCCTACATGCTACATGCTATATCCATGCTGTCTACATGCTATATACATGCTCTCTACATGCTACATGCTGTCTACATGCTATATACATGCTGTCTACACGTACATTCTGCCTACATGCTACATGCTATATGCTATATACATGCTGTCTACATGCTATATACATGCTATATACATGCTGTCTTCATGTACATGCTGTCTACATGCTATATACATGCTGTCTACATGCTGTCTACATGCTATATACATGCTGTCTACATGCTACATGCTATATACATGCTGTCTACATGCTACATGCTATATCCATGCTGTCTACATGCTATATACATGCTCTCTACATGCTACATGCTGTCTACATGCTGCCTACATGCTATATGCTATATACATGCTGTCTACATGCTATATACATGCTGTCTACACGTACATGCTGCCTACATGCTACATGCTATATGCTATATACATGCTGTCTACATGCTATATACATGCTGTCTACATGCTGTCTACATGCTATATACACGCTGTCTATATGCTATATACATGCTGTCTACACGTACATGCTGCCTACATGCTACATGCTTTATGCTATATACATGCTGTCTACACGTACATGCTGCCTACATGCTACATGCTATATGCTATATACATGCTGTCTACATGCTATATACATGCTGTCTACACGTACATGCTGCCTACATGCTACATGCTATATGCTATATACATGCTGTCTACATGTACATGCTGCCTACATGCTACATGCTATATACATGCTATATACATGCTGTCTTCATGTACATGCTGTCTACATGCTATATACATGCTGTCTACACGTACATGCTGCCTACATGCTACATGCTTTATGCTATATACATGCTGTCTACACGTACATGCTGCCTACATGCTACATGCTTTATGCTATATACATGCTGTCTACATGCTACATGCTGTCTACATGCTGTCTACATGCTATATACATGCTGTCTACATGCTGTCTACATGCTACATGCTATATGCTATATACATGCTGCCTACATGCTATATGCTATATACATGCTGTCTACATGCTATATACATGCTGTCTACACGTACATGCTGCCTACATGCTACATGCTATATGCTATATACATGCTGTCTACATGCTGTATACATGCTGTCTACATGCTACATGCTGTCTACACGTACATGCTGCCTACATGCTACATGCTATATACATGCTGCCTACATGCTATATGCTATATACATGCTGTCTACATGCTATATACATGCTGTCTACACGTACATGCTGCCTACATGCTACATGCTATATGCTATATACATGCTGTCTACATGCTACATGCTGTCTACACGTACATGCTGCCTACATGCTACATGCTATATACATGCTGCCTACATGCTATATGCTATATACATGCTGTCTTCATGTACATGCTGCCTACATGCTATATACATGCTGTCTACATGCTATCTACATGCTATATACATGCTATATACATGCTGTCTTCATTCTACATGCTACATGCTATATGCTGTATACATGCTGTCTACATGCTACATGCTGCATGCTATATGCTATATACATGCTGTCTACATGCTATATACATGCTGTCTACACGTACATGCTGCCTACATGCTACATGCTATATGCTATATACATGCTTTCTACATGCTACATGCTATATGCTGTATACATGCTGTCTACATGCTACATGCTGTCTACACGTACATGCTGCCTACATGCTACATGCTATATGCTATATACATGCTGTCTACATGCTATATACATGCTGTCTACACGTACATGCTGTCTACATGCTACATGCTATATACATGCTTTCTACATGCTACATGCTATATGCTGTATACATGCTGTCTACATGCTACATGCTGTCTACATGCTACATGCTATATACATGCTGTCTACATGTTACATGCTGTCTACATGCTATATACATGCTGTCTACATGCTACATGCTGTCTACATGCTACATGCTATATGCTATATACATGCTGTCTTCATGTACATGCTGCCTACATGCTATATACATGCTGTCTACATGCTATCTACATGCTATATACATGCTATATACATGCTGTCTTCATGTACATGCTGTCTACATGCTATATACATGCTGTCTACATGCTGTCTACATGCTATATACACGCTGTCTACATGCTACATGCTGTCTACATGCTGTCTACATGCTATATACATGCTGTCTACATGCTGCCTACATGCTATATACATGCTGTCTACATGCTATCTACATGCTATATACATGCTATATACATGCTGTCTTCATGTACATGCTGTCTACATGCTACATGCTTTATGCTATATACATGCTGTCTACATGCTGTCTACATGCTATATACATGCTGTCTACATGCTACATGCTGTCTACATGCTGTCTACGTGCTATATACATGCTGTCTACATGCTACATGCTATATACATGCTGTCTACATTCTACATGCTGCATGCTATATGCTGTATACATGCTGTCTACATGCTACATGCTACATGTTATATACATGCTGTCTACATGCTATATGCTATATACATGCTGTCTACATGCTATATACATGCTGTCTACACGTACATGCTGCCTACATGCTACATGCTATATGCTATATACATGCTGTCTACACGTACATGCTGCCTACATGCTACATGCTATATACATGCTGCCTACATCTAGATGCTATATACATGCTGTCTACATGCTATATACATGCTGTCTACATGCTGCTACATGCTATATACATGCTGTCTACATGCTACATGCTATATACATGCTGTCTACATGCTGTCTACATGCTATATACATGCTGTCTACATGCTACATGCTGTCTACATGCTGTCTACATGCTATATACATGCTGTCTACATGCTACATGCTATATACATGCTGTCTACATGCTACATGCTACATGCTATATGCTGTATACATGCTGTCTACATGCTACATGCTACATGTTATATACATGCTGTCTACATGCTGTCTACATGCTATATACATGCTGTCTACATGCTGTCTACATGCTACATGCTATATGCTATATACATGCTGTCTTCATGTACATGCTGCCTACATGCTATATACATGCTGTCTACATGCTATCTACATGCTATATACATGCTATATACATGCTGTCTTCATGTACATGCTGTCTACATGCTATATACACGCTGTCTACATGCTATATACATGCTGTCTACATGCTATAAACATGTTGTCTACATGCTACATGCTATATACATGCTGTCTACATGCTATATGCTGTCTACATGCTACATGCTGTCTACATGTTGCCTACATGCTGTCTACATGCTATATACATGCTGTCTACATGCTACATGCTATATACATGCTGTCTACATTCTACATGCTACATGCTATATGCTATATACATGCTGTCTACACGTACATGCTGCCTACATGCTACATGCTTTATGCTATATACATGCTGTCTACATGCTACATGCTATATACATGCTTTCTACATGCTATATGCTGTATACATGCTGGCTACATGCTATATACATGCTTTCTACATGCTACATGCTATATGCTGTATACATGCTGTCTACATGCTACATGCTGCATGCTATATGCTGTATACATGCTGTCTACATGCTACATGCTACATGTTATATACATGCTGTCTACATGCTATATACATGCTGTCTACATGCTATAAACATGTTGTCTACATGCTACATGCTATATACATGCTGTCTACATGCTACATGCTATATACATGCTGTCTACATGCTACATGCTATATACATGCTGTCTACATGCTATATACATGCTGTCTACATGCTGTCTACATGCTATATACATGCTGTCTACATGCTGTCTACATGCTATATACATGCTGTCTACGTGCTACATGCTACATGCTATATACATGCTGTCTACATGCTGTCTACATGCTATATACACGCTGTCTACATGCTATATACATGCTGTCTACATGCTATATGCTGTCTACATGCTACATGCTGTATACATGCTGTCTACATGCTGTCTACATGCTATATACATGCTGTCTACATGCTACATGCTGTCTACATGCTGTCTACATGCTATATACATGCTGTCTACATGCTGTCTACATGCTACATGCTATATGCTATATACATGCTGTCTACATGCTATATACATGCTGTCTACATGCTGTCTACATGCTATATACATGCTGTCTACGTGCTACATGCTACATGCTATATACATGCTGTCTACATGCTATATGCTATATACATGCTGTCTACATTCTACATGCTACATGCTATATGCTATATACATGCTGTCTACATGCTACATGCTGTCTACATGCTGTCTACATGCTATATACATGCTGTCTACATGCTGTCTACATGCTACATGCTATATACATGCTGTCTACATGCTACATGCTATATACATGCTGTCTACATGCTGTCTACATGCTATATACATGCTGTCTACATGCTACATGCTATATGCTATATACATGCTGTCTACATGCTATATACATGCTGTCTACATGCTGTCTACATGCTATATACATGCTGTCTACGTGCTACATGCTACATGCTATATACATGCTTCTACATGCTATATGCTGTATACATGCTGTCTACATGCTACATGCTGCATGCTATATGCTGTATACATGCTGTCTACATGCTACATGCTACATGTTATATACATGCTGTCTACATGCTATATGCTGTCTATATGCTACATGCTGTCTACATGCTACATGCTATATGCTATATACATGCTGTCTTCATGTACATGCTGCCTACATGCTATATACATGCTCTCTACATGCTACATGCTGTCTACATGCTATATACATGCTATCTACATGCTACATGCTATATACATGCTGTCTACATGCTACATGCTATATACATGCTGTCTACATGCTGTCTACATGCTATATACATGCTGTCTACATGCTATATGCTGTCTATATGCTACATGCTGTCTACATGTTGCCTACATGCTGTCTACATGCTATATACATGCTGTCTACATGCTACATGCTATATACATGCTGTCTACATGCTACATGCTATATACATGCTGTCTACATTCTACATGCTACATGCTATATGCTATATACATGCTGTCTACATGCTATATGCTGTCTATATGCTACATGCTGTCTACATGTTGCCTACATGCTATCTACATGCTATATACATGCTGTCTTCATGTACATGCTGTCTACATGCTATATACATGCTGTCTACATGCTACATGCTGTCTACATGCTGTCTACATGCTATATACATGCTGTCTACATGCTGTCTACATGCTACATGCTATATGCTATATACATGCTGTCTACATGCTATATACATGCTGTCTACATGCTGTCTACATGCTATATACATGCTGTCTACATGCTGTCTACATGCTATATACATGCTGTCTACGTGCTACATGCTATATCCATGCTGTCTACATGCTATATACATGCTGTCTACATGCTGTCTACATGCTACATGCTATATGCTATATACATGCTGTCTACATGCTATATACATGCTGTCTACACGTACATGCTGCCTACATGCTACATGCTTTATGCTATATACATGCTGTCTACATGCTACATGCTGTCTACATGCTATATACATTCTGTCTACATGCTACATGCTATATACATGCTTTCTACATGCTACATGCTATATGCTGTATACATGCTGTCTACATGCTACATGCTGTCTACACGTACATGCTGCCTACATGCTACATGCTTTATGCTATATACATGCTGTCTACACCTACATGCTGCCTACATGCTACATGCTTTATGCTATATACATGCTGTCTACATGCTACATGCTATATACATGCTCTCTACATGCTACATGCTGTCTACATGCTATATACATGCTATCTACATGCTACATGCTGTCTACATGCTGTCTACATGCTATATACATGCTGTCTACATGCTGTCTACATGCTATATACATGCTGTCTACGTGCTACATGCTACATGCTATATACATGCTGTCTACATGCTACATGCTGTCTACATGCTGTCTACATGCTATATACATGCTGTCTACATGCTGTCTACATGCTACATGCTACATGCTATATACATGCTGTCTACGTGCTACTCTACATGCTATATACATGCTGTCTACATGCTATATGCTGTCTATATGCTACATGCTGTCTACATGTTGCCTACATGCTGTCTACATGCTATATACATGCTGTCTACACGTACATGCTGCCTACATGCTACATGCTATATGCTATATACATGCTGTCTACATGCTATATACATGCTGTCTACATGCTGTCTACATGCTATATACACGCTGTCTACATGCTATATACATGCTGTCTACATGCTATAAACATGTTGTCTACATGCTACATGCTATATACATGCTGTCTACACGTACATGCTGCCTACTTGCTACATGCTATATGCTATATACATGCTGTCTACATGCTATATACATGCTGTCTACACGCTGTCTACATGCTACATGCTATATGCTATATACATGCTGTCTACATGCTACATGCTACATGCTATATACATGCTGTCTACATGCTATATGCTGTCTATATGCTACATGCTGTCTACATGCTGTCTACATGCTATATACATGCTGTCTACATGCTGTCTACATGCTACATGCTTATGCTATATACATGCTGTCTACATGCTACATGCTGTCTACATGCTACATGCTATATACATGCTGTCTACATGCTATATACATGCTGTCTACACGTACATGCTGCCTACATGCTACATGCTATATGCTATATACATGCTGTCTACACGTACATGCTGCCTACATGCTACATGCTTTATGCTATATACATGCTGTCTACACGTACATGCTGCCTACATGCTACATGCTATATACATGCTGTCTACATGCTACATGCTGTCTACATGCTATCTACATGCTATATACATGCTATATACATGCTGTCTACATGCTACATGCTATATGCTATCTACATGCTGTCTACATGCTATATACATGCTGTCTACGTGCTACATGCTACATGCTATATACATGCTGTCTACATGCTATATGCTGTCTACATGCTACATGCTATATACATGCTGTCTACAGGCTACATGCTATATACATGCTGTCTACATGCTGTCTACATGCTATATACATGCTGTCTACATGCTACATGCTGTCTACATGCTGTCTACATGCTATATACATGCTGTCTACACGTACATGCTGCCTACATGCTACATGCTATATGCTATATACATGCTGTCTACACGTACATGCTGCCTACATGCTACATGCTATATACATGCTGTCTATATGCTACATGCTGCCTACATGCTACATGCTATATGCTATATACATGCTGTCTACATGCTACATGCTATATACATGCTGTCTACATGCTATATGCTGTCTATATGCTACATGCTGTCTACATGTTGCCTACATGCTGTCTACATGCTATATACATGCTGTCTACATGCTACATGCTATATACATGCTGTCTACATTCTACATGCTACATGCTATATGCTATATACATGCTGTCTACACGTACATGCTGCCTACATGCTACATGCTATATGCTATATACATGCTGTCTACATGTACATGCTGCCTACATGCTACATGCTATATACATGCTGTCTATATGCTACATGCTGTCTACATGCTACATGCTATATGCTATATACATGCTGTCTTCATGTACATGCTGCCTACATGCTATATACATGCTGTCTACATGCTATATGCTGTCTACATGCTACATGCTGTCTACATGTTGCCTACATGCTGTCTACATGCTATATACACGCTGTCTACATGCTATATACATGCTGTCTACATGCTATAAACATGTTGTCTACATGCTACATGCTATATACATGCTGTCTACATGCTACATGCTATATACATGCTGTCTACATGCTATCTACATGCTATATACATGCTATATACATGCTGTCTTCATGTACATGCTGTCTACATGCTATATACATGCTGTCTACATGCTGTCTACATGCTATATACACGCTGTCTACATGCTATATACATGCTGTCTACACGTACATGCTGCCTACATGCTACATGCTATATGCTATATACATGCTGTCTACATGTACATGCTGCCTACATGCTACATGCTATATACATGCTGTCTATATGCTACATGCTGTCTACATGCTACATGCTATATGCTATATACATGCTGTCTACACGTACATGCTGCCTACATGCTACATGCTATATGCTATATACATGCTGTCTACATGTACATGCTGCCTACATGCTACATGCTATATACATGCTGTCTATATGCTACATGCTGTCTACATGCTATATACATGCTGTATACATGCTGGCTACATGCTATATACATGCTGTCTACATGCTGTCTACATGCTATATACATGCTGTCTACGTGCTACATGCTACATGCTATATACATGCTGTCTACATGCTACATGCTGTCTACATGCTGTCTACATGCTATATACATGCTGTCTACATGCTGTCTACATGCTACATGCTATATGCTATATACATGCTGTCTACATGCTATATACATGCTGTCTACATGCTATATACATGCTGTCTACGTGCTACATGCTACATGCTGTCTACATGCTATATACATGCTATCTACGTGCTATATACATGCTGTCTACATGCTACATGCTATATACATGCTGTCTACATTCTACATGCTACATGCTATATGCTGTATACATGCTGTCTACATGCTACATGCTGCATGCTATATGCTGTATACATGCTGTCTACATGCTACATGCTATATACATGCTGCCTACATGCTGTCTACGTGCTATATACATGCTGTCTACATGCTACATGCTATATACATGCTGTCTACATTCTACATGCTACATGCTATATGCTATATACATGCTGTCTTCATGTACATGCTGCCTACATGCTATATACATGCTGTCTACATGCTATCTACATGCTATATACATGCTGTCTACACGTACATGCTGCCTACATGCTACATGCTATATGCTATATACATGCTGTCTACATGCTATATACATGCTGTCTACACGTACATGCTGCCTACATGCTACATGCTATATGCTATATACATGCTGTCTACATGTACATGCTGCCTACATGCTATATACATGCTGCCTACATGCTACATGCTATATGCTATATACATGCTGTCTACATGCTATATACATGCTGTCTACACGTACATGCTGCCTACATGCTACATGCTATATGCTATATACATGCTGTCTACATGTACATGCTGCCTACATGCTACATGCTATATACATGCTGTCTACACGTACATGCTGCCTACATGCTACATGCTTTATGCTATATACATGCTGTCTACATGCTACATGCTATATACATGCTGTCTACATGCTGCTACATGCTATATACATGCTGTCTACATGCTATATGCTGTCTACATGCTACATGCTGTCTACATGTTGCCTACATGCTGTCTACATGCTATATACATGCTGTCTACATGCTACATGCTATATCCATGCTGTCTACATGCTATATACATGCTCACTACATGCTATATACATGCTGTCTACACGTACATGCTGCCTACATGCTACATGCTATATGCTATATACATGCTGTCTACACGTACATGCTGCCTACATGCTACATGCTGCATGCTATATGCTGTATACATGCTGTCTACATGCTACATGCTGCATGCTATATGCTGTATACATGCTGTCTACATGTTGCCTACATGCTGTCTACGTGCTATATACATGCTGTCTACATGCTACATGCTATATACATGCTGTCTACACGTACATGCTGCCTACATGCTACATGCTATATGCTATATACATGCTGTCTACACGTACATGCTGCCTACATGCTACATGCTTTATGCTATATACATGCTGTCTACATGCTATCTACATGCTATATACATGCTATATACATGCTGTCTTCATGTACATGCTGTCTACATGCTATATACATGCTGTCTACATGCTGTCTACATGCTATATACACGCTGTCTACATGCTATATACATGCTACATGCTATATGCTATATACATGCTGTCTACATGCTATATACATGCTGTCTACATGCTATCTACATGCTATATACATGCTATATACATGCTGTCTTCATGTACATGCTGTCTACATGCTATATGCTATATACATGCTGTCTACACGTACATGCTGCCTACATGCTACATGCTTTATGCTATATACATGCTGTCTACACGTACATGCTGCCTACATGCTACATGCTGTCTACATGTTGCCTACATGCTGTCTACGTGCTATATACATGCTGTCTACATGCTACATGCTATATACATGCTGTCTACATGCTGTCTACATGCTACATGCTATATGCTATATACATGCTGCCTACATGCTATATACATGCTGTCTACATGCTATCTACATGCTATATACATGCTATATACATGCTGTCTTCATGTACATGCTGTCTACATGCTATATACATGCTGTCTACATGCTGTCTACATGCTATATACATGCTGTCTACATGCTGTCTACATGCTATATACATGCTGTCTACGTCTACATGCTACATGCTATATACATGCTGTCTACATGTTACATGCTGTCTACATGCTATATACATGCTGTCTACACGTACATGCTGCCTACATGCTACATGCTATATGCTGTATACATGCTGTCTACATGCTACATGCTGTCTACATGCTACATGCTATATACATGCTGTCTACACGTACATGCTGCCTACATGCTACATGCTTTATGCTATATACATGCTGTCTACATGCTACATGCTATATACATGCTTTCTACATGCTATATGCTATATACATGCTGTCTACATGCTACATGCTGTCTACATGCTACATGCTATATACATGCTGTCTACATGTTACATGCTGTCTACATGCTATATACATGCTGTCTACGTGCTACATGCTACATGCTATATACATGCTGTCTACATGCTATAAACATGTTGTCTACATGCTACATGCTATATACATGCTGTCTACATGCTATATGCTATATACATGCTGTCTACATGCTATATACATGCTGTCTACACGTACATGCTGCCTACATGCTACATGCTATATGCTATATACATGCTGTCTACATGTACATGCTGCCTACATGCTACATGCTATATACATGCTGTCTATATGCTACATGCTGTCTACATGCTATATACATGCTGTCTACACGTACATGCTGCCTACATGCTACATGCTATATGCTATATACATGCTGTCTACATGTACATGCTGCCTACATGCTACATGCTATATACATGCTTTCTACATGCTATATGCTGTATACATGCTGTCTACATGCTACATGCTATATACATGCTTTCTACATGCTACATGCTATATGCTATATACATGCTGTCTACACGTACATGCTGCCTACATGCTACATGCTATATGCTATATACATGCTGTCTACATGCTATATACATGCTGTCTACATGCTGTCTACATGCTATATACATGCTGTCTACGTGCTACATGCTACATGCTATATACATGCTGTCTACATGTTACATGCTGTCTACATGCTATATACATGCTGTCTACACGTACATGCTGCCTACATGCTACATGCTATATGCTATATACATGCTGTCTACATGCTATATACATGCTGTCTACATGCTACATGCTGTCTACACGTACATGCTGCCTACATGCTACATGCTATATACATGCTGCCTACATGCTATATGCTATATACATGCTGTCTACATGCTACATGCTGTCTACATGCTATATACATGCTGTCTACACGTACATGCTGCCTACATGCTACATGCTATATGCTATATACATGCTTTCTACATGCTACATGCTATATGCTGTATACATGCTGTCTACATGCTACATGCTGTCTACACGTACATGCTGCCTACATGCTACATGCTATATGCTATATACATGCTGTCTACATGCTATATACATGCTGTCTACACGTACATGCTGCCTACATGCTACATGCTTTATGCTATATACATGCTGTCTACACGTACATGCTGCCTACATGCTACATGCTATATACATGCTGCCTACATGCTATATGCTATATACACGCTGTCTACATGCTATATACATGCTGTCTACATGCTATAAACATGTTGTCTACATGCTACATGCTATATACATGCTGTCTACATGCTACATGCTATATGCTGTATACATGCTGTCTACATGCTACATGCTGTCTACACGTACATGCTGCCTACATGCTACATGCTATATACATGCTGCCTACATGCTATATGCTATATACATGCTGTCTACATGCTATATACATGCTGTCTACATGCTGTCTACATGCTATATACACGCTGTCTACATGCTATATACATGCTGTCTACATGCTATAAACATGTTGTCTACATGCTACATGCTATATACATGCTGTCTACATGTTACATGCTGTCTACATGCTATATACATGCTGTCTACACGTACATGCTGCCTACATGCTACATGCTTTATGCTATATACATGCTGTCTACATGCTACATGCTGTCTACACGTACATGCTGCCTACATGCTACATGCTATATACATGCTGCCTACATGCTATATGCTATATACATGCTGTCTACATGCTATATACATGCTGTCTACACGTACATGCTGCCTACATGCTACATGCTATATGCTATATACATGCTGTCTACACGTACATGCTGCCTACATGCTACATGCTTTATGCTATATACATGCTGTCTACATGCTGTCTACATGCTATATACATGCTGTCTACATGCTGTCTACATGCTATATACATGCTGTCTACGTGCTACATGCTACATGCTATATACATGCTGTCTACATGCTATATGCTGTCTACATGCTACATGCTATATGCTGTATACATGCTGTCTACATGCTACATGCTGTCTACACGTACATGCTGCCTACATGCTACATGCTATATACATGCTGCCTACATGCTATATGCTATATACATGCTGTCTACATGCTATATGCTGTATACATGCTATATACATGCTACATGCTATATACATGCTGTCTACATGCTGTCTACATGCTATATACATGCTGTCTACGTGCTACATGCTACATGCTATATACATGCTGTCTACATGCTATATACATGCTCTCTACATGCTATATACATGCTGTCTACATGCTATATACATGCTGTCTACATGCTGTCTACATGCTATATACACGCTGTCTACATGCTATATACATGCTGTCTACACGTACATGCTGCCTACATGCTACATGCTATATGCTATATACATGCTGTCTACATGTACATGCTGTCTACATGCTATATACATGCTATCTACATGCTACATGCTATATACATGCTGTCTACATGCTGTCTACATGCTATATACACGCTGTCTACATGCTATATACATGCTGTCTACATGCTATCTACATGCTATATACATGCTATATACATGCTGTCTTCATGTACATGCTGCCTACATGCTATATACATGCTGTCTACGTGCTACATGCTACATGCTATATACATGCTGTCTACATGCTATATGCTGTCTACATGCTACATGCTATATACATGCTGCCTACATGCTATATGCTATATACATGCTGTCTACATGCTATATACATGCTGTCTACACGTACATGCTGCCTACATGCTACATGCTTTATGCTATATACATGCTGTCTACATGCTACATGCTATATACATGCTTTCTACATGCTACATGCTATATACATGCTGTCTACATGCTGTCTACATGCTATATACATGCTGTCTACATGCTGTCTACATGCTATATACACGCTGTCTACATGCTATATACATGCTGTCTACATGCTATAAACATGTTGTCTACATGCTACATGCTATATACATGCTGTCTACATGCTACATGCTATATACATGCTTTCTACATGCTATATGCTGTATACATGCTGTCTACATGCTACATGCTATATACATGCTGCCTACATGCTATATGCTATATACATGCTGTCTACATGCTATATACATGCTGTCTACACGTACATGCTGCCTACATGCTACATGCTTTATGCTATATACATGCTGTCTACATGCTACATGCTATCTACATGCTACATGCTATATACATGCTGTCTACATGCTGTCTACATGCTATATACATGCTGTCTACATGCTATATACATGCTGTCTACACGTACATGCTGCCTACATGCTACATGCTTTATGCTATATACATGCTGTCTACACGTACATGCTGCCTACATGCTACATGCTTCATGCTATATACATGCTGTCTACATGCTATATGCTATATACATGCTTTCTACATGCTATATGCTGTATACATGCTGTCTACATGCTACATGCTACATGCTATATACATGCTGTCTACATGCTATATGCTGTCTACATGCTACATGCTACATGCTATATACATGCTGTCTCCATGCTATATACATGCTGTCTACACGTACATGCTGCCTACATGCTACATGCTTTATGCTATATACATGCTGTCTACACGTACATGCTGCCTACATGCTACATGCTTTATGCTATATACATGCTGTCTACATGCTACATGCTATATACATGCTTTCTACATGCTATATGCTGTATACATGCTGTCTACATGCTACATGCTGTCTACACGTACATGCTGCCTACATGCTACATGCTATATGCTATATACATGCTGTCTACATGCTATATACATGCTGTCTACACGTACATGCTGCCTACATGCTACATGCTTTATGCTATATACATGCTGTCTACACGTACATGCTGCCTACATGCTACATGCTATATACATGCTGTCTACATGTACATGCTGTCTACATGCTATATACATTCTGTCTACATGCTATATACATGCTTTCTACATGCTACATGCTATATACATGCTGTCTACATGCTACATGCTATATGCTATATACATGCTGTCTACATGCTATATACATGCTGTCTACATGCTGTCTACATGCTATATACATGCTGTCTACATGCTACATGCTGTCTACACGTACATGCTGCCTACATGCTACATGCTATATACATGCTGCCTACATGCTATATGCTATATACATGCTGTCTACATGCTATATACATGCTGTCTACACGTACATGCTGCCTACATGCTACATGCTTTATGCTATATACATGCTGTCTACATGCTACATGCTGTCTACATGCTACATGCTATATACATGCTGTCTACATGTTACATGCTGTCTACATGCTATATACATGCTGTCTACACGTACATGCTGCCTACATGCTACATGCTATATGCTATATACATGCTGTCTACATGCTATATACATGCTGTCTACACGTACATGCTGCCTACATGCTACATGCTTTATGCTATATACATGCTGTCTACATGCTACATGCTGTCTACATGCTACATGCTATATACATGCTGTCTACATGCTACATGCTGCATGCTATATGCTGTATACATGCTGTCTACATGCTACATGCTACATGTTATATACATGCTGTCTACATGCTACATGCTGTCTACACGTACATGCTGCCTACATGCTACATGCTATATGCTATATACATGCTGTCTACATGCTATATACATGCTGTCTACACGTACATGCTGCCTACATGCTACATGCTTTATGCTATATACATGCTGTCTACATGCTACATGCTATATACATGCTTTCTACATGCTATATGCTGTATACATGCTGTCTACATCTACATGCTATATACATGCTATATACATGCTGTCTTCATGTACATGCTGTCTACATGCTATATACATGCTGTCTACATGCTGCTACATGCTATATACATGCTTTCTACATGCTACATGCTATATGCTGTATACATGCTGTCTACATGCTACATGCTGTCTACACGTACATGCTGCCTACATGCTACATGCTATATACATGCTGCCTACATGCTATATGCTATATACATGCTGCCTACATGCTACATGCTATATGCTATATACATGCTGTCTACATGCTATATACATGCTGTCTACACGTACATGCTGCCTACATGCTACATGCTATATGCTATATACATGCTGTCTACATGCTACATGCTATATGCTGTATACATGCTGTCTACATGCTACATGCTGCCTACATGCTACATGCTATATGCTGTATACATGCTGGCTACATGCTATATACATGCTGTCTACACGTACATGCTGCCTACATGCTACATGCTATATACATGCTGCCTACATGCTATATGCTATATACATGCTGTCTACATGCTATATACATGCTGTCTACACGTACATGCTGCCTACATGCTACATGCTATATGCTATATACATGCTGTCTACATGCTACATGCTGTCTACACGTACATGCTGCCTACATGCTACATGCTATATACATGCTGCCTACATGCTATATGCTATTACATGCTGTCTACATGCTATATACATGCTGTCTACACGTACATGCTGCCTACATGCTACATGCTATATGCTATATACATGCTGTCTACATGCTACATGCTATATACATGCTTTCTACATGCTACATGCTATATGCTATATACATGCTGTCTACATGCTATATACATGCTGTCTACACGTACATGCTGCCTACATGCTACATGCTTTATGCTATATACATGCTGTCTACACGTACATGCTGCCTACATGCTACATGCTTTATGCATGCTGCCTACATGCTACATGCTATATGCTATATACATGCTGTCTACATCTACATGCTGTCTACATGCTGTCTACATGCTATATACATGCTGTCTACATGCTGTCTACATGCTACATGCTATATGCTGTATACATGCTGTCTACATGCTACATGCTGTCTACACGTACATGCTGCCTACATGCTACATGCTATATACATGCTGCCTACATGCTATATGCTATATACATGCTGTCTACATGCTATATACATGCTGTCTACACGTACATGCTGCCTACATGCTACATGCTTTATGCTATATACATGCTGTCTACACGTACATGCTGCCTACATGCTACATGCTTTATGCTATATACATGCTGTCTACATGCTACATGCTATATACATGCTTTCTACATGCTATATGCTGTATACATGCTGGCTACATGCTATATACATGCTTTCTACATGCTACATGCTATATGCTGTATACATGCTGGCTACATGCTATATACATGCTGTCTACACGTACATGCTGCCTACATGCTACATGCTTTATGCTATATACATGCTGTCTACACGTACATGCTGCCTACATGCTACATGCTATATGCTATATACATGCTGTCTACATGTACATGCTGCCTACATGCTACATGCTATATACATGCTGTCTATGTTACATGCTGTCTACATGCTATATACATGCTGTCTACACGTACATGCTGCCTACATGCTACATGCTATATGCTATATACATGCTGTCTACATGTACATGCTGCCTACATGCTACATGCTATATACATGCTGCCTACATGCTATATGCTATATACATGCTGTCTACATGCTATATACATGCTGTCTACACGTACATGCTGCCTACATGCTACATGCTATATGCTATATACATGCTGTCTACATGCTATATACATGCTGTCTACATGCTACATGCTATATACATGCTTTCTACATGCTATATGCTGTATACATGCTGTCTACATGCTACATGCTATATACATGCTTTCTACATGCTACATGCTATATGCTGTATACATGCTGTCTACATGCTACATGCTGTCTACACGTACATGCTGCCTACATGCTACATGCTTTATGCTATATACATGCTGTCTACATGCTACATGCTATATACATGCTTTCTACATGCTATATGCTGTATACATGCTGTCTACATGCTACATGCTATATACATGCTTTCTACATGCTATATACATGCTGTCTACACGTACATGCTGCCTACATGCTACATGCTTTATGCTATATACATGCTGTCTACACGTACATGCTGCCTACATGCTACATGCTATATGCTATATACATGCTGTCTACATGCTATATACATGCTGTCTACACGTACATGCTGCCTACATGCTACATGCTATATACATGCTGCCTACATGCTATATGCTATATACATGCTGTCTACATGCTATATACATGCTGTCTACACGTACATGCTGCCTACATGCTACATGCTATATGCTATATACATGCTGTCTACACGTACATGCTGCCTACATGCTACATGCTATATGCTATATACATGCTGTCTACATGCTATATACATGCTGTCTACATGCTGTCTACATGCTATATACATGCTGTCTACATGCTGTCTACATGCTATATACATGCTGTCTACATGCTACATGCTACACGTACATGCTGCCTACATGCTACATGCTATATACATGCTGCCTACATGCTATATGCTATATACATGCTGTCTACATGCTATATACATGCTGTCTACACGTACATGCTGCCTACATGCTACATGCTATATGCTATATACATGCTGTCTACATGCTACATGCTGTCTACACGTACATGCTGCCTACATGCTACATGCTATATACATGCTGCCTACATGCTATATACATGCTGTCTACACGTACATGCTGCCTACATGCTACATGCTTTATGCTATATACATGCTGTCTACACGTACATGCTGCCTACATGCTACATGCTTTATGCTATATACATGCTCTCTACATGCTACATGCTGTCTACACGTACATGCTGCCTACATGCTACATGCTATATACATGCTGCCTACATGCTATATGCTATATACATACTGTCTACATGCTATATACATGCTGTCTACACGTACATGCTGCCTACATGCTACATGCTACATGCTATATACATGCTGTCTACATGCTATATACATGCTGTCTACATGCTATATACATGCTGTCTACATGCTATATACATGCTGTCTACACGTACATGCTGCCTACATGCTACATGCTATATGCTATATACATGCTGTCTACACGTACATGCTGCCTACATGCTACATGCTATATACATGCTTTCTACATGCTATATGCTGTATACATGCTGGCTACATGCTATATACATGCTTTCTACATGCTACATGCTATATGCTGTATACATGCTGTCTACATGCTACATGCTGTCTACACGTACATGCTGCCTACATGCTACATGCTATATACATGCTGCCTACATGCTATATGCTATATACATGCTGTCTACATGCTATATACTATATACATGCTTTCTACATGCTATATGCTGTATACATGCTGTCTACATGCTACATGCTATATACATGCTTTCTACATGCTACATGCTATATGCTGTATACATGCTGTCTACATGCTACATGCTGTCTACACGTACATGCTGCCTACATGCTACATGCTATATACATGCTGCCTACATGTACATGCTGCCTACATGCTACATGCTATATACATGCTGTCTACATGCTACATGCTGTCTACATGTTGCCTACATGCTGTCTACGTGCTATATACATGCTGTCTACATGCTACATGCTATATACATGCTGTCTACATGCTGTCTACATGCTATATACATGCTGTCTACATGCTACATGCTGTCTACATGCTGTCTACATGCTATATACATGCTGTCTACACGTACATGCTGTCTACATGCTACATGCTATATGCTATATACATGCTGTCTACATGCTATATACATGCTGTCTACATGCTTTCTACATGCTATCTACATGCTGTCTACATGCTACATGCTATATACATGCTGTCTACATTCTACATGCTACATGCTATATGCTGTATACATGCTGTCTACATGCTACATGCTGTCTACACGTACATGCTGCCTACATGCTACATGCTATATACATGCTGTCTACATGTTACATGCTGTCTACATGCTATATACATGCTGTCTACACGTACATGCTGCCTACATGCTACATGCTATATGCTATATACATGCTGTCTACATGCTACATGCTATATACATGCTGTCTACATTCTACATGCTACATGCTATATGCTGTATACATGCTGTCTACATGCTACATGCTGTCTACACGTACATGCTGCCTACATGCTACATGCTATATACATGCTGTCTACATGCTGTCTACATGCTATATACATGCTGTCTACATGCTACATGCTGTCTACATGCTGTCTACATGCTATATACATGCTGTCTACATGCTACATGCTATATACATGCTGTCTACATGCTACATGCTACATGCTATATGCTATATACATGCTGTCTACATGCTATATACATGCTGTCTACACGTACATGCTGCCTACATGCTACATGCTATATGCTATATACATGCTGTCTACATGCTACATGCTATATACATGCTATATACATGCTGTCTACATTCTACATGCTACATGCTATATGCTGTATACATGCTGTCTACATGCTATATACATGCTATCTACATGCTACATGCTATATACATGCTGTCTACATGCTACATGCTATATCCATGCTGTCTACATGCTATATACATGCTGTCTACACGTACATGCTGCCTACATGCTACATGCTTTATGCTATATACATGCTGTCTACATGTACATGCTGCCTACATGCTACATGCTGTCTACATGCTATATACATGCTATCTACATGCTACATGCTATATACATGCTGTCTACATGCTACATGCTATATCCATGCTGTCTACATGCTATATGCTGTATACATGCTGTCTACATGCTACATGCTATATACATGCTTTCTACATGCTACATGCTATATGCTGTATACATGCTGTCTACATGCTACATGCTGTCTACACGTACATGCTGCCTACATGCTATATGCTATATACATGCTGTCTACATGCTATATACATGCTGTCTACACGTACATGCTGCCTACATGCTACATGCTTTATGCTATATACATGCTGTCTACATGCTACATGCTATATACATGCTTTCTACATGCTATCTACATGCTCTCTACATGCTATATACATGCTGTCTACATGCTGTCTACATGCTACATGCTATATGCTATATACATGCTGTCTACATGCTATATGCTATATACATGCTGCCTACATGCTATATACATGCTGTCTACATTCTACATGCTACATGCTATATGCTGTATACATGCTGTCTACATGCTACATGCTACATGCTATATGCTATATACATGCTGTCTACATGCTATATACATGCTGTCTACACGTACATGCTGCCTACATGCTACATGCTACATGCTATATACATGCTGTCTACATGCTATATGCTGTCTACATGCTACATGCTGTCTACATGTTGCCTACATGCTGTCTACGTGCTATATACATGCTGTCTACATGCTACATGCTATATACATGCTGTCTACATGCTGTCTACATGCTATATACATGCTGTCTACATGCTACATGCTGTCTACATGCTGTCTACATGCTATATACATGCTGTCTACATGCTACATGCTGTCTACATGCTATATACATGCTATCTACATGCTATATACATGCTGCCTACATGCTATATGCTATATACATGCTGTCTACATGCTATATACATGCTGTCTACACGTACATGCTGCCTACATGCTACATGCTTTATGCTATATACATGCTGTCTACATGCTACATGCTGTCTACATGCTACATGCTATATACATGCTGTCTACATGCTACATGCTATATACATGCTGTCTACATGCTGTCTACATGCTATATACATGCTGTCTACATGCTACAAACATGTTGTCTACATGCTACATGCTATATGCTGTATACATGCTGTCTACATGCTACATGCTGTCTACACGTACATGCTGCCTACATGCTACATGCTATATACATGCTGCCTACATGCTATATACATGCTGTCTACATGCTACATGCTATATACATGCTACATGCTATATACATGCTGTCTACATGTTACATGCTATCTACATGCTATATACATGCTGTCTACACGCTACATGCTGTCTACATGCTATATACATGCTCTCTACATGCTATATACATGCTGCCTACATGCTATATGCTATATACATGCAGTCTACATGCTATATACATGCTGTCTACACGTACATGCTGCCTACATGCTACATGCTATATGCTATATACATGCTGTCTACATGCTATATACATGCTGTCTACATGCTGTCTACATGCTATATACATGCTGTCTACATGCTATATACATGCTGTCTACATGCTACATGCTATATACATGCTGTCTACATGCTACATGCTATATCCATGCTGTCTACATGCTATATACATGCTCTCTACATGCTACATGCTGTCTACATGCTATATACATGCTATCTACATGCTACATGCTATATACATGCTGTCTACATGCTACATGCTGTCTACACGTACATGCTGCCTACATGCTACATGCTATATACATGCTGCCTACATGCTATATGCTATATACATGCTGTCTACATGCTATATACATGCTGTCTACATGCTGTCTACATGCTATATACACGCTGTCTACATGCTATATACATGCTGTCTACATGCTATAAACATGTTGTCTACATGCTATATACATGCTATCTACATGCTACATGCTATATACATGCTGTCTACATGCTACATGCTATATACATGCTGCCTACATGCTACATGCTATATACATGCTGCCTACATGCTATATGCTATATACATGCTGTCTACATGCTATATACATGCTGTCTACATGCTGTCTACATGCTATATACATGCTGTCTACATGCTACATGCTGTCTACATGCTATATACATGCTATCTACATGCTACATGCTATATACATGCTGTCTACATGCTACATGCTATATCCATGCTGTCTACATGCTATATACATGCTCTCTACATGCTATATACATGCTGTCTACTTGCTATATACATGCTGTCTACATGCTACATGCTGTCTACATGCTATATACATGCTCTCTACATGCTATATACATGCTGTCTACATGCTATATACATGCTGTCTACATGCTACATGCTATATACATGCTACATGCTATATACATGCTATCTACGCTGGTGTTGTAGAAACTTTTCAGACTTTCCTCCATCTCTAGTTTGTGTTACAGATTAAACTAGTTTATGTTTGTATTACTGATGAAACCGAGTCACAGCAGCGAAGGAAACAATGACATGAATTTATTCTGACTCATTATTCATTTATCTAAAACAAAATAATAGGAACAATACTGAATAAACTCAGTTTTTAATCACCTGGTACTCCAGTGACAAAGAACAGAAAAACACTGACACATCTCTCCCTCCTCCCCCCCACAGAGGGAGGTAATGAAGATGACAGTGATGTGGCCACACGTTTCACCTCTGCCATGTGTTATAGGCAGACTGACATGAGCGTGGCATCTCATTCTACTGTGTCTGACCTGGAGTCAGCTATGTGTGGGGGGGCGGGGGGAGGGGGGGGGAGGTTCCTCCCTAGACAGTCTGAAGATCTTACCGAAGGCAGAAGGGAATGCAAGTGATAAATCTAGAGCGGCAGCAAAGATTGTGGAGGAGAGAGGGGGGGGGTACGCTGCAGAAGAATGAAGAGTTTAAAGGTTAAAATACACAACATCTCTCTGTTTTATGGTGGAGCAGCATTAGAATTCTACTATCAGTGTTTAACCATCTACAGACTGATGAAGATGAGCACAAGGGTTAACCTGATCTCAGGTACGTCACCTGAACAGATGAGTCCTTAATCCTCAGCGTGACACACGATTGTTGCTTCAGAACATTTGAGAGATTCTCTCCTCATGAACATCTGATGTGGGAATTTCCCTCCACTATCAACCATCACATGAGGATTCCACACGTGTTCCAGGTGTCGGTGAGTTTCAGGTGTTTAGATAAAGTGACTTGTTTATTTATTTATCCTCTTCTTAGTGGTAGTTTGTGTCACAGCTTCCTGTCTGTGTTTGTGGATCTGATTCTGCTGCAGTAGAATCTCAACATGTAACACAGACAACAGCAGTTCCTAAAAACAGGAAGAACCATGAAAACAAACTGAATCTTAGTTCCACTCATTCACACTTAAAGCAGCTGTTTACTTGTGTAGGTGTGGGGGGGGGGGGTCTGAGTCATTCACTGCAGCAGATTAACTTTACATTAATGTATTTATACAATGTAAAAATGAAAATATAAAAAAGTTACAGTGAAAGAGACTTCTCGTTTTTATTCCAAGAGTTTAATCATAAACAAAAACCAGAACAATTAACTGAAACAAATGATTTATTCATTAAGAAATAAAGAAATATTCTGTATAATTTGAGCTGGTTGAACTTCATGTTTCATCCTTTTACAAACACTAATTAAGAAAACAAATTGAAACTGTGTCAGCTGTTTGTGAGCCTGGGAAAATGACAGCATGGGGGGGGCGGGGCGGGGTGGGAAACAAACCAATTACAGGCATTGATTTACTTCCTGGCTGCCTTATGGGTAGCTTAGCTTGCTGGTCAGGTTTCAGGTAATTCGGGGGATTGCATCCATCACCATGTACTTCAGTTATCTCTCCAATCCCGACTCAACCTCCATGAAAACACACGATTACACTGGAATATTAATAAGATGTTGAGAGTCTGCAGCAGCATCTCATGTGATGGAGACTGACACCTCCTGCATCCTTCTTCAGAGCAAAGGGCCACAGTTACATTTCATATTCTTCATGTGGATTGTTTCTAAAACCAGCTCAGATATTTCGTACCACACATGAAGCTGCAGACCTGGTCCAGCATGACGCCTACCTGGCAGCACACGCTCCATTATGCTTTAGTCTCAGAGACCGAAGGACAAGAGACAAAGAGAGAGTGAGGTGCTCATAATGTCCCACAATGTCCTCAGCTGTGAGCTTCATCCTAACACCTCCATCCTCTTCCTGACTCTTCAATCATAAATGTTCCTGCCAGTGGGATCAAGTCACTGTGAGACGTTTGAGCTCGGAGAAAAATGGACGTCTAATTCAATCAAGTCTGTTTTTCTGGAGGCAGTTTGGTTTTATCAGTGGCAGCAAAGATGGTGTGATGCACAGAGGAGGACGAGGGAGGCGAGGGGGGGAGGGAGGGAGAGGGAGGGAGAGAGAGGGAGGCGAGGGAGGGAGGGAGAGAGAGGGAGGTGAGGGGGGGATGGAGGCGAGGGAGGGAGAAAGAGAGAGGGAGGTGAGGGAGGGAGGGAGGGAGGGTGAGAGAGGGAGGGAGAGAGAGAGAGGGAGGGTGAGAGAGGGAGGGAGAGGGAGAGAGAGGGAGGGTGAGAGAGGGTGAGAGAGGGAGGGAGGGTGAGAGAGGGAGGCGAAGGAGGGAGGGAGAGATGTAGGCGAGGGAGAGAGAGGGTGAGAGAGGGAGGCGAAGGAGGGAGGGAGAGATGTAGGCGAGGGAGAGAGAGGGTGAGAGAGGGAGGGAGAGAGAGGGAGGCGAGGGAGGGTGAGAGAGGGAGGGAGGGAGAGAGAGGGTGAGAGATGGTGAGGGAGGGTGAGAGAGGTTGAGAGAGGGAGGGAGGTAGGGAGGTGAGGGAGGGAGGGAGAGAGAGGGAGGGTGAGGGAGTGAGGGAGGGAGGGTGAGAGAGGGAGGGAGAGAGAGAGAGGGAGGGTGAGAGAGGGAGGGAGATGGAGGTGAGGGAGGGTGAGAGAGGGTGAGGGAGGGAGAGAGATAGAGGGTGAGAGAGGGAGGGAGATGGAGGTGAGGGAGGGTGAGAGAGGGTGAGGGAGGGAGAGAGATGGAGGGTGAGAGAGGGAGGGAGATGGAGGTTAGAGAGGGTGAGGGAGGGAGAGAGATGGAGGGTGAGAGAGGGAGGGAGATGGAGGTTAGAGAGGGTGAGGGAGGGAAAATATTCATGAAAATATTTCAGTTTGATGTAAAAACATTCAGTAAATTATTAATTATGTAAACGATCAGCTGATTGTAAAAGTCTGGATTCTGTTTCTCTCTGCTTTGGATCACCACGCCCCCAACTCTGATTGGTTCATAGATCAAACAGCTGATGTGAATTTATCATTAAACTCCTTGTTAGAGAACAAGTTGTATCAAAAGTCCTAAATAGAACACCTGGACAGGTGTGTTCAGGAGTTTAGAGAAGGTCACATGAAGGTCACCTGGACAGGTAAGACTACAGTTTATCCTGTAGTTTCCAGTGTTCTCCTGCCAGCTGCTGTATCCAGCTGTTAACTGGGTTGTTCAGCATCTGGATCTGGTCTGTAGATCATCAGGACATTTACCTGTTCTCAGTATACAGAAGGTAAAAAGGTCACTGCAGGATTTTATTCACACTTTAGTTCTACATATTCATTCAGCCTGATTAGAATTTCTGCTATTTCATAATTATTTATTCTGCCAGTCCTGCAGCTGTTTAATCCAGTTAAACTACTTTAATAAATTCTTTCTCTAGAATTTAAAATCATCACTTGCTTCATGGAACCGAAGAGGATTTAACAGAAAGTCACAACAAGGTTCTTAAAGGAACCCAGTGTGTTGATCTGTTAGTGTAGATCTACATCAACATAGACTCCACAGCTGTTTACTTTAACATGTATAATATAATAATGTCATATTATTATAGTAATCTTCATTTGTTTTTTAAATAAATGCACAAAGTGCAACAAATAAAAATAAATAAATAAATCCTGACTGAAGTTGAAATAATTCGTGCATGTGTAACACAGTCTGGGATGTGGCTGCTGACGTGCACGGTGGAGTTCTGAGACGCACGACAAACACATTAAAATCAGAAGAATGAATGAAACAGTTCCACACATCAGAATCATCAGTATATAATATCATGTTATCTCAGTGCAGCCCTGTGGTGCAGTGGTTAACGTTGTCACTTCACAGAGGAAGGTTGCTGGTTTAAATCCTGGTTTTCCTGTATGGAGTTGTTCATGGATTTGTCTGAGCATGTTGTGTTACACTGAGTCTCTCAGCTGTTTGTTTGTGTGAGAGGATTAAGTAAAGAAAATAAAAGAGGAAGTAAAACTAAACAAATATTGAAAGAAAAACAAACAGGAAACAACATGAGTAAACAAACACTGACTGACTAAAGTAACAGTTGTTCAAAAACACAGAGCAGCATCCAGTTAAACTTCTATTTGATCTAAATCATTTAAAATAAAATCTTTTAACACAATCGTTTAAAACATTTGTTAGAACAAAATAGTTTTCATGTTAATAAATTATATTTTCATATTTTCAAAGTAAAACAAGTTATTATGAGCAGCAGAAGAGTTTATATTTAAAAAAGAAAAAAGCAGTTATCACGTCACATGAATCCTGTTCAGTCCAGAAAATCCAATTAAACAGCTGATTTATTCCAAAACATTTCATTTTATTTTGAAGGAACGACCTCGTATCAAAAACATTTTACTTTTATAAAAGTGCACGTGACAGACGACCGTTGGCAAAATCTGGTAACAATGTTGGTCTGAATAAAAATATTAGAAAAATCAGGAAATGACAGTAAATGTTTTTACTGGGTCTTTATGAGTAAAATCAGATTCTAATATTTACTGTTTGGGTAATTCTTTTAAAAACTAGTTATTAGCATCTCTTATTGTTTGTATTATAAGATGCTGAATCCTTCTGACAGTCACCTTCATCAGGTTTCAGGTTGTTGTCAGTCCTGGTCTCAGATTCCACATGAGAAACTGGACATGTGGTTCTGATTGGATCTGATGGACCAGAACCAAAACAGCAACATGAGGGATAAATCATGATGAAATGCTGCTAAATGTTTGATATCTAATTTAAAGAACAAACTGACTGGTCAGTTATTATCACCTTAAACTAAGAATTACTGAGAAAAATCTTTAAATAAACAGAAACCAGTAAAATCCAAGTTATAAAAATATTCCGATAACTTGGATCGTTGGCACAAAATGACCCAATAAACCAAAAGTGAAAACAAAGACACCTGGAATAATAATCCCTGAAAACAACAAACAGAAACAAAATACATAAACAAGATCCCAGAATCATGTCAGAAATCAGATATTGATACAAGCTGAAGACTAGATGAATGACTGAAACAGGGCCGGTTCTAGAAAATGATGAGGAGGGGTGCATCTCAGATCAGAGGGGGTGCACATGCTTGGCACATAATTCAACACTAAATTATGCATTTTTCTGTCATTTCAAGCGGGATGATACTAGCCAAACAAGAATATTCAAACTGTCTTTGAAATGCTTTATTGCAGCAATATTGTAGCAGAACAAAGGAAATGCTACATTTAGTCTGGGCTACCTCACCCATCAGACTATCTAGCAACAGATTTCTTACCAAGAAAATAAAACAGAAATTTAAACTAATTTTATCTGTACAGTTCAAAACCATCACTAATTATGACAGTCATTTCAAGTGGAATGATACCAGTCAAACAAGAATATTTAAAGTGTCTTTCAAGTGCAATTTTGCAACAATATTGTAGCAGAACAAAGAAAATGCTACATTTAGTCTGGGCTACCTCACCCATCAAACGATTTAGCAACAGATGTTTTTTCCCCCTTACCCAGGTCGTCAGGTGGGCCAGGGGCCTGCTCTGGACCATGGGGTGAAGGGAGGGGGGGCTGCGGCGGCAGCGGCAGCGGCTCGGGAAGGAGCGAGCAGCCGGGCGAGGCAACTGCTTGCTCCCCAGCAGCAGTTAAGCTAACCTCAGAAAGTTCAAGTTGAGAATGTATCTCACAACCACCGTCGTTGACTGACTTGCTCGCGTGGTTGTGCTTGAACCACTTTCGAATATCCATTGTTACTTTGTGATAACGGTGCAGCAGAGCAGCGTCTTGCTGATGCAGGTAACTGCGCGCTGGACGCAGATGAGTGACGTGCACTAACGCGCGCGCATTTTCCCTCTTTCCAACTGAGCATGCAGACACATAATCTGAGGGTGCAATGCATGCTTATGCACCCTCGTAGAACCGGGCCTGGATTGAAACATATAAATAATAAACTCAGATATATAATCTCATCAATCTTTACCATCTAAATAAAAACATTAGATGTGATTGTGTTTGTTTTCAGTAAAACAGTTAAAAGGTGAGAAAATACTGTCACGTCAGCACTTTATATAATGCTGCCTGTAAGCAACTTCTGGACCTGATGATGTCACTTCCTCCTTAATCAGCAGCAAGGTCAAGAAGGTTTCAGCGTGGGACTCAGCTGTATAAGATATAACGCAGTCAGCTGGAGATAATGGGAAGTTTTAGGGACGTAAACCTTCAGTGTGACCCTGGAAGGAAAGCTGACTAAATAATTCATAAGCCGTCCCTGATCCCAGTAATAATAACCAAAAACAGACGTAGATGATGAGTTCCATGCAAATGAATCATGAATCTAACGTAAAACACAAAAACTTTCACCACGTTAGGAAAACTTTCAATCAAAGTAGTTTTACTGCTGAGTGGCTTCATTTTACTGTATATTATATGGGAACATCTGGACTGTCTCATTTACATCATAACAAGAACCTATAGGAACAAAGAAGTGGAACAATGTCTTTATCCAGACGGGGTCCCCAACCAAAGTTTACCTGGACTTTAATGTTTCTGCTTCACCCTGAACAGAATCCTCAACACTCCCCGCAGCATATGTATATATGTATGTATGTATATGTATATATGTATGTACTGTATGTATATATGTATGTATGTATATGTATATATGTATGTACTGTATGTATATATGTATGTATGTATATGTATGTATGTATGTATGTATGTATATATCCTGAACAGAATCCTCAACACTCCCCGCAGCATATGTATATATGTATGTATGTATATGTATATATGTATGTACTGTATGTATATATGTATGTATGTATATGTATATATGTATGTACTGTATGTATATATGTATGTATGTATATGTATGTATGTATGTCTGTATGTATGTATGTATATGTATGTACTATATGTATATATGTATGTACTGTATGTATATATGTATGTACTGTATGTATATATGTATGTACTATATGTATATAAGTATGTATGTATGTATGTATGTATGTATGTATGTATGTATGTATATATGTATGTATATGTATGT
>SSNP01000052.1:110367-150250 GCA_006937955.1 Pachypanchax playfairii
GTCGGAGGGTCCGGCGCCTGTTTGGTGGCGGTCGGAGGGTCCGGCGCCTGTTTGGTGGCGGTCTGAGGGTCCGGCGGCTGTTTGGTGGTGGTCAGAGGGTCCGGTGCCTGTTTGGTGGAGGTCTGAGGGTCCGGTGTCTGTTTGGTGGCGGTCAGAGGGTCCGGTGGCTGTTTGGTGGTGGTCAGAGGGTCCGGGGGCTGTTTGGTGGCGGTCGGAGGGTCGGCGCCTGTTTGGTGGTGGTCGGAGGGTCTGGTGGCTGTTTGGTGGCGGTCGGCGGGTCCGGCGCCTGTTTGGTGGCGGTCGGAGGGGCCGGTGTCTGTTTGGTGGCGGTCGGAGGGGCCGGTGTCTGTTTGGTGGAGGTCTGAGGGTCCGGTGGCTGTTTGGTGGTGGTCGGAGGGTCTGGTGCCCTTTTGGTGGTGGTCAAAGGGTCCGGTGTCTGTTTGGTGGAGGTCGGAGGGGCCGGTGTCTGTTTTGTGGCGGTCGGAGGGTCCGGTGTCTGTTTTGTGGCGGTTGGAGGGTCCGGTGTCTGTTTGGTGGCGGTCAGAGGGTCCAGTGGCTGTTTGGTGGTGGTCGGAGGGTCCGGTGCCTGTTTGGTGGCGGTCGGAGGGGCCGGTGTCTGTTTGGTGGCGGTCGGAGGGGCCGGTGTCTGTTTGGTGGAGGTCTGAGGGTCCGGTGGCTGTTTGGTGGTGGTCGGAGGGTCTGGTGCCCTTTTGGTGGTGGTCAAAGGGGCCGGTGTCTGTTTTGTGGCGGTCGGAGGGTCCGGTGTCTGTTTTGTGGCGGTTGGAGGGTCCGGTGGCTGTTTGGTGGAGGTCGGAGGGTCCGGTGCCTGTTTGGTGGCGGTCGGAGGGGCCGGTGTCTGTTTTGTGGCGGTCGGAGGGTCCGGTGTCTGTTTTGTGGCGGTTGGAGGGTCCGGTGTCTGTTTGGTGGCGGTCAGAGGGTCCAGTGGCTGTTTGGTGGTGGTCGGAGGGTCTGGTGCCATTTTGGTGGTGGTCAAAGGGTCCGGTGTCTGTTTGGTGGTGGTCGGAGGGTCCGGCGCCTGTTTGGTGGCGGTCGGAGGGTCCGGCGCCTGTTTGGTGGTGGTCGGAGGGTCTGGTGGCTGTTTGGTGGCGGTCGGAGGGTCCAGCGCCTGTTTGGTGGCGGTCAGAGGGTCCGGCGGCTGTTTGGTGGTGGTCGGAGGGTCCGGTGCCTGTTTGGTGGCGGTCTGAGGGTCCGGTGTCTGTTTGGTGGCGGTCAGAGGGTCCGGTGGCTGTTCGGTGGCGGTCAGAGGGTCCGGTGTCTGGTTGGTGGTGGGCGGAGGGTCCGGTGTCTGTTTGGTGGTGGTCTGAGGGTCCGGTGGCTGTTTGGTGGTGGTCGGAGGGTCTGGTGCCCTTTTGGTGGTGGTCAAAGGGGCCGGTGTCTGTTTTGTGGCGGTCGGAGGGTCCGGTGTCTGTTTTGTGGCGGTCAGAGGGTCCGGTGTCTGTTTGGTGGTGGTCTCAGGGTCTGGTGGCTGTTTGGTGGTGGTCGGAGGGTCCGGCGGCTGTTTGGTGGTGGTCGGAGGGTCTGGTGCCCTTTTGGTGGTGGTCAAAGGGTCCGGTGTCTGTTTGGTGGTGGTCAAAGGGGCCGGTGTCTGTTTTGTGGCGGTCGGAGGGTCCGGTGTCTGTTTTGTGGCGGTCAGAGGGTCCGGTGTCTGTTTGGTGGTGGTCAAAGGGGCCGGTGTCTGTTTTGTGGCGGTCGGAGGGTCCGGGGGCTGTTTGGTGGCGGTCGGAGGGTCCGGCGGCTGTTTGGTGGTGGTCGGAGGGTCTGGTGCCCTTTTGGTGGTGGTCAGAGGGTCCGGTGGTTGTTTGGTGGGGGTCGGAGGGTCCGGTGCCTGTTTGGTGGCGGTCGGAGGGGCCGGTGTCTGTTTGGTGGCGGTCTGAGGGTCCGGTGGCTGTTTGGTGGTGGTCGGAGGGTCTGGTGGCTGTTTGGTGGCGGTCGGAGGGTCCAGCGCCTGTTTGGTGGCGGTCAGAGGGTCCGGCGGCTGTTTGGTGGTGGTCAGAGGGTCCGGTGCCTGTTTGGTGGAGGTCTGAGGGTCCGGTGTCTGTTTGGTGGCGGTCAGAGGGTCCGGTGGCTGTTTGGTGGCGGTCAGAGGGTCCGGTGCTTGTTTGGTGGCGGTCGGAGGGTCCGGCGCCTGTTTGGTGGCGGTCGGAGGGTCCGGTCGGTGCCTGGCAGCCTCGCCTCTGTCAGTGTGTGTAGTTTATCACCACCAAACGTGTGTGTGTGAATGATGAACTTTAGTGTGAAGATCTTTGGGAGTCGTCTGACTTTAGTAAAGCGTTTATACAAGTACACGTTTTTAACTATTTGGTTCTGTTACAGTAACAGTTTTTATTTTAATCAGATTCAGGAAGCAGAACAGGTTCAGTCCTGAGACAGGACAACATCTGGGATGAGACACCTGCTGGACAATGTAGCAACTATCTGACAACAGGTTTGTGATGTCTCACTGCTTAAAAGGGGGAGGAGACAGAGGGGGAGGAGACAGGTGTGCCAGGTGAAAATGATTAGCAGGTGTGTGTAATCAGACAGGATCTCAGCAGGTACACAAGACAGATGGAGCAACAAGTCCAACGTGTCCTTTACATGATCAAACATGGAATCTGGTTCCTGATAACCGAACGCCACTGTTCCACTGAAGGGTTAAACATGTCGCATTATAAACAGGAAGCTGCTCACAAGGTCTCAAATCATAGCCAAAAATATTGTTTATAATGTCACTGAGATAAATTTTCTGTTATTATTTGTTAACTCTGCTTGTCAAAGCCAAAGTATTTCCTTTTCTCTATGTTGTCTTTACTCAGAACAGAGAGACAGGAGGGTTACACAGACCTGTAAAGAGGACTGAGTCCCTCGTGGTCTGCAGTGATGAAGTCTGCATGTAAAAGCCGTGTTCCCTGGTTTTTCCTTCCCAGCTGACATCACGGGGACTCCTTGGCAACTGAATCTGCTCTCTCTCCATTTCAGCTGCATTTATCTTGTGACCCATTTTTTCAGGTTAAAGCAGCAGAAAATGGTGATGAATGAAGGTAATTTTTCACAGGGATTATATCTGACAATTTGCACAAATGAAAAAGAAAATCGCTGTAATGTGATCATCAGTGTCGTGTGAATTAACTACGGTTATAACTCACAAGTTAAATGAGTTAATGATGATAATCCACAGTGAATCAGGTATATTATGTATAGTTACAGGAAGTCATTGTAAATCAGTCTATAAAAAGGTAAATGTGATCTAAGAGTCTAAATGTTCTTTATTATATTTACTGCAGAGATGTACAGGTAGAGGTAGAGAGCTGTAGTATGTGAAAGTACTGGTTCAGATACAGTTTGCAGAAGGAAACAGATGGTAAGATGTTTAGACTGTTTAATGATCTTTCTGAAATCAACCTCAAAGATATTGATGATAAACTGAGGAGAGTTTGACTTCCAAGAACAACTTCTGGATCTCATCCAGGTGAGTTTATTTGACTTTGTGGTTCAGTTGGCTGAAGAATCAGAATGATGCTTCTCTCTCCATCTTACTTTGGTCCATGGCCTTGAAACAAAATGATTATTCTTCACATTTCAGTTAATGACTTTGGCCCATCTCTCTCTCTCTCTCTCTCTAACACATATCAGTCATTTAGAACTGCATTGATACCTGAAACACCGGTACAAGCAGACTGCTGACACCTGCAATGTGACAATGTTGATTCTAAACTCATTATGATAACTAAAGGTTCAGATTTAGATCTGAAAGTCAAGTTCAGTTTGTCCCTGATGCTCCAGACATGTGGACAGCTTCAGACAGATGAAGTGTTCTGACCCGACTTGTTGTTGGGTCACAAAACTCCGTCCATCCATCCATCTGTCTGTCTTCTGTCCATCTATACTATGTATGAACCTGTTGATCAGACTGGGACTGTGGGGGAACAACGCTGGTTGCTGGTTGCTGGTTGCTGGTTGCTGGTTGCTGGTTGCAGCAACAGACCAGAAAATGATGTAAATATATAAAGACACATGAAAACAGTTAGTATGAATTACCTGTAATTAAGATACAGAGTTGATGATGAAGATGATGAAGATGATGAAGATGATGAAGATGATGATGATGATGATGATGATGATGATGATGATGATGATGATGATGATGATGATGATGACGATGATGATGATGATGATGATGATGACGATGATGATGATGATGACGATGATGAGGATGATGAGGATTATGACGATGATGAGGATGATGAGGATGATGACGATGATGAGGATGATGATGATGATGACGATGATGAGGATGATGAGGATTATGACGATGATGATGATGACGATGATGATGATGATGAAGATGATGATGATGATGATGATGATGATGATGATGATGATGATGATGATGATGATGATGATGACGATGATGATGATGATGACGATGATGAGGATGATGAGGATTATGACGATGATGAGGATGATGAGGATGATGACGATGATGACGATGATGAGGATGATGAGGATTATGACGATGATGATGATGACGATGATGATGATGATGAAGATGATGATGATGATGATGATGATGATGATGATGATGATGACGATGATGATGATGATGACGATGATGAGGATGATGAGGATTATGACGATGATGAGGATGATGAGGATGATGACGATGATGAGGATGATGAGGATTATGACGATGATGAGGATGATGAGGATTATGACGATGATGAGGATGATGAGGATGATGACGATGATGAGGATGGTGACGACGACGATGATGATGATGTTTGGCGAGCTGAGACTGATTCAGGTTATTCAGCTTGTTCCAGCTGGATGAGGGTCAAACATCAATGTTTTACTCTGTCCTGAACTTCGGCGGTGCTGAAGCTGAAGGTGTGACAGGAAACAGCATCTCCTGCTGTCACATCCAAACTGACTGTTGAAATGAAGATTACCTGTAGCCCCGCCCCCTCCCTGTGACCCGGGACAGGAACAAGCGGTTAAAGAAAATGATTTAGTGACATAAGCAAACACATTTATTTCAATGTAACAGCCAAATATAAAAGTTACTCACCTTTACCTGTCAAACAGCAGAGGACACTGTTAATCAACACTCCTGTTGTGAATAAGTTACAGGGTTTTAGAATAACCTGAAAGTAATAGGACTGAGTCTATGGACTGAGACAAGCAACCATTTTCTAATGAGGGCTGGAACCGCTCAGCCATACTGCAACACTCTTCCTGTTAGAATCCTCAAATTAAAGAAGCAAACGATGCGTGCAGCAAATTCTCACTCCTAAATCTCCAGGGTTACCTTTCTCTTTGTGGAATCAAACTCTTCCCTCTACAATCTCAACTCTTATCTGCTCCAATGAATCAGCCTCCAGTCTGAAAAGGGAAACGACTTGCTGTCTTCAGGGTTTCACTGATTTGGAACAATATTTATCCAGGAATCATTTTAATCAAGGAGGACAAAGCAGTTACCTGCAGTTTATCTATGAAACTTTATTAAAGAGTTCTGATTCAGAAGTCACCCGGAGCATTTGTTTTGTTTTACAATCTACTTTCCATTTGTTGACTTTTGTCCATTTCAAGTTATTTCATTTAAACATTATGATTTTATATTTAACAGAATAGTATAAATAATTCGGTCCAGGGTAGAATTCACACCTCAAACGAAGGTAACGAGGTCAGATTGTTAGTATAACTATAAAGTCAAAAGGAAGAAGCTGGTGCAGATACTAAATATTTATGTAGAAAACATCAGCGTACTGAAACTGAGACTGGATAAATAAGATGTTTACTTTTTACACTTCAGCTGAGTGCAAAGACAGACTGCAGGTGTGAAACATTTTTAAGACTTTGTTCTTTGACCTGTCCTTGAATCTGTCTCTTTAAACATTTAGACATAAAGAAAACTTCTTCCTGTGTTTTCCTTCACAAGCAGAATAAATCTACAAACTTCTAACAAAAAATATTTCAGTCAAGAATTCTAAACTTAAAAAGTTTAAAGTAAGAAAAACCCCATACAAACATGAGAAGAACTCCTGTGTTATTAAAGAGATACAGAATATAAAACTAGTTTGATATAAATAATTATTTAACAGCTTTGTCAAGAAGGTCAAATTCTATAGATATGAATAGAAATAGAAACACCAGTCTGACTGCCAACAGAATCTTATGAACAGTTTGGCATGTTTACATATAGATTAAAGATGGTCAGGAGTTACACACATAAATATACACATATATACACATACACTGGCAACTTCTACTTTACAGCTAATTATCAGTAACTGTTTATTCTTTATGTGCTGCTGTGGGATCGTTCCTGTTCTTACTCACAACATAAGAACCAAATGGAACTTTGTCTCTTATTGTCTTTATGTTAGTAAGTTTAAATGCTTAGAGACACTCTACAGAGACACAGAGTGTTTTACTACATACATTCAGCCAGTATCTTAAACTAGTAACATCAAAGTGAAAATTATTGAAACTATTTCATCATATATATATATATCAAGATTTATTTAAAACTAAAACAACATGGTGGAATCTGAACAGTTTATCTGTCTGTCATCATGTACCTGATCATTTCAGGATATTTATCACTCACCTGTCTGTCCTGCTGCACCTGCTCATCTCTAACTACTCTCACCTGCTTTCCCAGGATTGCTTCCACCTGTGCACACGCACGTGCAAAAAGCACACACGCACACACACGTGCAAAAAGGACGCACGTGTGCACACACACACACATAAACACATGCATGCGCAAAAGCACGCACACGCACGTGCAAAAAGCATGCACTTGCATGTGCACACACACACACGTGTGTGTCTGTGTGTGTGTGTGTGAGTGTGTGTGTGTGTGTGTGTGTGTGTGTGTGTGTGTGTGTGTGTGTGTGGGTTTGTATTTCTGACCTCCTGAGGACCAGTTTCCTGACTTTTACTATCTTTCTGGGGTCCGAGGGTTCTTGTGGGGACCGAAGCCTGGTCCCCATGAGGGGGACTCCCCTTTTTAGGGTTAGGGGTTAGGTTTATAGGTATGGTGTGAATAGAGTTTTAGTTAGTCTTAGGGTTAGTTATAGATCAGTAATGGTTAAGGTTAGGAAAAGGGTTTGGGTTAGGTATAAATCTAGTTACTAAAATCAATGGAAGTCAATGGACGGTCCCCATAAGGATAGCAAAACACACTTGTGTGAGTGTGTGTGTGTGTGTGTGTGTGTGTGTGTGTGTGTGTGTGTGTGTGTGGGTTTGTATTTCTGACCTCCTGAGGACCCGTTTCCTGACTTTTACTATCTTTCTGGGGTCCGAGGGTTCTTGTGGGGACCGAAGCCTGGTCCCCATGAGGGGGACTCCCCTTTTTAGGGTTAGGGGTTAGGTTTATAGGTATGGTGTGAATAGAGTTTTAGTTAGTCTTAGGGTTAGTTATAGATCAGTAATGGTTAAGGTTAGGAAAAGGGTTTGGGTTAGGTATAAATCTAGTTACTAAAATCAATGGAAGTCAATGGACGGTCCCCATAAGGATACCAAAACACACTTGTGTGTGTGTTTCTCCTACATTTATAGTTCTGGTCCATTAATTGAGAAGCTGCTGATGAGCCGTCAACAACATCTAAACTAAAACTTTAAGATTAATAAACTTTCATAGTTAACGAGCCATTT
This sequence comes from Pachypanchax playfairii, assembly GCA_006937955.1. Classification (NCBI taxonomy): domain Eukaryota; kingdom Metazoa; phylum Chordata; class Actinopteri; order Cyprinodontiformes; family Aplocheilidae; genus Pachypanchax; species Pachypanchax playfairii. Next base: position 118,030 of record SSNP01000052.1, read on the forward strand.
CTAACCTGAAACACGTAAATTCAAAGTGTTGTTACGTCACATGAAAGGAGACAAACAGAAACCTGTTTTGTGAGGGTCAGAAAGACACATATCTAATGCACATGCACGCACACACGCACACTCTTGATGGGAACGTAAATGTGCTTCTAATGATGGGAGTTCTACATAAAACTGGAGTTAATGAAACTCTGTGGAGTAAACATGCACATAGTTACATAATAAACATCTTATTCTCTTATTTTAGAGTTTGGACTCACTGCTTTTTAGTATCCATTCAGTGTCTCTGCATCACTTATTGGAACTTTAACTTGGAAGGCATTTATAGTTTATTTGAATAAATGCTTTCAAGACTCGGCTGCTAACAAGCAGACGTGTTTCCAGAGATTAGTCATTCCTCTGTAAAGAAAGCTTGATTTTTCTCACAGCTCTTTCATGAAAAAGGGTTTGATGAGGGGAAAAATGACTACCAGTTATCAGCTGATACCTGAACGTTATCAGGTAAATATCATGTGTTAACAGCTGTAAACTCTTAAACATGACCTGGTTTGACATTGAAGCATCAATATTCTGTTAATATTGTGGAACATTTTAGAATAAATTCATTTCCTCTTGCTTCTTGATGGGAGTCACACAACAGTTCACATTTTATTCTTCTTCATCTATCAGACTGGATTGTTTTTCAACCATCTGTTACCTGTAAATGTTTTACACATCTCAGCAGAGCAGCTGCTGATCCAAACAGGATAAATGTCCATTTATTTTCTGTAGAGAAGGTCGGGATTGAGATCTGAAGGACATTTGACATATTAGTGGATTGAAAGCAACTTTCCCCGACGCGAGTCAAGCAGCGGTGCTGGAGCTGCTTTAATGCACAGTTCTACTACTTCCACCCCTGAAAAGGAACAGATGGTGAGTTCTGGCAGCGTTTTGCTGGCTGGAAGCACCTTTTTGATTGAGATGCCCATTCTTTTACATGTCTAAAGAAATTATGTGCAAAGAGCAAACAGTGCAAAACAAGCACTGAAGCAGAGCCAAATTGAATCTTGCTATGTATGCAATGTCTTATAGACCATCTGGATGTCTCATTTGGTTCAATTTTCCCAGAATTTCTAAGAAAACTCTGAATTTGAGAATAGAGTTAAGTTTCGAACTCTAAACGGTCCAGTTAGAACAGTGTGTTCTGTTTTTATTGTGGTGATGTCTAAGTTCTGGAAGAAGATCTGAATAAAGATTAAAGGCTTTCATTATCCTGTTATCTTCATTAAATGCAGTAATCAGCTAATGGCCAACTTTAGTCACCAATTACCAGGAACTTCAAGGCTGTGTTACAGTCACCGTTTGCCTTATATTGGTAGTGACAGTGCATGCAGGCCCGGGTTTCTAAGTAACTCCAAGGAGAGTCTTCTAATCCAGTAATTGCTAGAGAGAATGAGCATTAGAGTGAGAGTAGAAGAGAGAGGGTGTTTACTGAGAACATGCAGAGATGACTAACCCTTTTCTCTATTTCTCTAATTAGCAGTATTAGACAAAGAGCCCTGGGAGAAGACAGATTGCATCCTATCTCAAGTACGGGATCACTCACATTGGAGATGCCCTCAGAGCAAATCAAGTGAAACATGCCAGCATCTGACACAAAGCCAGTAATCCAACTTCTCCTCTCTGACTCTGGAAGAGCTGGAACAGAACCTCGAAGAACAGATCAAAATCAGAACCAGATTCGGTTCGGTTCGCTTCAGTTCAGTTCAGTTCAGTTCGGTTCAGTTCAGTTCAGTTCAGTTCAATTCAATTCAATTCAATTCAATTCAATTCAATTCAATTCAATTCAATTCAATTCAATTTAATTCAGTTCGCTTCGGTTCAGTTCCTCTGTTTAATGTAGGTTCTAGATAGATGGAACCAGAGACCACCTCCTCTGTTTAATGTAGGTTCTAGATAGATGGAACCAGCGACCTCCTCCTCTGTTTAATGTAGGTTCTAGATAGATGGAACCATCTCCTCTGTTTAATGTAGGTTCTAGATAGATGGAACCATCTCCTCTGTTTAATGTAGGTTCTAGATAGATGGAACCAGAGAGCACCTCCTCTGTTTAATGTAGGTTCTAGATAGATGGAACCAGAGACCACCTCCTCTGTTTAATGTAGGTTCTAGATAGGTGGAACCAGCGACCGCCTCCTCTGTTTAATGTAGGTTCTAGATAGATGGAACCACAGACCGCCTCCTCTGTTTAATGTAGGTTCTAGATAGATGGAACCAGAGACCACCTCCTCTGTTTAATGTAGGTTCTAGATAGATGGAACCAGAGACCACCTCCTCTGTTTAATGTAGGTTCTAGATAGATGGAACCAGAGACCTCCTCTGTTTAATGTAGGTTCTAGATAGATGGAACCAGAGACCACCTCCTCTGTTTAATGTAGGTTCTAGATAGATGGAACCAGAGACCACCTCCTCTGTTTAATGTAGGTTCTAGATAGATGGAACCACAGACCGCCTCCTCTGTTTAATGTAGGTTCTAGATAGATGGAACCTGAGACCACCTCCTCTGTTTAATGTAGGTTCTAGATAGATGGAACCAGAGACCACCTCCTCTGTTTAATGTAGGTTCTAGATAGATGGAACCAGAGACCACCTCATCTGTTTAATGTAGGTTCTAGATAGATGGAACCAGAGACCGCCTCCTCTGTTTAATGTAGGTTCTAGATAGATGGAACCATCTCCTCTGTTTAATGTAGGTTCTAGATAGATGGAACCAGAGACCACCTCCTCTGTTTAATGTAGGTTCTAGATAGATGGAACCAGAGACCACCTCCTCTGTTTAATGTAGGTTCTAGATAGATGGAACCAGAGACCACCTCCTCTGTTTAATGTAGGTTCTAGATAGATGGAACCAGAGACCACCTCATCTGTTTAATGTAGGTTCTAGATAGATGGAACCAGAGACCTCCTCTGTTTAATGTAGGTTCTAGATAGATGGAACCAGAGACCTCCTCTGTTTAATGTAGGTTCTAGATAGATGGAACCAGCGACCACCTCCTCTGTTTAACGTAGGTTCTAGATAGATGGAACCAGAGACCACCTCCTCTGTTTAATGTAGGTTCTAGATAGATGGAACCAGAGACCACCTCCTCTGTTTAATGTAGGTTCTAGATAGATGGAACCAGAGACCACCTCCTCTGTTTAATGTAGGTTCTAGATAGATGGAACCAGAGACCTCCTCTGTTTAATGTAGGTTCTAGATAGATGGAACCAGAGACCTCCTCTGTTTAATGTAGGTTCTAGATAGATGGAACCAGAGACCACCTCATCTGTTTAATGTAGGTTCTAGATAGATGGAACCAGAGACCGCCTCCTCTGTTTAATGTAGGTTCTAGATAGATGGAACCAGAGACCACCTCCTCTGTTTAATGTAGGTTCTAGATAGATGAAACCAAAGACCACCTCCTCTGTTTAATGTAGGTTCTCTAGATAGATGGAACCAGAGACCGTCTCCTCTATTTACTGTAGGTTCTACATAGATGGAACCAGAGACCACCTCCTCTGTTTAATGTAGGTTCTAGATAGATGGAACCAAAGACCGCCTCCTCTGTTTAATGTAGGTTCTAGATAGATGGAACCAGAGACCACCTCCTCTGTTTAATGTAGGTTCTAGATAGATGGAACCAGAGACCACCTCCTCTGTTTAATGTAGGTTCTAGATAGATGGAACCAGAGACCACCTCCTCTGTTTAATGTAGGTTCTAGATAGATGGAACCAGAGACCATCTCCTCTGTTTAATGTAGGTTCTAGATAGATGGAACCATCTCCTCTGTTTAATGAGTTCTAGATAGATGGAACCAGAGACCACCTCCTCTGTTTAATGTAGGTTCTAGATAGATGGAACCAGAGACCACCTCCTCTGTTTAATGTAGGTTCTAGATAGATGGAACCAGAGACCATCTCTTCTGTTTAATGTAGGTTCTAGATAGATGGAACCAGAGACCATCTCCTCTGTTTAATGTAGGTTCTAGATAGATGGAACCAGAGACCTCCTCTGTTTAATGTAGGTTCTAGATAGATGGAACCAGAGACCACCTCCTCTGTTTAATGTAGGTTCTAGATAGATGGAACCAGAGACCAGCCCCTCTGTTTAATGTAGGTTCTAGATAGATGGAACCAGAGACACCTCCTCTGTTTAATGTAGGTTCTAGATAGATGGAACCAGAGACCATCTCTTCTGTTTAATGTAGGTTCTAGATAGATGGAACCAGAGACCACCTCCTCTGTTTAATGTAGGTTCTAGATAGATGGAACCAGAGACCACCTCCTCTGTTTAATGTAGGTTCTAGATAGATGGAACCAGAGACCACCTCCTCTGTTTAACTTAGGTTCTAGATAGATGGAACCAGAGACCACCTCCTCTGTTTAACGTAGGTTCTAGATAGATGGAACCAGAGACCACCTCCTCTGTTTAACGTAGGTTCTAGATAGATGGAACCAGAGACCACCTCCTCTGTTTAATGTAGGTTCTAGATAGATGGAACCAAAGACCACCTCATCTGTTTAATGTAGGTTCTAGATAGATGGAACCAGAGACCACCTCCTCTGTTAAAAGTAGGTTCTCTAGATAGATGGAACCAGAGACCATCTCCTCTGTTAAAAGTAGGTTCTCTAGATAGATGGAACCAGAGACCACCTCATCTGTTTAATGTAGGTTCTAGATAGATGGAACCAGAGACCATCTCCTCTGTTTAATGTAGGTTCTAGATAGATGGAACCAAAGACCACCTCATCTGTTTAATGTTGGTTCTAGATAGATGGAACCAAAGACCACCTCATCTGTTTAATGTTGGTTCTAGATAGATGAAACCAAAGACCACCTCCTCTGTTTACTGTAGGTTCTAGATAGATGGAACCTGAGAACGCCTCATCTGTTTAATGTAGGTTCTAGATAGATGGAACCAGAGACCACCTCATCTGTTTAATGTAGGTTCTAGATAGATGGAACCAGAGACCACCTCCTCTGTTTAACGTAGGTTCTAGATAGATGGAACCAGAGACCGCCTCCTCTGTTTAATGTAGGTTCTAGATAGATGGAACCAGAGACCAGCCCCTCTGTTTAATGTAGGTTCTAGATAGATGGAACCAGAGACCAGCCCCTCTGTTTAATGTAGGTTCTAGATAGATGGAACCAGAGACCATCTCTTCTGTTTAATGTAGGTTCTAGATAGATGGAACCAGAGACCATCTCTTCTGTTTAATGTAGGTTCTAGATAGATGGAACCAGAGACCAGCCCCTCTGTTTAATGTAGGTTCTAGATAGATGGAACCAGAGACCAGCCCCTCTGTTTAATGTAGGTTCTAGATAGATGGAACCAGAGACCATCTCTTCTGTTTAATGTAGGTTCTAGATAGATGGAACCAGAGACAGCCTCTGTTTAATGTAGGTTCTAGATAGATGGAACCAGAGACCACCTCCTCTGTTTAATGTAGGTTCTAGATAGATGGAACCAGAGACCACCTCCTCTGTTTAATGTAGGTTCTAGATAGATGGAACCAGAGACCATCTCTTCTGTTTAATGTAGGTTCTAGATAGATGGAACCAGAGACCAGCCCCTCTGTTTAATGTAGGTTCTAGATAGATGGAACCAGAGACCACCTCATCTGTTTAATGTAGGTTCTAGATAGATGGAACCAGAGACCACCTCCTCTGTTTAACGTAGGTTCTAGATAGATGGAACCAGAGACCGCCTCCTCTGTTTAACGTAGGTTCTAGATAGATGGAACCAGAGACCGCCTCCTCTGTTTAACGTAGGTTCTAGATAGATGGAACCAGAGACCAGCCCCTCTGTTTAATGTAGGTTCTAGATAGATGGAACCAGAGACCACCACCTCTGTTTAATGTAGGTTCTAGATAGATGGAACCAGAGACCACCTCCTCTGTTTAACGTAGGTTCTAGATAGATGGAACCAGAGACCACCTCCTCTGTTTAATGTAGGTTCTAGATAGATGGAACCAGAGACCATCTCCTCTGTTTAATGTAGGTTCTAGATAGATGGAACCAGAGACCAGCCCCTCTGTTTAATGTAGGTTCTAGATAGATGGAACCAGAGACCACCTCCTCTGTTTAATGTAGGTTCTAGATAGATGGAACCAGAGACCACCTCCTCTGTTTAATGTAGGTTCTAGATAGATGGAACCAGAGACCAGCCCCTCTGTTTAATGTAGGTTCTAGATAGATGGAACCAGAGACCAGCCCCTCTGTTTAATGTAGGTTCTAGATAGATGGAACCAGAGACCGCCTCCTCTGTTTAATGTAGGTTCTAGATAGATGGAACCAGAGACCACCTCCTCTGTTTAATGTAGGTTCTAGATAGATGGAACCAGAGACCACCCCCTCTGTTTAATGTAGGTTCTAGATAGATGGAACCAGAGACCGGCACCTCTGTTTAATGTATGTTCTAGATAGATGGAACCAGAGACCACCTCCTCTGTTTAATGTAGGTTCTAGATAGATGGAACCAGAGACCACCTCCTCTGTTTAATGTAGGTTCTAGATAGATGGAACCAGAGACCGCCTCCTCTGTTTAACGTAGGTTCTAGATAGATGGAACCAGAGACCGCCTCCTCTGTTTAACGTAGGGTCAAGATAGATCGAACCAGAGACCACCTCCTCTGTTTGATGTATGTTCTAGATAGATGGAACCAGAGACCACCTCCTCTGTTTAACGTAGGTTCTAGATAGATGGAACCAGAGACCACCTCCTCTGTTTACTGTAGGTTCTACATAGATGGAACCAGAGACCACCTCCTCTGTTTAATGTAGGTTCTAGATAGATGGAACCAAACACCACCTCCTCTGTTTAATGTAGGTTCTAGATAGATGGAACCATCTCCTCTGTTTAATGTAGGTTCTAGATAGATGGAACCACAGACCGCCTCCTCTGTTTAATGTAGGTTCTAGATAGATGGAACCGGAGACCACCTCCTCTGTTTAATGTAGGTTCTAGATAGATGGAACCAGAGACCATCTCTTCTGTTTAATGTAGGTTCTAGATAGATGGAACCAGAGACCACCTCCTCTGTTTAATGTAGGTTCTAGATAGATGGAACCAGAGACCATCTCCTCTGTTTAATGTAGGTTCTAGATAGATGGAACCAGAGACCAGCCCCTCTGTTTAATGTAGGTTCTAGATAGATGGAACCAGAGACCAGCCCCTCTGTTTAATGTAGGTTCTAGATAGATGGAACCAGAGACCAGCCCCTCTGTTTAATGTAGGTTCTAGATAGATGGAACCTCCCTGTATATTGTCTGTTACGTTGTCTCATGTATTACTTTAGTTCTTTTTAGGATTTTCTCTCCATTTTCCTGTTTTTTCAGCTTTAATCTGTCTGGATTTTTGTCACATCTGTTTCACATTCAGCCTGATTAAGTTTCCTGGCTTCTTCCTCCAGCTGTTCTCTCTCATCCATCCTCAGTATAAACTTCAGTCGCACTCGGTTGTCCATCATCCCATGTTTTGTCTTCGTGTCTCTTCGTGTCTCCAGCTTTTCTTGCTTTAAGTGGACATGATCTTGGTTTTTGCTGACTCATCAGCTCTTTTGTGTCTCGAATCCTACAGCATGTGGGTCCATTTCTTCATATGACAGAATCCTCCTCATGCACCAACCAGTCCTGGATTGGTCATGGCAGGTCCATACTGAGTCTGGTTCTGGTGGAGGTTTCTTCCTGTTGTATTCGGGTGATTCCCCCATTTCATACAATAGGGTGATGTTTACCATCTCCTCTTCTTTACACAGCTGCCTGTAAACATCTGGGAAGTGAGGAGACCACTTGCTGCAGCGTTGTCCCACTTTTGTTTCATGCAGGATTCAGATTCAGTGAAATAGAAACAGCTGATGGCCAACAGAGTAGCAGGGGAATTTTGCATCATGTGAATGTGGCCCTAAGCAAATGCAGCCTGGAGTTCTCACTACAAACAAAATAAATAACATCAGCTCCTGCTTGTTTTTGTTTTGTGCAATTATCTGTGTTCACAATATTATAAAATACACACATTTCTTACTTTCAGTTAGATCCTCTAACTCATGAAATCATCTCTCTTGAGAGATGCAAGTCTGTTGGTTTTCAGAATAATGAGCTGGTAAACCACATTTGCAACATAGACCATCACTGAGAGGCCTGACTGCCAGGATCAATAAATTATATGTGAGGGGTGGTCTCATGTTTTCAAAAAGCCTTTCACTGGTCGACATTTCTCTGTAGCTGTTTAATTACAGAATCCCAAAAGTGGAGCGAAATGAGAGGAAACAGAAACAAAGGAAATAAAATCAAAGGTGAGTTTCAGAATTTGGCTTCAGCTGAGCTCATTGTTCAGATGAAAAAGAATAAATACTAATACAGTAAATCCTGTGAGTTGGTTTTTATTGGCAGGAGTTGCATATTAATCAATTATTTAAATAACCTGAGCTCAGTGTGGAGCAGAGGCAACAACTGGAAATGGATTTTCCTCCATAATAAAGATCAAACCAACGTTTGGATGACAGAGCAGATAGAAGAACATGATGATAGCTGAGAGTAAAATGTGGGTTAGATCAGGGCAGGAAAAGGACAAGACTCTTCTTTCATTTCTCTTCTCTACTCAAGGAAAACCCACTCTGAAAATATACTTACACTGGCAGCTGTGACCCACTTTCACCCATTCATGCTTCAGCTATGATGTACACACATGCATATGCCCACACATGCTGTAGCACATCAGTGAAGAGGAAAACAGAGACATCTGAAAAGTCGTCCTCTGGGACTAATTGACGTGATTTGTGGAGGATCATTGTTTTGTCCATCATTTTGGGAATGAAGCAGCCTGCTGGGTGTGTGCTAGCTATAGCATCTGATACAGGCTGTTCAAAGAGATGCTCAACCACATCCGTCCATCCATCCATCCATCCATCCATCCATCCATCCATCCATCCATCCATCGAACCATCCATTCATCCATCCATCCATCCATCCATCCATCCATCCATCCATCCATCCATCCATCCGTCCGTCTGTCCATCCATCCATCCATCCATCCATCGAACCATCCATTCATCCATCCATCCATCCATCCATCCATCCATCGAACCATCCATTCATCCATCCATCCATCCATCCATCCATCCATCCATCCATCCATCCATCCATCCATCCATCCATCCATCCATCCATCCATCCATCCATCCATCCATCCATCCGTCCGTCTGTCCATCCATCCATCCATCCATCCATCGAACCATCCATCCATCCATCCATCCATCCATCCATCCATCCATCCATCCATCCATCCATCCTCCATCCATCCATCCATCCATCCATCCATCCATCCATCCATCCATCCATCCATCCATCCATCCATCCATCCATCCATCATCCATCCATCCATCCATCCATCCATCCATCAATCGAACCATCCATTCATCCATCCATCCATCCATCCATCCATCCATCCATCCATCCATCCATCCATCCACCCATCCATCCATCCATCTATTTTCTGAACCTGCTTCTTCCTGTTTGGGGTTGCAGGGAGCTGGTGCCTGTCTCCAGTGGTCATGGGGTTAGAGACGGGGGACACCTTGGACAGGTCACCAGTCCATCACAGGGACTGTATAGCAACAAATGTTGTATTAGATGTGATGCCCTTGTTAAGATGAGTTTTGACATTTCCCCCCAGGCGTGGAGTTTTGTGTAGTTAAAGTGTTAGTAGAGATTTTGAAGCCTTATGTCCCGGGGAATAAAGCTGTTGCACATTCTGGTTGGTTCATCCAGATGGTAGAAGGTTCAGCAGCCTTTGGGCAGTGTGACACACATCTCTCACCATGTCTGGGTTTCTTTAACATCTCCCCTTAAAGTGGACTCTAGTAGAGGACTGGCTTCCTGTTGAAGGTCTCAGCCATTTTCACCACACAGTGCAGTAGAACATAGGTAGTAGGACCTGGTCTGGATTCCTGCTGCGGTGCCCCTACCTGCAAACAAATCCTCACCTTACCATTTAACATCCTCAGCAGGATTTCCTGTTTCTCCATAAAATCAAATAGCTGCTCACAGAAGTTATAATCCAAGTTCATTTCAAGCTCAAGTTCTAACTACCTGGTTCTATTTTCAGAGAGATGAAGCCTCATTCTCACTGAAGCTGCTGTTGTCTGGTGAGACCTTCTGATCCTGAACCTCGGCCATTACAGGTCCATGTGAGGATGAGCTGAGGAACATGGAAGGGTTAGGACATGTGGTAAGGATATATTATGGAAATACTTGAGGTAATGGCTGCTGGTGGATGTACATAAAAGCATCTATTGAATCTGTTTTAGGACTAGAGACGATTTCTTGGTTGTAAAATGATCAAAGTTATAAACTTTGTGTATTTCTTGATGGTAACGATGTTTGTGTTTTACTACCGACTGGATTTACTGTGATTGGCTGAAGACAAATCATGATAGACACTTGCTGGCTCGTCCTCCAATCAGCTTAGAATATAATACCAGATGGCTCCTCCCCTTTTGAAGGAGCGGTTCTAGATCATTATGTGTAGCACCAAGTGGACACGTGGGGTTACACACAGATCTAGAAGAACCAGGTTAGCATGTACTTGTAGAACATATGAACTTTATGCAGAAAGGTCCCATCCTGGTTTCTAACTCATGACCAGCTGCACCACCATGCAGTCCTGGGATGTTCTTAGTTCTTCTTCATGATTTTCTTCTGCTTCTTCAGATATTAAATAATATATCTATATTACTTTTATTTTGCCAGATTTCAGTTGACATGTTTGTCATTAATTTGATATTTTGATTGTGTTTTTGCTGCGACCCACTTGATTCATTGACATCATGAGTTTTAAGGTGTTTTTTCTTCTCTGTCACACAATCTGTGTTCTGGTTGAGAAAACGTTACTGACATGGTAAAAATGGAAAATAAAGATGATTGTTAAACTGTGAACTAGTTGAGCTCCTGGTTAGTTGCATCTCTAAATGTTACTATGCAGGTTTCACCCAGATGCTGATTTGTTTTCTCCTATTGACAGAAAATGAAACTGGAGGTTTTAAACTGACATTTTAATTTGAAATCTGACAGTGTATGTGTGGAATACTGGCTGTGACTGCAATAGATTATCTTCATCTGTAACTGATTGCACTTTGAAAGGAAGCTTCCAGTTGCACTGAGACAATCCTTTTCCCCAGGCGATTCCATCACACCATCAACTTCCATTCATTACAGTTTAGAAAGTGGCACCTCAGTAATAATCGTTTATGGCTCCAACTGCTGAGCACTGAATGTACGACTCTGATCAAAAGCCAACATTGAACATCAAATGGGCTCATTCACTACAAGTCTGCCAGTAATTTAGGGAGAAATTATAGCATGTCCTCTCTGGTGCTGGGGACAGGAGCAGGGGTTTAAATTAACAAGACAGGAGACGTGATGACAGCATGCTGACAAAAACCATTACTTTAGACTCCACACACTGTTTGGATGAGACAGTTGACAAGCAACTGAAAGCTAGAAATGTAATAGAATCTGTTCATCTGACATTATTTGGTCTTAGCACATCAAAAGAAAAGGAAAATCTGCTTTTATTCTGAAAAACAAACAGTTTATTGATAGACAGACAGCTGACCCTCTTCCTGTATTTCTTTTAGTTTAAAGCTGAACTTGTTAGTCTACAACCTGAAACATCTGGTTAAATCTTGTAGCCTGATAAAAACCCAGAACATTAACAGAAATTCAAACAGTGTATATTTCGATGTGAGCATGAGTTGTCATACTCAAGGCGACAGCTTCTCTTAAAAGCTCTCTTACAGGCCTCGACTCGTTCTGGAACCTGCATGGGAAACATGAGTTTCAAAAGAAATTGGGTCATGGTAATGGAAGAAGAACATGACATGTATAAAGGATTGGGCCCTGGAGAGAGGGCCCGAGGAGTCAGGAACAATGGTGGATGTGCATCACTGATTTGTCAGAGTTTTAACAGCAAAGTGCTCTGTGTCCCCCCCCACCCCCCCCATACAGGTAACTCATGTTGTCTGAGAGCAGGAAATGAACCTGTTTAAATACAAACAACAAATTTAAGGTGATTTTAAGCTCCAAATAACTACAAATCTACAAATCTCAGTAGTTTTCTGCTTAAAAAAGATCTTTTAGTGGTCGTGTGGAAAACAGAGAAAATGCACGTCTGATGTTTTTATTCTGCTTGACTGATCATAATTACAAGTTTAAAAATTACAGAAGGAACAAATGAAACATAAACCCAAAACACTCAAATATCAGTTAAGAAGTATTTCATGTGCTCGGCTGGTTTCTGTGAAGTTTCCTTCCTTTTTAGCAGTTTTTTGTTGTTCTGCAGAACAATGAAGTGAAACATCTGATACAAACACTGACATGAAACATGTAGAATAAAAAGAAGGATGGTGCTCGTTCTCATCAGGTTCAACTTTACAACACTTCATTCTTTCATCTTGATCTTTAACACACAGTTTAAAGATGGATGTCTTATGGATTATTGGTATGACCCAAACCATGAAAACATTATTCTAATAAATTGTTTTTAACAAATGAGATAGAATATTCAGATTTCTCTCTCCAGAAACAATTTAGATATTAAAACTGAACTGCACGTCTTTTAAATAAAGTCTTGATAAAGAGACATGTGCACGTGATTTTGCTCTGCCAGTCTGAAGTCTGTCTGTGTTGGTGCAGTTTGTCTATATTTAAATGACATATTGTGCATTTAACAGAAAACTTGCGTCGTGCTTTAGCAAAAAGCATCTGATTCTCAGAGACCTGGAGGTCTGGAGGTCTTCACATCCTGCAGGTGAAAAATTAGAAAAAGCAATCAACTGCACCACTGATTTAACAAAGGAGGGGGGGGGGTCCAACATCTCATCCTGTGATTAATGTCAGACATTGTTGAATCCACACAAAGAGTCAAATGTACCAACATCCCTATTTTACATATAGAATAAGAAACTTTATTATGATAGAATACGACAGCTGATAGAGCTGCATCCACGGATGGGAAGATTACTGCAGCACATCTCCTCATACCCTCCTTATCTCCTTATCTCCTTATCTCCTCCCCTCTTCACACAGCAGAGTGCAAATGATGTCCAGCCTCATGTTTCAGTTCACTTCAGCTGATTTATAAAAGACCAACTCACAACAAAAATCACCTTCAAGCAGGATTAAAAACAACAACAGTAGATTATAGTCTGCTAGTTAAAAGTGATTCATTCAATTTCAATTAGTTCATAAGTTAATTTAAAATGTAAATGCAGCAATAATTTAATGTTCACAATTAAAAGTATGCTGACAAAAAATATGACGTCGCTGCCCCTTTAAGGGACTAGTGAGATTGGCGCTGCACGTCTGTGACGTTCAGCAGAGACCTGAGGGAGAGGAAACGTGCGGTGGTAGACAAACAGAAAAAGAGTGGAAAAGTTCATATTAAGCTTGGAAAAGCATAACTTACCTGGTCGGGAACTGACAGGGATTTTATGAGAAATGAACCACACCGGTTTTGGTGAGTTTTGTGTTTATTTTCTTGCATTTTAATGTGTTGTACCTTGTTTTTTTTTGGCGCCAAGCTAACTCTGAAAACGTAGTTGTTATAGTAAATTGCTCTGCCATAAACTGTTTACCAGTTAACAATTCGTGTTTATGAAGACTGTGAATGTTATAAAAGTGACTGTATACAATGTAAATTGTAGATATGTGCAGTAATTAGCGCGGGAGACGGAGCTGTAAGTTCAAAGAAACCGCTCCGCTGCCATTTTGAGACAGAAGAAAGCAGTGGCTGTACTGCCACAATTCAGAGACTATGAAACATTTATTTGTGTACTTTGAGGATCTAAAAGAGGTTTATTGTGTTTTTGACCTGTTATACAGGTCAGGTTTTTTTTTGTTTTTTTTTTGCTTGGTTTGGAGCTCGGTCGGAGCAAGGATTGGTCTGCCGTGTACTGGCGTGCACACTCTCAGATGAGATTCAAGATGGCGAGCCAGACCCGGACTTTCAACTCACCTCCTCCATCGCATCGGTGAGGGAATCTCCTGCGTACGGTAACTCGCTGCCAGAGTGGTAGGAGTATCAGGAGTTATTTCTAACAGAACAGAACTTTGAACTGATTGAATTATTATTTTGGACCGAAACAAACTGAAACGTTTCATTGGACTTGAAGAATTGAACTCACATTGAACTTGGACTTTTGTTAAAGGTTTCATACTTTTATTTGAACATCGAGTTCATTATTTTGAATGTGATTTTGGATTATTGTGGTCCATTTTGATTTGGTTGTGTAATTTGAAGGTAATTCTTACCTGTAAGAGAAAGAAAAGAGTTAACTCAGGAGAAAAATAGTCATCCTAAAATAGGTTCAACCTAAAAAAAAGACTGGTTTAATTTAGTTTAGATTAGCTTCCTAAACAAGTTGGTGATCAAAAGAAAAGAGTGAAACATTTTTTCTTTGATACTTACCTCATTGTCAAAACCCTGCAGGGTATTTTTTGGATTTGTGTACTGTTTTTATATGTGTAAATTTTATTTAGTAAACTGCCGGCCTTTTGTACTTAAAGCAACGGTCTCTGGTCATTATTTTTGCTCCCCACTCCTTAGAACCTAGAACTGGTCCAGTGGCGCAGGAATGCCCCTTTTCCACCGACAAATCAGCACGGCGCGCTTGAGAGCGGTACAGTGTAGCGCGGATCAACTCGCTTGAGGCGGTGGAAACATAAAGCGGACGTAAGTGAGGATAGGGGCGTGCCCATCTGGCTATGAAAAGTGGCGCGCAAAAGTCTTTGTCCGCGACGTCACAGCGCGTGAAACAACAACAACAATGGCGGATATACGTGTGTTTTTGTACTTTGCGCTCTGTCTATGGTTCATTTTGGTTGGTTTGATTTTTGGTTCTTGTGGAGAAAGTCGCCATTGTCCAAAGTCAATTTTATTTTAAAATAAAATATTTGTATGGTTGCTGGGAGTTTTTTTTTATAAAGCCTTTTGCGGGAGCGCTTGTGCAACGTGAACACCACACACAGCCGGGCCAATCAGGGGCTACCACTACGTAGGTAGTCGTGTCACTGGTAGCAGTTTACTGGACCAATCAGTAGACAGGTGGGTGTGTGGGCCCGCTTTGGGCCGCTTCGGACCATCGAGGAGGTGGTCTGAAAAAAGAGGCCAGGTTGGCGCGGAATGACGCGGTTTAGACCCGAGAAAGGCGGTGGAAAAGGGTCCGCAGGGGACTAAAGTGAACCGAGCCGCACCGTGTTCTGTCGGTGGAAAAGCGGCAGAAGTGGAGTGATACTGGTGCTACACTTCCCTTGCTGTCCCTCACTCATCACTCGTCCTCTGTACTTACAGCTGTCAGTCTGGACCTGCATGTCTCTGGGTCCGCCACGAGTCCTGCACGTACCTGGGTCCGCCACGAGTCCTGCACGTACCTGAGTCCGCCACAAGTCCTGCACGTACCTGGGTCCGCCACGAGTCCTGCACGTACCTGGGTCCGCCACGAGTTCTGCACGTACTTGGGTCCGCCACGAGTCCTGCACGTACTTGGGTCCGCCACGAGTCCTGCACGTACCTGTACCTGCGTCCGCCACGAGTCCTGCACGTACCTGTACCTGGGTCCGCCACGAGTCCTGCACAACCCTGGGTCCGCCACGAGTCCTGCACGTCCCTGGGTCCGCCACGAGTCCTGCACGTCCCTGGGTCCGCCACGAGTTCTGCACGTACTTGGGTCCGCCACGAGTCCTGCACGTACCTGTATCTGCGTCCGCCACGAGTCCTTCACGTCCCTGTACCTGGGTCCGCCACGAGTCCTGCCCGTCCCTGGGTCCGCCAAGAGTCCTGCACGTACCTGTACCTGCGTCCGCCACGAGTCCTGCACGTACCTGTACCTGCGTCCGCCACGAGTCCTGCACGTACCTGTACCTGCGTCCGCCACGAGTCCTGCACGTCCCTGGGTCCGCCACGAGTCCTGCACGTCCCTGGGTCCGCCACGAGTCCTGCACGTCCCTGGGTCTGCCAAGAGTCCTGCACGTACCTGTACCTGCGTCCGCCACGAGTCCTGCACGTACCTGTACCTGCGTCCGCCAAGAGTCCTGCACGTACCTGTACCTGCGTCCGCCAAGAGTCCTGCACGTACCTGTACCTGCGTCCGCCACGAGTCCTGCACGTACCTGTACCTGCGTCCGCCACGAGTCCTGCACGTACCTGTACCTGCGTCCGCCACGAGTCCTGCACGTCCCTGGGTCTGCCACGAGTCCTGCACGTCCCTGGGTCCGCCACGAGTCCTGCACGTACCTGAGTCCGCCACGAGTCCTGCACGTCCCTGGGTCCGCCACGAGTCCTGCACGTCCCTGGGTCCGCCACGAGTCCTGCACGTCCCTGGGTCCGCCACGAGTTCTGCACGTACTTGGGTCCGCCACGAGTCCTGCACGTCCCTGGGTCCGCCACGAGTCCTGCACGTACCTGCGTCCGCCACGAGTCCTGCACGTACCTGTACCTGCGTCCGCCACGAGTCCTGCACGTACCTGTACCTGCGTCCGCCACGAGTCCTGCACGTCCCTGGGTCCGCCACGAGTCCTGCACGTCCCTGGGTCCGCCACGAGTTCTGCACGTACTTGCGTCCGCCACGAGTCCTGCACGTCCCTGGGTCCGCCATGAGTCCTGCACGTCCCTGGGTCTGCCACGAGTCCTGCACGTCCCTGTGTCCGCCACGAGTCCTGCACGTCCCTGGGTCCGCCACGAGTTCTGCACGTACTTGCGTCCGCCACGAGTCCTGCACGTCCCTGGGTCCGCCATGAGTCCTGCACGTCCCTGGGTCCGCCACGAGTCCTGCACGTACCTGTACCTGCGTCCGCCACGAGTCCTTCACGTCCCTGTACCTGGGTCCACCACGAGTCCCGCACGTCCCTTGGTCTGCCACGAGTCCCGCACGTCCCTTGGTCTGCCACGAGTCCCGCACGTCCCTTGGTCTGCCACGAGTCCCGCACGTCCCTGGGTCCGCCACGAGTCCTGCACGTACTTGGGTCCGCCACGAGTCTGCACGTACTTGGGTCCGCCACGAGTCCTGCACGTCCCTGGGTCCGCCACGAGTTCTGCACATACCTGGGTCCGCCACGAGTCCTGCACGTACCTGTATCTGCGTCCGCCACGAGTCCTGCACGTCCCTGGGTCCGCCACGAGTCCTGCACGTCCCTGGGTCCGCCACGAGTCCTGCACGTACTTGGGTCCGCCACGAGTTCTGCACGTACTTGGGTCCGCCACGAGTTCTGCACGTACTTGGGTCCGCCACGAGTCCTGCACGTCCCTGTACCTGCGTCCGCCACGAGTCCTGCACGTACCTGTACCTGCGTCCGCCACGAGTCCTGCACGTCCCTGTACCTGCGTCCGCCACGAGTCCTGCACGTCCCTGGGTCCGCCACGAGTCCTGCACGTCCCTGGGTCCGCCACGAGTCCTGCACGTCCCTGGGTCCGCCACGAGTCCTGCACGTCCCTGGGTCTGCCACGAGTCCTGCACGTCCCTGGGTCCGCCACGAGTCCTGCACGTCCCTGGGTCCGCCACGAGTCCTGCACGTCCCTGGGTCCGCCACGAGTCCTGCACGTCCCTGGGTCCGCCACGAGTTCTGCACGTACTTGGGTCCGCCACGAGTCCTGCACGTACCTGGGTCCGCCACGAGTCCTGCACGTACCTGTGTCTGCCACGAGTCCTGCACGTGCCTGGGTCCGCCACGAGTCCTGCACGTCCCTGGGTCCGCCACGAGTCCTGCACGTACCTGGGTCCGCCACGAGTCCTGCACGTCCCTGGGTCTGCCACGAGTCCTGCACGTACCTGGGTCCGCCACGAGTCCTGCACGTACCTGTACCTGCGTCCGCCACGAGTCCTGCACGTACCTGTACCTGCGTCCGCCACGAGTCCTGCACGTACTTGGGTCCGCCACGAGTCCTGCACGTACCTGTACCTGCGTCCGCCACGAGTCCTTCACGTCCCTGTACCTGGGTCCGCCACGAGTCCCGCACGTCCCTTGGTCTGCCACGAGTCCCGCACATCCCTGGGTCCGCCACGAGTCCCGCACGTCCCTGGGTCCGCCACGAGTCCTGCACGTCCCTGGGTCCGCCACGAGTTCTGCACGTACTTGGGTCCGCCACGAGTCCTGCACGTACTTGGGTCCGCCACGAGTCCTGCACGTACCTGTATCTGCGTCCGCCACGAGTCCTTCACGTCCCTGTACCTGGGTCCGCCACGAGTCCTGCACGTCCCTGGGTCCGCCACGAGTTCTGCACTTACTTGTGTCCGCCACGAGTCCTGCACGTCCCTGGGTCCGCCACGAGTCCTGCACGTCCCTGGGTCCGCCACGAGTCCTGCACGTCCCTGGGTCCGCCACGAGTCCTGCACGTCCCTGTGTCCGCCACGAGTCCTGCACGTCCCTGGGTCCGCCACGAGTTCTGCACATACTTGGGTCCGCCACGAGTCCTGCACGTACCTGTATCTGCGTCCGCCACGAGTCCTGCACGTCCCTGGGTCCGCCACGAGTCCTGCACGTCCCTGGGTCCGCCACGAGTCCTGCACGTCCCTGGGTCCGCCACGAGTCCTGCACGTACCTGAGTCCGCCACAAGTCCTGCACGTACCTGGGTCCGCCACGAGTCCTGCACGTACCTGGGTCCGCCACGAGTTCTGCACGTACTTGGGTCCGCCACGAGTCCTGCACGTCCCTGGGTCCGCCACGAGTCCTGCACGTCCCTGGGTCCGCCACGAGTCCTGCACGTACCTGGGTCCGCCACGAGTCCTGCACGTACTTGGGTCCGCCACGAGTTCTGCACGTACTTGGGTCCGCCACGAGTTCTGCACGTACTTGGGTCCGCCACGAGTCCTGCACGTCCCTGGGTCCGCCACGAGTCCTGCACGTCCCTGGGTCCGCCACGAGTCCTGCACGTCCCTGGGTCCGCCACGAGTCCCGCACGTCCCTGGGTCCGCCACGAGTCCTGCACGTACTTGCGTCCGCCACGAGTCCTGCACGTCCCTGTACCTGCGTCCGCCACGAGTCCTTCACGTCCCTGTACCTGGGTCCGCCACGAGTCCCGCACGTCCCTTGGTCTGCCACGAGTCCCGCACATCCCTGGGTCCGCCACGAGTCCTGCACGTCCCTGGGTCCGCCACGAGTCCTGCACGTCCCTGGGTCCGCCACGAGTCCTGCACGTACTTGCGTCCGCCACGAGTCCTGCACGTCCCTGGGTCCGCCACGAGTCCTGCACGTCCCTGGGTCCGCCACGAGTCCTGCACATCCCTGGGTCCGCCACGAGTCCTGCACGTCCCTGGGTCCGCCACGAGTCCTGCACGTACTTGGGTCCGCCACGAGTCCTGCACGTCCTTGGGTCCGCCACGAGTCCTGCACGTACCTGTACCTGCGTCCGCCACGAGTCCTGCACGTCCCTGGGTCCGCCACGAGTCCTGCACGTCCCTGGGTCCGCCACGAGTCCTGCACGTCCCTGGGTCCGCCACGAGTCCTGCACGTACCTGGGTCCGCCACGAGTCCTGCACGTACTTGTGTCCGCCACGAGTCCTGCACGTACTTGTGTCCGCCACGAGTCCGCACGTCCCTGGGTCCGCCACGAGTCCTGCACGTACTTGTGTCCGCCACGAGTCCTGCACGTCCCTGGGTCCGCCACGAGTCCCGCACGTCCCTGGGTCCGCCACGAGTCCTGCACGTACCTGTACCTGCGTCCGCCACGAGTCCTGCACGTACCTGTACCTGCGTCCGCCACGAGTCCTGCACGTCCCTGGGTCCGCCACGAGTCCTGCACGTACTTGGGTCCGCCACGAGTCCTGCACGTACTTGTGTCCGCCACGAGTCCTGCACGTCCCTGGGTCCGCCACGAGTCCCGCACGTCCCTGGGTCCGCCACGAGTCCCGCACGTCCCTGGGTCCGCCACGAGTCCCGCACGTCCCTGGGTCCGCCACGAGTCCCGCACGTCCCTGGGTCCGCCACGAGTCCCGCACGTCCCTGGGTCCGCCACGAGTCCNCCCACACCATTACACCACCACCACCAGCCTGAACCGTTGATACAAGGCAGGATGGATCCATGCTTTCATGTTGTTGACGCCAAATTCTGACCCTACCATCCGAATGTCGCAGCAGAAATCGAGACTCATCAGACCAGGCAACGTTTTTCCAATCTTCTATTGTCCAATTTCGATGAGCTTGTGCAAATTGTAGCCTCAGTTTCCTGTTCTTAGCTGAAAGGAGTGGCACCCGGCGTGGTCTTCTGCTGCTGTAGCCCATCTGCCTCAAAGTTGGACGTACTGTGCGTTCAGAGATGCTCTTCTGCCTACCTTGGTTGTAACGAGTGGTTATTTGAGTCACTGTTGCCTTTCTATCAGCTCGAACCAGTCTGGCCATTCTCCTCTGACCTCTGGCATCAACAAGGCATTTCCGCCCACAGAACTGCCGCTCACTGGATATTTTTTCTTTTTCGGACCATTCTCTGTAAACCCTAGAGATGGTTGTGTGTGAAAATCCCAGTAGATCAGCAGTTTCTGAAATACTCAGACCAGCCATTCTGGCACCAACAACCATGCCACGTTCAAAGTCACTCAAATCACCTTTCTTCCCCATACTGATGCTCGGTTTGAACTGCAGGAGATTGTCTTGACCATGTGTACATGCCTAAATGCACTGAGTTGCCGCCATGTGATTGGCTGATTAGAAATTAAGTGTTAACGAATAGTTGGACAGGTGTACCTAATAAAGTGGCCGGTGAGTGTATGTGTTATGGTTTTAACCCGGTTGGAGTTCTTGTGTACCACTAAGAACTGCAGACTGGTTTCTATAAGCTGCAGCTTCACTGTCTGCTTCAGACCGACCCACGGTCTCATTTGGACCTCGCTTCTGATGGCATCTGGGGACATGTGTCTCGGAGTCCTGCGGGTGGCCTTCATGCTGGTAAATGACTTGTACTTGTACTTGTACTCATATTGCATCTTTTGAGTCAAAGGACACAAAGTTTGGTGATAAACTACACGTGTTGTAGCCACAGCTGTCCTGGACACACTGATAGAGACGATGTTTATGGTTTTAGGGGACAGTTACTTTTTCCCAGGTACACGGTTGTTTACACAGATTTTTTTTTCAAGATTGTATTTTACATTTGCTCGTGATCTTTGTCTGATATTAAAAACTATTAGCAGATCTCAAACATTTGAGTTTCAAAACAAGCAAAGATAAATCTGTAAGGGTGACTGCAGCGGTGTGTCAGGACTACAGAGGGTTCCTTCTAGATGATAAGAGAACATCCCGGGGATGTGAACAAACAGCCAGTAACAGGTTTGTGGTGCACAGTGGTGCAGCGGTTCGCGCTGCCACAGCTGGGTTCCTTCCCAGTACTCCAGCTGGGTAAAAAATGACTGTAAATTAAATAATAAAGTAAAATAATTCCGTTCTGACATGAAACATGGTTCTAAGACGTTCCTGTGGAGCTGCTTCTAACTTCAGTCTGAACATATAGAAATTAACTGACTCCATAATAAAACCTTTTATTTTGCTTCAAATAATTTACCTCTAAACAACCAGGATTCATCTGATATTAAAGATCTTATTGTTCCAGATGTTCCTAACAGAACACTCAGACTGCAGGTCTGATTCTGGTTCCTAGAGGTTCTAAAAGCAGAACGGGAGAGAACCCAGGTGACAGTAACAAAGAGCTGAGCCTTCAGTGGTACCAGTGATCATCAGAACACTTGGTGCTGTGAGTCCAACAGATCCAGGAACAGCTGTGTAGAACCCTGAAGCACCGGGTCACTTGTAGAGAACCCGATCTGATGTGTTTGTATCTGGTCAAGCTGATACATCTCAATCCATCATGGTAATGTCACACAGTTCAGTGGAGAGGAGTTTAAATTTTTCATGACAACAGGTATGGCTGGATTCATAAAACATGGTTACCAGGCAACTGCTTCTCAGCCTCCCAATCAGTGATGTTGTTGGTTTGAAATTCAGACACAAACATCACATTCTCTTTTCTTTTACTGCATGTTACATAAGTCAAAAGATTAATGAACTTTTAATCAAAACATTTTTCATTTTTTACTTCCTGTGGGACAAATTGAGGATATGAGTCAGTCTGTATAAACGTCTCTGGAGACGTTAGATTTTATATGATGACTTAGACATTAAATGAATCTGCTGCTGCATCGATGGTGATGTTATATCAAGATTATTCTTTTTATTCATGTTGTTTCTAATGGAACAGAAGAGTAAACGCTGCAGGAAGTGTGACAATGTTAGAATGTTTATTTAACCTTTAATTTATACAACAAAGTTCTAGATTGTTCTGTTTCTACATTATTCAGCAAGGCAGCGTAACCAGAGCCGTGATGCTGACATCACTAGATGGTTCTACAGGTGGATGAAGGTTCATTCATTCAGTAAGAAGAGGTCCAGAAATGATTGTGTTCCTTTGGGTTCCAATGGAACCACAACCGAAGCATTGTGGAACCACAACGGAACCACAGCGGGACCACAATGGAACCACAGCGGGACCACAATGGAACCACAGCAGGACCACAATGGAACCACAACCGAACCATAGTGGAACCACAGCGGGACCACAGTGGGACCACAATGGAATCACAACGGAACCACAGCGGGACCACAATGGAACCACAGCGGGACCACAATGGAACCACAGCCGGACCATAGTAGGACCACAGTGGGACCACAGTGGAACCACAATGGAACCACAGCGGGACCACAGTGGAACCACAATGGAACCACAGCGGGACCACAGTGGGACCACAATGGAACCACAACCGAACCATAGTGGAACCACAGCGGGACCACAATGGAACCACAGCGGGACCACAATGGAACCACAACGGAACCACAGCGGGACCACAATGGAACCACAGCGGGACCACAATGGAACCACAGCCGGACCACAGTAGGACCACAGTGGAACCACAGCGGGACCACAGTGGAACCACAATGGAACCACAGCGGGACCACAGTGGAACCACAACGGAACCACAGCGGGACCACAATGGAACCACAGCCGGACCACAATGGAACCACAGCCGGACCATAGTAGGACCACAGCGGGACCACAGTGGAACCACAATGGAACCACAGCGGGACCACAGTGGGACCACAATGGAATCACAACGGAACCACAGCGGGACCACAATGGAACCACAGCCGGACCACAATGGAACCACAGCGGGACCACAGTAGGACCACAGTGGAACCACAGCGGGACCACAGTGGAACCACAATGGAACCACAGCGGGACCACAGTGGAACCACAATGGAACCACAGCGGGACCACAGCGGGACCACAATGGAACCACAGCGGGACCACAGTGGAACCACAGCAGGACCACAGTGGAACCACAACGGAACTACAGCGGGACCACAATGGAACCACAGCAGGACCACAATGGAATCACAGTGGAACCACAATGGAACCACTTCCGGACCATAGTAGGACCACAACGGGACCACAGTGGAACCACAATGGAACCACAGCGGGACCACAGTGGAACCACAATGGAACCACAGCGGGACCACAGTGGNAACATCGTTGGTTAGAGTTAGAGTTAGCGTAGTTAGGACTCTGATCCTGATCCTGAACCTGATCCTGACTCTAACATCGTTGGTTAGAGTTAGAGTTAGCGTAGTTAGGACTCTGATCCTGATCCTGAACCTGATCCTGACTCTAACATCGTTGGTTAGAGTTAGAGTTAGCGTAGTTAGGACTCTGATCCTGATCCTGATCCTGACTCTAACAGCGTTGGTTAGAGTTAGAGTTAGGATCAGGATCAGGGTTAGGCCTTAACCCAAACCCCAACCCTAAGTGTGGAACTTTAATTTTAACTCTTGTGTATTTTCCTCAGTTAGAACATACAGCACGTGTCATGCAGGTTCTGTTATAGAACATGTTATTGTTTAGAAGACTGTGCTGCTGCTCTCCTTCACTCCATGAGGAAGAACTGACGAGCTGG
Source organism: Pachypanchax playfairii (assembly GCA_006937955.1). Lineage (NCBI taxonomy): Eukaryota > Metazoa > Chordata > Actinopteri > Cyprinodontiformes > Aplocheilidae > Pachypanchax > Pachypanchax playfairii. Next base: position 142,036 of record SSNP01000052.1, read on the forward strand.
ATATGTACAAATTAAGAATCCCACATTCCAAACTATAATTAACAATTTCTCTGATTAAATGTCTTATTTGCAAACCAGAGAAAAGAATGAACTCTGCAGTAAGCTGCTTGAGACCCCCCCTTCCCCCCACCGCAGGGTCTTAGAACACTCGCTCCTCTGATCTTTACTTGTGCTTCTTTGGTCCATATCATTACTGCTTCCTGCCAGCTACAAATACAAGCCATTAACAATGTGCTGTATTCTCGTCACGTCGCGCGCATCATGCATTCCCAGCTGCGATTTAAGGTCCCACTCCCACCCTGCAGTTTCCACACCTCTGTGTTAGCTGCTGCTGTTAAGACACCCGCGCCACTCTGATGAGAAAGTGTTGGTGCAAAATAACGCTCCAAGAGTCTCCACGAGCCTTTCTGCAGGTTTCCATCATTATCTGGACCCTCTGAAGTTTTAGCAGGTTGTATTAATGAGTGTCTGTTTGGAAACCTGCACCGTGCACGTCACACGCTTTTTGCCACTGCTGACTGAGGAATGTGGTGGTTGAGGTGTGTCTCTCCATTCTGACTGATTTTAGCGCACTTTTCACGGGTTTTCCACAGTCCCTGGTCCGAGGCTGGACCCGATGGAAGCAACGTGCCAGTTTCTACATGCATGTTCACCTACATGCCATGAGGACCGAGTGGGCAAATACACAACCAAGCCTTTTATTGTAATGTCTGCACAGCTGTTTAATTTACAAGTCGTAATGCCAATAAGCGGTTGATGCTGGGGGGGGGGGGGGGGGGGGGGGGGGGGGGGGGGGGGGGGGGGGGGCTTACCGATACTTGGCCGAGTTCTGACGCTGAAGTGATGTAAGAGAAAGAAGGAGGAGAGAAGAAATGCGGAGAGAGAGAGTGACAGAGCTGCTCTGATATCCTCCTCAGTTTCGGAGACCCAGACAAAGACCAGGTCCCCAGCGGGGAACCCGAGAGAGGTAGGTTGGATTTTTATCCTCCCACGACTCTAAAAAATAACCTAATTTTAACATCTGTTTAAATCAACTTGTCTTTGAATGAGGCGACGTGATGTCGCGTGGATGTTCCGTTAAATGTAAACTGATCTAAATGAGTTAAATCTGCAGATTATTTGTTCACACAGAAACAATGTTAATGACGTAACATTGACGTGAAGTTAGTAGCTCCATGATGAGCTGGTTTGGTTTCTTTCAGATAAACTTTGACTACAGCTGACTGGGTCTCCGGGATTCAGCACCTTGGACAGCGACGCAGCTCGAGCTGAGACTCGGTTCATCGTTCACCTGTGATTCCGGTCAGGATGTGGATCTCACCTGTCACCGTGTTCAGTATGACCGCACGAGACACTGAGCGAGTGGGGCATCCCTCAGCGACCAAGCGACACTAAGATTCTTTTAGTTGTTTCTGTTGAAGCAGATTTTAAAGTGTGTTTACTAAAAGACGTGAAAGATTCTTTGCAATGGGGATAAAGCACTTCTTGTTGTTGCTGATGTACCTGGACCCGCTTTGTGTCCTGAGTGCCGCTACAGCTGGCAAAAAAACCAAACAGCCGTCCCGGAAGGTTCTGAAAGCCACAGCGATCCCAACCATCACCCCGCAAAAACCCCCGCAGCCTGCGCCTGCCAGCAACCACGACACCTGCCTGGGTTACTACGATGTTAGCGGACAGTACGATAAAATGTTCGAATGTAACAACACGGACCACCGATACTGCTGCGGCACGTGCTTCCTGCGCTTCTGCTGCGAGTACAAGAAGGACCGACTGGACCAAAAAGCCTGCAGGAACTACGAGAAACCAAAGTGGGTACCGACGGTCGCGCCGTCGCCCATCCCGACCAGTGAAAGCTACGATCCGAGCATGGATCAAACCAACACGGCAGTTTATATCACCTGTGGGATCATAGCCTTCATTATAGTGCTGGGGGTGTCGGTCAAAGTGGCTTATGATAAAGCCACGGAACCGGCGCAGGAAATGAATATACACAGGTGAGTCAGAGGGGACTGACAGTGTGCATGCAGCAGCTCTGATGGTTTTCTATCAGGCTATAAACCACTCATTAGACCCCCCACCCCACCCACCCCTAGGGAAAAAACACACGTTTTTAAATGTTCATAGTTCCATGTAATACTGATGAAGCATCAAGGCCCAGTTTCACTGTATCATCACACGCTTTTCTTTCTGTGTAGAAGTGAAGTCATGGTACAGATGAACGCTGCTGGCGCCTGTAGACTCAGACTCTGTCAGGGATGCAGTGAAAGTCTGGAATAAATGCAGAGAAACACATGAAAGCCACTTCAGGCTGAAGGATATTTGTGTGTTTGTGAACATCAGCTTTGAGGGAACTCAAGAGGCACTAACACTCAACATTTATACCAGATTGTCAGCTCACATGTTTAAATCTTAAGTCTCTAGCCTGGATATTTATTACACCAGGCAGACAAGTCAAAGAGATCAGCTGTCAAACATCATTGATTCTGCAGCGGTTCCGTCCTCCTGGTTCAGGTGGGATCTGGATGCTCCTGATGCATCAACATCCTCTACAGGCCACAACTTGCATGTTGCACTTACATCTGGGATCAAATGCTGACACACATTTTTTTACTCAAGATAGGAATTTTTTTTTTTTGTGGGTGAATTATTTCACGCTCGAGCAATCTTAAGACTGTGAATAATGAATAGTGTTAACGTAAGAGCTGCATTAAAGGCCTGTGACATGCATGCACCACTGAACATTCAATAAAGAACAGGAGGAAGATGGCGGATAGAGGTGATGGTGAAATATTAATTTAAAAGCAAAGGTTACACTGCTCACATTTGTAGTACAAAAACTTTGAGCTGCAAAAGTAATTAGATTTCCTTTTCTTTTTTATGAGGCACGCTAGAATAAGCAAACAAACATTTTTTTTTAACTTTCTTTCATCAGGACTGCTTCATTCCCCCTCCCCCCCCCCCCCCTCGAGGGCTTCAGCCTTCCACATGCACCTGGTGCAGTCTGAAAAACATTCAAATTCAGTCCAATTAGGCGAGATGCTCATACATCCAGTGTTTGTTCCTTTTGCAAATGAACGTTCGTCTAGATCCCAGATGTAGGTGGAAAAAGAGAGAAGTAACAGAGCGGTTCTGAATAACCCAGAACAACAACAGGCAGAGCGGAAGAACATCTTTTAGTGTATTAACAGTTGTTCTTGTATTTCAGGGCCCTTGCAGACATTCTGAGGCAGCAGGGCCCGATCCCCATTTCACAGTATGACTGTGAGAATTTTGCAGCGATGAACGGCTCACCCAAAGACAACACACCGGTCAGAACCTCATCCAAGAACCACTACACACCCGTCCACACCTCCAAATCCAACCACGGTAAGAACCACACAGAACTCCAAAGATCCACCACAGTCCAGCTGTTTATGCATCAAGATTCCAGATTTCAGCACTTCTAGAAGTCTTTATGACACATTTTAAATATAAACGTCTCTATTCCATGAAATGAGCATCTCACCTTTTCTACAGTAAAGTCTTCGACACTAACATCCTGTAATTATCTGATTTGAGCAAAGAGAAATATGAAGAGACACTGTGGTAGAAGTCAAAAGACGGGTCTCTTTAGTGGAGATAATGAGTGGCTGGAGAGGGAGCAGGACCCCACCGGTTCTGACAGGCTGGAAGTAACGACCTGTGTCTCAGTCAGAGGGTGAATCAGAGGCTGCAGCGTGATTTAACCTCACAATACTGAGAGAGACGGAGAACATCAATCCTGAAAACTGGCAACAAAAATATGCAGGAAGAAAAACCGGATCCCAGAAGCCAGTCAGCAATGACACGTTCTCATTGAGACAGGTGTTATCAGATGATACAGATGGTAAATAATCAGACACAACAAAGATGGAAACTAATACTGTCTTATTTGTTTCTGTTATTGTCACATTTAAATTTAAATATCAGACAAAAATAATCTGAAGAAACAAAAAAATATTTTTTTTTTAAATGATGATTTCATTAAAAAGGAGAATCGTGTGTCTCTTAAACATAATCCCCGGTTGTTCCACTTGGCAGCGTGTCTTTGGTCCACTCGTCTTTACTGATGGTTGAAGGACAGGTCACAACGTTTCAGTCAGATTTAGATCTGGACTTTGACCAGATCTCTCCAGAACCTCCCTTTAGTTTCCTCTTGAGTCACTGGGACGTGGACTTAGTGTGCTGTATGTCAGTAACCTGCTAGAACCTCTGGTCACATACTGAAGATGTGTTTCATGTTGTTTTTAATGGTTTTTGTCTTAGAACCCTCATGGAGGTCATTTTAGACCAGTTCTTCATTCTAATTGTTGAATCATGGACCTGCTGAAACCAGAGATGTAGTTTTTAGTTCTCTGTGACCTCCTGGATGAGGTGTTAGTGAGCTGCTGGGAAGGTTCTCCACTGTGGTTCTGTAGAATCCTCCAATTATCAGAGAAGGTTCTTTAACCCTTTACAGACTGACAGATGTTTCACTCTGGGTCAGATGAATAACTTCTTTAATATGTGATGGTTTGAAACGTGTGTTCACTCATCTGTCTGATGAAATAATTAAATGTGACATAAACAAAGAGAAGAAACCGTTTCTTTAGTCAGACTTCAGTGTTCAGGAGGAAGACTAGAACAGTTCAACTAAACAACATTTGGCATTTGCTAACTACCTTTTCCAAATTTGTCCCTCTTGCCCTCCACCCGCCCACCCAGTGCAGATAATAAGGAAATTACATTCACCCTTTTTCACAAGCTGACACAATTTCCTGAGTAATTACAAGCAAAAAGCAAAAGTGTGACTTTATGCTCCTGGAAGATGAAGATGAGGAAGATGATTCTGTTCTGAGGTCTGATGTCAGGATGTTCAGTCAATCTGGACTTTTCAAGTCTCTTTAAGTCCATAAGAGTCCATTTTATACAAATTTCATGACTTTATGGTTATTTCTTAAGTATTAACCTGTAATATGAAACATTTTATATCTAAAAAACATCAGGAAACACTGATTAACAGACCTTTCAATCTGCATTAAAATTCGGGTGGTTCCGGCTCCTTCCATCAGGCTTCAGCAGCAGCTCGTTCATATTCATTATTCGAAGTTGCTGGACTCTGATTGGCTAACAAACTAGCCTATGAGAGCAAGGTATACTGTTTCCTGCCCCGCTGCGCATGGTAACATTAGGTATCGTGTCTTCCTGTTTGCTACGTTATGCTAACAGCTTTTAGCCAGCAGCATGCTAGGTGTGGTTTCAACTGCAGGAGCTGATGAATACTAACAAACAAAGGAGTTGTGATGAAACAGATACAGGCCGTTAGAACTCAGGAGAACTCGGGTTTTATCACCACCTGCGTAGTTTGAGAGATTAAAACTGAAAGAGAAGTTGTTGACCTGTTTTCACCCACTATGAAGGTAAGAACACCTGTGGAGCTAAAATATTCAACAGAAACCTCAGAAACACTGTTTTTAATGGAAGGAACTATTTAAACAGTCTGATAGTTTACAGTAATGTTGTTTTATGTAAGAAACTCAGTGTCACACAGGAAGTGATGAAAACTCTTTGATAGGTAAAAACTGAGCTACTTCCTGTCTGCTTACTGGTCTGAACTCAAATCAGCTGATAAAGCTTCTTTTTGGATTCAGTATTAAATGAGTTCCATGTTTAATAACACATTTTGATTCCTGAGGGGAGTGTGAAGCTAACTGCTGACTGCACAATGCTGCCAAATGGGATATCCAATGTTTTTAAGCATTAATGAGAAACCAAACATCCCATGATGACGTTGATTGTAGGTCTAAACTCTGGAGTAATAGAGTATTATATAAAACTTACTTGACCTCTGCTGGTCATGATGCAGCAGCACTCACATCACTGCAGTTTGGATTTAGCAACACAACGACAGCAGCAACATCTTGTAAATAAAAGATTGCATGTACTCTCAGTTTTATTTAGTTTTGCAGCCTGTTGTATTTCATGTTAACTCGACCTCTTTCTGCTGCTTCCATCAAATACTTCACACAAGTATTTTTCCTGCAGCTCAGTATTTGTTGCAGCTACAAGCTGCTTTCATTCACTTAGTGTCTCCACTGTTCCTTTACCACATCAGTCTTTTTCTAATGGTCACTAGCCAGAGTTGGAGGGAAAGAGCTGACGTGCACATGCACGTGGCAGGTTGTCTTTAGTTCAACCTTACACATATTTCTAGTCAGTAAAGGTCAGGCACTGCTTTATTTATCTGTCTGTTACTCTGTTTGTCTGGGAGTATTTTTACTGCTGAAGCCCACACCCCACACATCTCAGCAGTCCTGACAGGGCAGACATGAAAGGCAGTGACAGTCCAGGCTAAAATCTGGTTAATGTGTGCATAATAATTGGGAGCTCTGCCATACACACTCACTCTCCTACAACATGCATATTCATATGCGCCTAAATGGGCATTTGGCACAGAAAAGGGAGGCGGGCCTCTTAAAGAGAGGGTCCTCAGCGTTATTACTGTTGAGTTTGGCACTTCATATCTGGAGGCTTTTTTTGAGATGCATCAGGTGGTGAAACTTCTTAAAGCAAGTGGCTAGAGGACCCAGTAGGATCCATCATCGTGTGTCTAAAGTGGGAATAACATCCATGTTTCCTTTGATCCTCAGCATGTGAAGATACTCAGTCGCTCTAAGCAGTAATCACATCCTTATAAAGTATTTTTACTCATCCAAGAAAACTTTTTCACACTAACATCTAAAATTACAAGATGATTTTCATATATTTTTGCATTGTGGACCTTGTGTGTGGCATGTCATCCTCAGTGCACAGCAAACTTCACTGCATTTTTAGAACAACAAGAGCCTATAGCAAAAAACATTGCAAACAGCATAATATGATACCAGTGCAAAGTGCTACTATTTTTATTCAAATCTTCTCCCCATTGTTGCCTGACTCAGATCCTCTTTTAGGTCAGGGTGTAAACACAGAGCAGCCTGCAGCCACAAGACGGAGCAGACCTTGAAAGGGAGGAGTAGATAACTCACAGTAGTTCGCCTTTGGTTAAAGTAAACAATAACCACTTACCGAGTAATGCAGTTTGGCCTACGGCTCTCTGCAGATGAAGTTGATTTATTTACTGCACACTGTAGGCAGAGGTTTATCTTTCTTTTAGTTGCTTGGTTTCCTTTCTGATGTTTTCTTAATGTGCAGAATGATGAAATATTGTTTCCAGGTATTGCAAAAAGCATCTTTCCCCCGTCTCGATTAAATGAAAAATAAGGAACAAACAAACAACAACAACCCCACAAACAATCATCCATAGAGCAAAAGATAAAAAACCCAAATTAGATTGTAAGTTATGAGACTGTGGCGGCTCTGAGGAGGTTGATCAGCCTTCAGCTGTCTGCAGCTCGTTGCGTCTCAACACTCAGTTCATTTTGTTTGAGATGAGTAAACCTTTAAGTTTAAAGGTCAGCTGTTGTGGGCAATGAGAAGTCTTCATGATAGAATAATATTTTCATCCATTTAGCAGCTTGACATGACCTTCACATATTTTAAAAGGCCCGTGCTCTGCATGCAGCTTCCTTTGTCTACCTAAACAACAAAATCTGCCTAAATTACACACAACAATTAGTCTAATTATTTACTAAAAGGCCCTTCAGAATCAGATTTAGTGAGCCATTTCATAACACACACACATATTAACCTCCCTCCTCTTCCCACAGCTTCCCTCTAATTATTCCTTACAGTGTGAAGCTAAAACATCTCTGTGACTTTTGATTGGCCAGATGATCGTCAGCTCTATGTTATGAATAAAATTGCAGTGCTGACTGCATCAACATGTTTAATTGAGGCTTCCTCTTGAGTGCTGCTGCGTTAAACCGCAGCGTCTCAAAGACCCAACCTAATTGTCTTCTGGCCTACGTCTCATTATCACCCTTATTATACAGACAGACCTCTGGCCCGCTGAATGACACACCCCGGCATGTGTGCTCAGGTTTTTCAGGTGAAAACACAGAAATCCATCAACATCTTGCAGTATACAGTTAATTCTGACCTTTCATGGATCACTACTTGCTGCACTGCACCAGTTATATGAGGTGTTTCAGATTGTATGAGATGAAGACATCAGAGACTTCTTTGTCTTTTCTAGCTCCATTAGCATCTGATGCTGCTATAAAATCACCATATAATATTAAGTTAAGTTACCTCTGCCCCCCCCCCCCCCCCCCCC
>SSNP01000052.1:155260-175260 GCA_006937955.1 Pachypanchax playfairii
AAAACAAACAAATCCACTAAAACTCCTCTTGAATCCAGAGACAGATGTTTTCTGTCACGTTAACAGAACCAGGTCCAGGTTCAGATTCAGGTCCAGGTCCAGGTCCAGGTCCCGGTCCAGGTCCAGGTCCCGGTCCCGGTCCAGGTCCAGGTCCCGGTTCCGGTTCGGGGGGGGGGGGGGGGGGGGGGGGGGGGTTGAGGTCAGAGGGAGTAACTGAGTGTCAGAGCAGCTGAGTGTTTACCATCGTTTCTCAGATAAAGGGACCTGCTTTAGTTTAATTTATTATAAACAATGATTTATCAGAGACGAGATTTATTGTTTACTCTCATTGTTGTTGTTTTTTTAAACAATTCTTTGTTATGATGTTTTAAAACCAGATGTGAAACTGCATGTGAACATCTGTTCTTACCTGGTTTATGTGTCTGAGTATGTTTGAGTAGTAACACTGCTCATTTATTGCTGCTGCAGTCATAATAATAATAATAATAATAATAATAATAATAATAATAATAATAATAATAGTAATAATAATAATAATAATAGTATTAATAATAATAATAGTAATAAATTCATCTGATGTGTGAAACTAGTTTTAGTCTCTGGAATTTGATTAGACTTTAGAAACAGAGCAGGTAATCGGCCATGAAGTTGCATCAAATTTATTAACAGGTGAACAAACCGTGACCCTGAAGGTCAGTCAATATCACCTGGTGTCCAGCGGTCACTGGGTGAGAGGCGGGGCTACACCTGGGCATGTCACCTGTCCATCACAGGGTCACATAGAGCTGGTGTCCAGCGGTCACCAGGTGAGAGGCGGGGCACACGCATGTGGAGAACATGTGATCTTCATGTAGAAAGGTTCCAGCCCAGTTTCAAACTCAGGACCAGCATCACCAAAACAAAACGCATGAAGGAAAACAATAGTTATATTATTATAATGTGTTTTAGAAATATTGTGTTCATTCATAAAGTTAAACATATAGAGTTCTTTAAAGAGTTCATTTCATACAAATTTCAGGACTTTGTGGTTATTTCTTAAGTATTAACCAGTAATATGAAACTTTTTATATCTAAAAAACCTCAGGAAACACTGATTAACAGACCTTTCAATCTGTCTGCGTTAAAATTCGGGTAGTTCCGGCTTCTTCCGTGAGGCTGCTTCGTCAGGTTTCGTCAGCAGCGCGTTCATATTCATTATTCTAATTTGCTGAACTCTGATTGGCTAACAAACTAGCCTATGAGAGCAAAGAATACTGTTTCCTGCCCCACTGTGCATGGTAACAGCAGACGTTCTCTCTTCCTGTTTGATACGCCTTATGCTAACAGCTTTTAGCTAGCAGCATGCTAGGCGTTATGCTAACAGCTTTTAGCTAGCAGCATGTTGTTGACCTGTTTTCACACCCACTATGAAGGTAAGAACACCTGTGGAGCTAAAATATTCAACAGAAACCTCAGAAACACTGTTTTTAATGGAAGGGACTCTTTAATATATAAATAAAGTATTTCCGAGGTGTTAAAAGAATTCAGATTATAATAATTAACTGAAGACTGATTAGACCTTCCTGCTGGTAACGAAGCCTCTCCGGCGCCGCGTGTTTTCTGTTACATGTTGATTAACATCACAAACTCCTGTGATGTCAGACTGACGTTTACCTTCTCACATTACAGGGACAGACAGGTATTATATAGTTTTTATAGTTGTTTATGAGGTCTTTTTAAATCTGATGCTGTTGTCAGGTGTGTCATAGCAACATGGACTGTTATCACTTCTCATTGGTTGTAAGCAGAACGACTCCAGACCAACAAGTGATGAGTTCTATATTTAGATTGATGTGATGTGCAGCAAAGGTCCTGTTTACTTTCTATCCAATAAACCAGGTGATCTCATGCATCTGGTCTGCAGCTGGCTGATCAACATCGACCACGCTGCAGAAAAGATTATATATGTTTATTTGCTTCATGTATTTATTTTCTGTAAATAATGAAGCCAAAGGAACATGTTACTACTACAGGATACATGTTGTTAGGAATTTAATACTATAATAATAATTAATAATAGTTGTGAACCTGATCAATAAAACAGATCACAACATCCTTCTGATAAACCAAACGGGATCTTTACTAACAGAGACTTTAAAAATCCAAACGTTTTTTATGTTGTATTAATTATAGAGATAAACTAAGAAGACTTGAGGCTGATTTTAATGTAAAGAGTGATTAAATATCTTAATAAAAATGTTTCAGTTGAAACATGAAAACATATTTAAATCCATCATTTCTTCATTAAAGATCGTTTCACTGACTGTTTGATTTTATCTGCAAAATGAAGATGTTCATAAAAACAGATGGATGGAAACGCAAACGTCAGCATTTATTACAATATTATTTATATGGTGGGAGGGGCTCTCTGTGTGTGTGTGCAGGTGTGTGTGTGTGTGAGTGTGAGTGTGTGTGTGTGTGTGTGTGTGTGTGTGTGTGTGTGTGTGTGTGTGTGTTTGTATTTCTGACCTCCTGGGGACCCGTTTCCTGACTTTTACTATCTTTCTGGGGTCCGAGGGTTCTTGTGGGGACCGAAGCCTGGTCCCCATGAGGGGGACTCCCCTTTTTAGGGTTAGGGGTTAGGTTTATAGGTATGGTGTGAATAGAGTTTTAGTTAGTCTTAGGGTTAGTTATAGATCAGTAATGGTTAAGGTTAGTAAAAGGGTTTGGGTTAGGTATAAATCTAGTTACTAAAACCAATGGAAGTCAATGGACGGTCCCCATAAGGATAACAAAACAAACAAGTGTGTGTGTGTGGGGGGCAATGTTCATGTGGTATTTGCAGCACACATGTTACTCCCACGAAGTCTGTCTGTCCGTCCGTCCGTCCATCTGTGCCTGTCTGTGTGTATGACTGTCTGTCTGCCTGTCTGTGTGTATGACTGTCTGTCTGCCTGTCTGTGTGTATGACTGTCTGTCTGCCTGTCTGTGTGTATGACTGTCTGTCTGCCTGTCTGTGTGTATGACTGTCTGTCTGCCTGTCTGTGTGTATGACTGTCTGTCTGCCTGTCTGTGTGTATGTCTGTCCGTCCGTCCGTCCGTCTGTCTGTGCCTGTCTGTGTGTATGACTGTCTGTCTGCCTGTCTGTGTGTATGTCTGTCTGTCTGTCTGTCTGTCTGTCTGTCTGTCTGTCCGTCCGTCCGTCCGTCCGTCCGTCCGTCCGTCTGTCTGTGCCTGTCTGTGTGTATGTCTGTCTGTCTGTCTGTCTGTCTGCCCGCCCGTCCGTCCGTCCGTCCGTCCGTCCGTCCGTCCGTCCGTCCGTCTGTCTGTGCCTGTCTGTGTGTATGACTGTCTGTCTGCCTGTCTGTGTGTATGACTGTCTGTCTGCCTGTCTGTGTGTATGTCTGTCCGTCCGTCCGTCCGTCTGTCTGTGCCTGTCTGTGTGTATGACTGTCTGTCTGTCTGTCTGTCTGTCTGTCTGTCTGCCCGCCCGTCCGTCCGTCCGTCCGTCCGTCCGTCCGTCCGTCCGTCCGTCTGTCTGTGCCTGTCTGTGTGTATGACTGTCTGTCTGCCTGTCTGTGTGTATGACTGTCTGTCTGCCTGTCTGTGTGTATGTCTGTCTGTCTGTCTGTCTGTCTGTCTGCCCGCCCGTCCGTCCGTCCGTCCGTCCGTCCGTCTGTCTGTGCCTGTCTGTGTGTATGACTGTCTGTCTGTCTGTCTGTCTGCCCGCCCGCCCGCCCGTCCGTCCGTCCGTCCGTCCGTCCGTCTGTCTGTGCCTGTCTGTGTGTATGACTGTCTGTCTGATTAAACCTACATGTATATTTTAATGTTAAATCTTGTCTTTTTAACTTTTTTTTGTGATTCTTGTATTTTGAGCAACAACATTTTCTTTACGTCTCCATCTGAAGTGTTGAGTGAAGTTCTGTCCAGCATGAAGAGGACATGATGTCCCCACTAGTCAAATCTGAAAACAATAGCCCGAGGTGACGGTTGTTTACCAGTTTAAAACTGTATTTAACATTCACAGCTGTTAACCTTGCTCCCGTCCCCGTGGCCATCTGTCCAGATCGATGATCTGTCAGCATCACATGTTCCTTTGCTTCACGTAGTCTCTGTCCTCTTGTCCAAAATTAGGAGGCAGCAAAGTGAAGACTTGTGTCAAACTGAGCCAAACTAATGAGGTTGCTCAGCGATCTGCTGTCAGATGGAACTGTCTCACTGCAGAACTCAGTGGGAAACATCAGAGATGTTACAAAATGTATAAAAGTTCTCTGGAAATGTCTGAAGACAGAAGAGAGGAATCAGGAGGGACTTGTCATGGTGGTTTTTACTTTTATATTTAGAGGAGTTGATGTTTCATTCAGTGGTTTAGTTTTCTTTTGTTCTCTGAAACTAGTAGATTTGTTATTTTCTCTCAGCTTCTCATCCCATCACACCTGTTTCATTCATTAACCTCCAGCTACTCATCTAGTATCACCTCTAGTTCATGTCAGCTGTTTCCTGTTGGTGGTTCAGTGCTGGTTGCACCTTCACTACCTTTTTATTTGCTACTTTTTGTTTTATTTATTAAAAACCTGCATGTTTTTCCATTTTGGGTTGAACTGAGCAGTAATTATGACACGTGATGACATCATCCCTTCAGCAGACAGCTGATTGAATGTTTATATTGTTCTTCTGCAGGAGAACCGTGGTTGTTGTTCTATTCATGGTCACGCTGCTGCACACTTTGTATCTGTGCTCCAATACGATAAAAGTAATGTAGCTAAATTACAACTTCTACATTAGACAGATGATTGACAGGCGCGATGCAAATTTGATCCTATATTAAAATGCAGCTTAGCGGTTGTTACTGGTTGAATATGTCCATTTTAATTATTATTTTTTTACTCTTGTTGAAATGAAACACATTTAAGTCCAACTGGAGAAGTGATTACTGAGACAAAGCCTCTCCTGAACTATGTCAGACTTTATTATCTTAGTTCAGCTTTTAATTCTACCCGGTAGAGGAAGTTTAATCTGCAGACAGTAATAGTTTTTATGAATACGATGTGTCTGTTATGATGCACCTGTGGAATTAGTGAGATGTTATTATAACTTTTATTTGCAATGTAAAGTTTCAGCATTAAGAAGCCTCTAATTCAGGGGTGTCAAACTCCAGGCCTCGAGGGCCACTATCCTGCATGTTTTAGATGTTTCCCTGTTTCAACACACCTGATTCAAATGAACAAGTCGTTAACAGGCTTCTGAAGGACTTGTTGAAATACAGAGGATTTGAATCAGGTGTGTTGAAACAGGGAAACATCTAAAACATGCAGGATAGTGGCCCTCGAGGCCTGGAGTTTGACACCCCTGCTCTAATTAATGTTCCTGTGTAACGAAGAGACAGACAGACAGACAGGCAGGGAGACAGACAGGCAGGGAGACAGACAGGCAGGCAGGCAGGGAGACAGACAGGCAGGCAGGCAGGCAGGCAGACAGGCAGGCAGACAGAGAGAGACAGGCAAGCAGGCAGACAGACAGACAGACAGACAGGCTGACAGACAGACAGACAGACAGACAGACAGACAGACAGACAGACAGACAGGCAGACAGACATACAGACAGGAAGGCAGAATGACAGACAGACAGGCAGGCAGACAGAGAGAGACAGGCAAGCAGGCAGACAGACAGACAGACAGACAGACAGACAGACAGACAGGCTGACAGGCAGGCAGACAGAGAGAGACAGGCAGACAGAGAGACAGACAGACAGGCTGACAGTCATACAGACAGGAAGGCAGAATGACAGACAGACAGGCAGGCAGACAGAGAGAGACAGGCAAGCAGGCAGACAGACAGACAGACAGACAGGCTGACAGACAGACAGACAGACAGACAGACAGACAGGCTGACAGACAGACAGGCAGACAGACAGACAGACAGACAGACATACAGACAGGCAGACAGACATACAGGCAGGCAGACAGACAGACAGGCAGGCAGGGAGACAGACAGGCAGGCAGGCAGGGAGACAGACAGGCAGGCAGGCAGGGAGACAGACAGGCAGGCAGGCAGACAGACAGGCTGACAGACAGACAGGCTGTCAGAATGACAGACAGACAGGCTGACAGACAGACAGACAGACAGACAGACAGGCTGACAGACATACAGGCAGGCAGACAGAGAGACAGACAGACAGTCAGGCAGACAGAGAGAGACAGGCAGGCAGGGAGACAGACAGACAGGCAGGCAGGGAGACAGACAGGCAGGCAGGCAGGCAGGCAGACAGACAGGCAGGCAGGGAGACAGACAGGCAGGCAGGCAGGGAGACAGACAGGCAGGCAGGCAGGGAGACAGACAGGCAGGCAGGCAGGCAGACAGACAGGCAGACAGACAGACAGACAGACAGACAGACAGACAGACAGACAGACAGACAGGCAGACAGACAGACAGCCAGATAGACAGACAGACAGACAGGCAGGGAGACAGACAGGCAGGCAGGCAGGGAGACAGACAGGCAGGCAGGCAGGGAGACAGACAGGCAGGCAGGCAGGGAGACAGACAGGCAGGCAGGCAGGGAGACAGACAGGCAGGCAGGCAGACAGACAGACAGGCAGGCAGGGAGACAGACAGGCAGGGAGACAGACAGGCAGGCAGGCAGGGAGACAGACAGGCAGGCAGGCAGGCAGGAGACAGACAGGCAGGCAGGCAGGGAGACAGACAGGCAGGCAGGCAGGCAGGCAGACAGACAGGCAGGCAGGGAGACAGACAGGCAGGCAGGCAGGGAGACAGACAGGCAGGCAGGCAGGGAGACAGACAGGCAGGCAGGCAGGGAGACAGACAGGCAGGCAGGCAGACAGACAGGCTGACAGACAGACAGGCTGTCAGAATGACAGACAGACAGGCTGACAGACAGACAGACAGACAGACAGACAGGCTGACAGACAGACAGGCTGTCAGAATGACAGACAGACAGACAGACAGGCTGACAGTCATACAGGCAGGCAGACAGAGAGAGACAGGCAAGCAGGCAGACAGACAGACAGGGAGACAGACAGACAGGCTATCAGTCATACAGACAGACAGACAGGCTGTCAGTCATACAGACAGACAGAGACACGCAGACAGACAGACAGGCTGACAGTCATACAGACAGGAAGGCAGAATGACAGACAGACAGGCAGGCAGACAGAGAGAGACAGGCAAGCAGGCAGACAGACAGACAGACAGACAGACAGACAGACAGACAGACAGACAGACAGACAGACAGACAGACAGACAGGCTGACAGACAGACAGACAGACAGACAGACATACAGACAGACAGACAGACAGACAGACAGACATACAGACAGACAGACAGACAGACAGACAGACAGACAGACAGGCTGACAGACATACAGGCAGACAGACAGACAGACAGACAGACATACAGGCTGACAGACAGACAGACAGACAGACAGACAGGCTGACAGACATACAGACAGGCAGACAGACAGGCACGCAGGAGACAGACAGACAGGCAGACAGGCAGGGAGACAGACAGGCAGGCAGGCAGGGAGACAGACAGGCAGGCAGGCAGGGAGACAGACAGGCAGGCAGGCAGGGAGACAGACAGGCAGGCAGGCAGACAGACAGGCTGACAGACAGACAGGCTGTCAGAATGACAGACAGACAGGCTGACAGACAGACAGACAGACAGACAGACAGACAGGCTGACAGACATACAGGCAGACAGACAGACAGACAGACAGACATACAGGCTGACAGACAGACAGACAGACAGACAGACAGACAGGCTGACAGACATACAGGCAGGCAGACAGAGAGACAGACAGACAGTCAGGAGACGTTTTGTTTTCAACATGAAACTGATGCTTTAATTCAAATGAGCTTCTCGAGTTTCAGCTACAAGATTGAAGAACATTTATTGATAAAGCTGCAGATGAATTGTGACATCATCAAACCAACATCACATCTGTCTCTGACAGTCTGAAGATTATACAGACAGACAGCTGTCTTGCTGCTGCTGTTAGATGTTTGCAGGATAAAACAATAGTTAGCTTGTTAGCTAGCTTTAGAAAAAAGACACTTTTGGTCCAATTGAATGAATCAATGTAAGAATTGAATCTGATGAGCTCATCTGAAACGGGACCATCAGACAGGAGAAAACTGTAACATTTATTATATTCTAGTAAAAATTCCGGGTATTTCCGAATATTTACTAACTTAGTACTCAGTAAACTGTTAGTTTTATTACTAAAGAACCAACAGAACTGTTCCAGATAAATCCATTCAGTATCAAAAGTGTTTATACACAATGTTTCTAAAGCAGTAAAATCATTTATATTTCAATTATCTAATAATTAAACATGTAATAAAATATATACTTATATTGTTTTTACTAATGAACAACATTTAGATGCAAATTTTACCAGCTGATAGTAAATAACTGTACTGGAACACGTGGACTGTGTTTTGGTTTGTTCAGGGTGAAACTCAGAGTCTGTTCAGTTAAACTGGGTTTAATACTGAAACTAAACAGCATAACTACAGCTGCTATTAATAAATTAACAGCATTAAGCTGACATACTACCATCAGCTGTTCCAATCATTTATAACTGTTAGTAAACAACAGCAGGGTTAAAGGTTTATCTTTACATCATAATAATAATTACATCAATAAAAATGATGATGTCGAGAGTAAGTTTTGTATTTAAGGTGCAGCTGAAGATCTGGTCTGTGTTCATCAATCCACACGCTGGACTAAAAGTTTTCTGGCAGACTGACATGTTGCTAAGAGAAACTGCAGCTATAAAAAGAAGCAGTTATGTGTCATGCAGCTTCTCGTCTGATGAAAAGGTGCGACAGCGTGTCCTCAGAAACAGTAAAAGATCACGTCCTGATTGGAAAACCAACTGTTTCATGAGACGTGATATTTTTTACCATCTAATTATCCAACAAAGTATCTCTCATCCACTCGTCTTCTCTACCGTGAAGACCAGATGAAAACACACCTGGAATGTCCTGCAGGAACAACTAATATTCATTCTAAATGTACCATTTCTACACTAAAGCAGAACATTACAGTCTGATAAGATCTGATTTAGTATATAATAAAATATCAAGTTTTTAAATTTACTCTAAATCCTCTGAGGGACTTTGTTTACGCTGCATGTTACAGGGTTTATAGTAGCTGTTAAGAAGGGACGAGACAAGACAGATTTTAAATAAATCCACCTTTTACTAAACTCTCTGATGCAAATTCTATTTAGAACTCTTTGAAACCAGGTTCCACAGCGGGGAACAATCTGTACCCTCAAATCTGTCCATGTGGTAACGTTTGATTGACAGCGCTTGTGTATCAGCGCAGAGCTCTGGCTCATACAAATTAATGGTCAGGTTCAGGGGAGGTGGCACGGATGACCTGCTGGCTAAGCACTCTCTGGAATAACCAAACAGGAAGTGGTACTAATGTGGAGCTGCTGGGCTCATTAGACCAGGAACAGAGATGACCCGCATCCGTCATGATGAAAACAACAGAAATATCCTGTTCTGATGCTTAAAGACTGACAGGAAGTTGAAAGTTAAAACATGTATTATGGTCTGTTAGACCTGCTGTCCTTCATGACTGGACCAGAAGGGTGAATTTTACCTCTAAGGAGACAACTGAAACATTTATTGTTGTACATATTGGCATGAAAGACGTGATATTCCAGAGCTGTGAGGTGTGGGGGCAGACGGAGACAGAGACAGATGGGAGACAGCTCGCTTAGCATTGTCCTTCTGTTACAGACACTTTGGAACAAGTGGACATATTCGTCTAGAAGTGTGGAACATTGGAGAGAAAAGAAAAAAGCTTTTATCTCTAATAAGAGACTGAAGAAATGAATAAAGAAGAAATCTGAAACATGAAATACATGAAGTGAAGAAAGTTTGGAAATGAAATAATTAGTCAGGAGGAAACACCCAGTCCTTGTTTGGTTTGGTTTGGGGGACAACTGGCTGCTGTGATCCTCTTTGTATAAAGTAGCATCATGATGCTGCTCTCTGCACAGCAACAGGGACTATTATCAGTCTTCATTAATGTGAATTCAGATGTTTAATGCATCAGACTTTTAATGGTAATTTATCATCTTCAGATTTGTTATTCATCATCTTTGATCAGCTGATTTGTCTCGACAAATAAAGACTTCATGTCTGATAAAACCCAAATCAGCTGTACGTCACATTTAGGTCATTTGTTTAGCACAAGTTAAATTAAGAAATAATAACTTTAACCTTTTACTGGCAGGTTTACTTTAACCCTCCTTTAAAAGAAAGTCTAAAAGTCTTTGTGTCCTTTTGTCCTCCGTCTCTTCCCCCAGGAGCTATTTCTTAATAAAAATAAATTTTACCGTCTCTAAATCCTCCTGCTTCACCACCTTCACCTCTTACTGTTGATATCCATAATATAAATGGCTCAAAATGCTGAAATCAAATGAACTAGTGAACCTTACCATGAATATGAATCCCTGTGGGCCATTTGCCTCCATTGCCAACATTTTAGATTAAAGGAGGGACGGCCAGTCAAATTGGGTTCTGGGTCCAGTTCCAGTTTCTGAATTTCTGAATCTTCAGGCAGTGAGTTTTTCTTCTTCACAGTGTAAGTTGTGGGAATTGAATTTATTGTGTGGATATAATTGATTTTTTTATGGCTAAGTGTAAGCAGTGTGCACCCTCTCCCCTCAGAGACACAGAAGACCTGAGAGCTGTTAATCCACCGCTAAAGGGACAACGCTGAGCCATGAATGAACACACCTTTTACTTTTTAGACACCTTTAATTCATATTTAATAACATTTAATAAAACAACATGGATGATGGATGGATGGATGGATGGATGGATGGATGGATGGATGGATGGATGGATGGATGGATGGATGGATGGATGCAGGATGGATGGATGGATGATGGATGGATGGATGGATGGATGATGGATGGATGGATGAATGAATGGATGAATGGATGGATGATGAATGGATGGATGATGGATGGATGGATGGATGGATGGATGGATGATGAATGGATGATGGATGATGGATGATGAATGGATGAATGGATGATGGATGATGGATGGATGGATGATGGATGGATGGATGGATGGATGATGAATGGATGGATGATGGATGGATGGATGATGGATGGATGAATGGATGGATGATGAATGATGGATGAATGGATGGATGGATGATGGATGGATGGATGATGGATGGATGGATGGATGGATGGATGGATGGATGGATGGATGGATGATGGATGGATGGATAGATGGATGATGGATGGATGGATGGATGGATGAATGGATGGATGGATGGATGGATGGATGATGAATGGATGATGGATGATGGATGATGAATGGATGAATGGATGATGGATGATGGATGATGAATGGATGAATGGATGATGGATGATGGAGGATGGATGGTGGGTGGATGGATGGATGGATGGATGGATGGATGGATGGATGGATGTGGATGGATGGATGGATGATGGATGGATGGATGGATGGATGTGGATGGATGTGGATGGATGGATGAATGGATGGATGGATGGATGGATGAATGAATGGATGAATGGATGGATGATGAATGGATGGATGATGGATGGATGGATGGATGGATGGATGGATAATGGATGATGGATGATGGATGATGGATGGATGGATGATGGATGAATGGATGATGGATGGATGGATGGATGGATGATGGATGGATGGATGGATGGATGGATGCAGGATGGATGGATGGATGATGGATGGATGGATAGATGGATGATGGATGGATGGATGGATGGATGGATGGATGGATGGATGTGGATGGATGAATGGATGGATGATGAATGGATGGATGATGGATGGATGGATGATGGATGGATGAATGGATGGATGATGAATGGATGGATGGATGGATGGATGCAGGATGGATGGATGGATGATGGATGGATGGATGGATGGATGATGGATGGATGGATGGATGGATGGATGGATGGATGGATGGATGATGGATGGATGGATGGATGGATGGAGGGAGGGTGGAAGGAGGGATGATGGATGGATGGATGGATGGATGATGGATGGATGGATGGATGATGGATGAATGGATGGATGGATGATGGATGGATGGATGATGGATGGATGGATGGATGGATGGATGGATGGATGGATGGATGGATGCTGGATGGATGGATGGATGATGGATGGATGGATAGATGGAGGATGGATGGATGGGATGGATGGATGATGGATGGATGGATGGATGGATGATGGATGGATGGATGGATGGATGGATGCAGGATGGATGGATGGATGATGGATGGATGGATAGATGGATGAGGGATGGATGGATGGTAGGTGGATGGATGGATGGATGGATGATGGATGGATGGATGGATGGATGAATGGATGAACCGGGTATAGAACTGGTCTTGACTCTTGCATATGGACCTCGAGCAGTTTTACAGTCTTCTCTATAATTTGTTCTTCGTAACAAAAGAAGGAAACAGAAAAAGTTGCTGTGTCTTCCTCCTTCTGGCCCCGCCCCCTCACTGCGATCATTCTGAGGTCATTGTATTGTGAAAACAAATGGAATGATTGGGTTTTGTTGTATAAGAGCAAGGGGAAACTTTACATTCTGTGCAGAATTTGAATGTAGACTTACCATTCAGAGCACACAAGATATGACTGCCAGTTGCCTTGTGCATATACTGATGTATTGGGAGAGATCAAATTAAAATTTATCAGCTCTGGGTTGGCATCTATCTCAAAATCCATTTCCAGCTGATGAAAAATTGAAAAGGCGAAAGGGGAATGCATGTTTTGAGTATGGTGCTAATTTGCTCCATCATTCCTTTTTATTTCTTCACATTGATTTAGCCCAGGCTAATTCCAGAGCTTGTTTGTAGTTGCCCTGCTGGGACCAAGGACCGGTTTTTAATGTCAATTCCATCACTTAAGTTAAGACATGCACATTTTAAGTGTTCTATTTGGAAACTCAGGACTGAAATGGAAACCAGTCTGAAGCATTTAATAAGCTGTGTGCTATAAACACTAAGACATAAGCTGTTGTTCATGCTGAAACCTGCATCACAACGTAATGCAGGTTTACAACCAACAACCCAGTATAGAGGCTGATAAATGACTGTAGCTGGAGCGGTAATCAGGAATCATTATCAATTAGCATTTATGCAATACAGGCAAGTGTTTACTGCACACCTAAACAATGAGCTAATGTCCTGTTTACAGATGATAAACTTTTATCAAACACCTTGTTATTTCTATAGAATAATACAGTATATAATATATAGAATATCTCTGGTTTGTGCTTTAACCTCACACAGGATTTCCATGTAATACACAGGATGAAGGATCAACATGCTGTCAAACTGGATATTATAGGTTACAATTTGAAAAACATGAAAGACGTGAGTGACTTGACATGCTGAGCACAGCTCTGTTAGACTGATAAAGGTTCCCTGTGAGCTGGTCTCCATGTCTCCATCTCAAAGCTGTCATTTACTTCATTCCCCTACTGCACATTACAATGCAGCGTTTCCTGCCCTCACCATGACCAGAATGGGAAATTGCCTCCACCTCGTCTCCAGACCGGGTTCTGTGAACTAGGTGGGGCTTGAATTACTGCCAGTGGAGGTACAGGTATTCAGACTGTGGGGTAATAGACAGGGAGGCGGGGCTGAGGACCCCTTCAACAGGGATAAATAATGAAGTTTCCCCAGAGGCCATTAAGGGCCGAGAGAGGGAGTGTGTCAGAATGAAGAGGGTGTTCTCATATATATGGAATCAGCCTGTTAACCCCCTGCTGAGTGAGATGCTGAGGCCATGCCATATGGGTGTGAAAACAAGAGGGGGGGGGGGACCCTCACACTACCTCATTATAAATCACTGAGAACAGGTCTGTACATGATATCAGGTACTTTATACTGATATTCTAGTATCTAATAAAATAAGTTTTATTTTATACAACCATTATAATGACATTGTTGTAATGTTTACTTTATTATATATATATATATATATATATATATATATATATATACAGTGGGGCAAAAAAGTATTTAGTCAGCCACCAATTGTGTAAGTTCTCCCACTTAAAAAGATCAGAGAGGCCTGTAATTTTCATCATAGGTATACCTCAACTATGAGAGACAAAATGAGGAAAAAAAATCCAGAAATTCACATTGTCTGATTTTTAAAGAATTTATTTGCAAATTATGGTGGAAAATAAGTATTTGGTCAATAACAAAAGTTAATCTCAATACTTTGTTGTATAGCCTTTGTTGGCAATGACAGAGGTCAAACGTTTTCTGTAAGTCTTCACAAGGTTTTCACACACTGTTGCTGGTATTTTGGCCCATTCCTCCATGCAGATCTCCTCTAGAGCAGTGATGTTTTGGGGCTGACGCTGGGCAACACGGACTTTCAACTCCCTCCAGAGATTTTCTATGGGGTTGAGATCTGGAGACTGGCTAGGCCACTCCAGGACCTTGAAATGCTTCTTACGAAGCCACTCCTTCGTTGCCCGGGCGGTGTGTTTGGGATCATTGTCATGCTGAAAGACCCAGCCACGTCTCATTTTCAATGCCCTTGCTGATGGAAGGAGGTTTTCACTCAAAATCTTACGATACATGGCCCCATTCATTCTTTCCTTTACACGGATCAGTCGTCCTGGTCCCCTTGCAGAAAAACAGCCCCAAAGCATGATGTTTCCACCCCCATGCTTTACAGTAGGTATGGTGTTCTTTGGATCCAACTCAGCATTCTTTCCCCTCCAAACACGACAAGTTGAGTTTCTACCAAAAAGTTCTATTTTGGTTTCATCTGACCATATGATGTTCTCCCAATCATCTTCTGGATCATCCAAATGCTCTCTAGCAAACCACAGACGGGCCTGGACGTGTCCTGGCTTCAGCAGGGGGACACGTCTGGCACTGCAGGATTTGAGTCCCTGGCGGCGTAGTGTGTTACTGATGGTAGCCTTTGTTACTTTGGTCCCAGCTCTCTGCAGGTCATTCACTAGGTCCCTCCGTGTGGTTCTGGGATTTTTGCTCACCGTTCTTGTGATCATTTTGACCCCATGGGGTGAGATCTTGCGTGGAGCCCCAGATCGAGGGAGATTATCAGTGGTCTTGTATGTCTTCCATTTTCTAATAATTGCTCCCACAGTTGATTTCTTCACACCAAGCTGCTTACCTATTGCAGATTCAGTCTTCCCAGCCTGGTGAAGGTCTACAATTTTGTTTCTGGTGTCCTTTGACAGCTCTTTGGTCTTGGCCATAGTGGAGTTTGGAGCGTGACTGTTTGAGGTTGTGGACAGGTGTCTTTTACACTGATAACGAGTTCACACAGGTGCCATTAATACAGGTAACGAGTGGAGGACCGAGGAGCCTCTTAAAGAAGTTACAGGTCTGTGAAAGCCAGAAATCTTACTTGTTTGTAGGTGACCAAATACTTATTTTCCACCATAATTTGCAAATAAATTCTTTAAAAATCAGACAATGTGATTTTCTGGATTTTTTTTCCTCATTTTGTCTCTCATAGTTGAGGTATACCTATGATGAAAATTACAGGCCTCTCTGATCTTTTTAAGTGGGAGAACTTACACAATTGGTGGCTGACTAAATACTTTTTTGCCCCACTGTATATATGTATACACAGATTTATTAGTCTATTTAGCATTTTGAAATAATTTCAGACTAATTTCAGATTTGACACAATTAATAATGATTTAGTACCATGAATGAGTTTACTGCAGGTTGTCAGAAGGTCCGTCTGCATCCGGGAGACACGTTCAGTTTGGTTCTATTTAATCAGAGTTTAACTCCGTTTATCCAACTTTCATTTCAAATGTGATATGAACATCTGTACTGCATTTATTTAACAGTAGTCAGATGTTGTATATTCATCAATACAAAGACTAAAATAATCTAGACTTTCACAGCAAAACAATATGACTATAAAAGATCATCTCAGAACGACGTTTGGTTTTAGGTTTTTGGAGAGTTTTAACGTCTTGGTAGTTTTTGATAATGACGTTAACAGGATGAGCTGTTACTAGATGGTGACGTGAAAACATAGAATCTACCCAGTGACATGAGATGTTCATGGGTGATCAGGTTTACAGTCAGGTCAGATTTATATATATATAATGTACGTTTAATTTTGTCTTCAGTGCAGAGGTTCGAGCGGTTCAGACTGGCTGCAGAGTGTGTGCAGTGCAGGAGGAGAGGATGCAGAACAGACAGATGTTTCTGCAGATGTTCTTCCAACCTGTTTGTATCATCCTAGACAGAAAAAAACTTCTCCAATCAAAAAGTTAGAAATATCTCATAAGCATTATCTTATATTTGTGCAAATTATGGGAATATATTAGTTAAAAACATCTATTATATAATGCTGTTTTTAAAAATAATCCTTCTATTCTGATTAAATAATAATAATAAAAACATTGAGATATGGGAGGTTTTCCTCTGGTTAGGGCATGACATTCTATGTTGCAGGTTTTGGAGAATAAATCCACCTACACCAGGTTTTATTTGTGTCGGAACATAAATTAACACTTCCCACCCCGTCTGTGGGTTGCATGATTGCAAATGATATCTTCTATTTTATTCCAGGTTGAAATTGTTTTTAAAGAGGAATGTAAA
Organism: Pachypanchax playfairii; assembly: GCA_006937955.1. Lineage (NCBI taxonomy): Eukaryota > Metazoa > Chordata > Actinopteri > Cyprinodontiformes > Aplocheilidae > Pachypanchax > Pachypanchax playfairii. Next base: position 171,918 of record SSNP01000052.1, read on the forward strand.
TAAACTTATAATTAATATGACTTTATTTATTTAGCTGAAACATTCTGACTGGCTGCTGAACTTTCTAACAGACTTATGCTCCAGTCACTACTCTTCATTCCTGCAGTCCCAGTCAGATGGTACTGCTATGTGCACATGGTAATTGATGCACCCTTGAAAGTATTTGAAATTAAGCAAAATTAGCCACATGTTGCAGATATGAGATGTTCGCTTCTCTTCCCAGCTGATTGCAGGAGTCTTAATTACCTTATATTTGGCTGAATGTGCTGCAGAGCTACAGGGAGCTGAAAGGAGTTTGGGACTCTTCTGAGACACTTACACAGTGGTTGGTGACAGAAGCCAAGGGAGACGCAGCAGTGAAAAGGCTGTTAGCTATCATGCCTCCGATGACAGAAGCAGTCAGGAAGGAGGCCAGAGATCCCTCAGGAGAAGAAGAAGAAAGAGTCAGAAGATGCTTTAGGGAGATTTCCCCTCAGGCACACATGGCAGAATTGAAACATCCATATGTCAGCTTGAAATAGAAGATATTGAGTATGATGTCAGTCTCAGTCTCTTGTTCTTTCTACTTTGGAGACACTGTGTAGTGGCTGCTTTCATTCATTCATCCATTTCCTACATCTGTTTATTTAGTTCATCATGCCTTCCACTCCTCAAAGACTGGCAGCAGGAAGTAGTTTCAGGAATGTCCAACATGAATCTAGACATGTTGGACAAACACAAATCATCAAGTAGAACATCCAAATGATGATAAAGCTTCTGTTGTTCCATGGAAATATAAAGTTCCATCATGTGTTTGTAGATCATCATGTTCATATAAGAAGACACCATGTAGTCAGACATATGTCCTTTACAATGTGATTTAATGTGTAATCACTCTGGGATGGCAGAGCCAACAGCAAACAGGAAGTTGATGGTGAACATCATGTCTGAATGAGAAGAAAAGAAATGCAAGTTATAGAAGAGAAAGTTTTTGGAGCCTCGCGGCTGTGAGACGTCATCAAATATTCAGTAGCTATGAAAATCTGAAAATACAGAGATATTCAATGACAGTGTGAGCAATTATCATGTGATGCATGATTAAATGTGTAGCTGTGGAGAAACTGTTTCATGTTCTAACTGAGAGGACAAAAGACTTGAGACAAAGACAACAGTACTAAGACAAAGAGAATCAAACAGCTGTATAGGATTAATAATGGATTCAACTTTACACATTCAACTCTGATCAACTCCAACCAGAGAAGCATTTCATCAAGCTAGCTGCCTAGTGAGGTCATGTGAGGTGGAGATGATGTCATCATGAGTTTTATTCTTTACCATGAAATTACATCCTGATTTCTCACTTTTAACTCTTACTAAAGAATTTAGTCCAAATAACATATATGAAAGATTTGAATGTTTTTGTGCAGTAAAAGTGTAAATAAGTGAGTCCAACAACAACATAGCAACAGTAAATAATATGAAGCTATTTATAACCAAGAACTCAGAACAACCAACATAAACAGATGCAGCATGCTAACAGGCGCCATCATCACAGCCGCCCACAACCATAATCTCCAAATCACAGTAAAGTCAATCAGTCCTGCTTGTTCCTGTCCAGGGTCACTGGGACCTGGGACCTGGACAGACCACCAGACACACCCACTCACACCCAGTTACTAATTAACTTCCTGCATGTTGTTGGTCTGAGAGGAAGCTGGAGTCTACAGTAATGCTAACGCTAACACTTCTTTCATGAACGCACATGTTAAACATGTAGCGTGTCACATTTAAAATGTTGGAAATTATCATCAACACATTCTTATTATCTCGTATTATTGTCCTGCACATCTATGAACCAATAACAAGCTGGTTTTTGTTAAGATATGTCTCTAAATCATGTCTGAGGAACTCAGATGGAGCGTCTGCTCTGCATGTACCAACTGATCTAGAAAACACAAAGGAAGGATTTAAAACAAGACGTCACATGTTTACTAACTGGTGGTTATAGTGGGGCAGGTAACAGGAAACATGCACCATATTCATACTGAACACATGGCAGCCATGTTTAAGTTGATCACTAGAAGTAGATTTGGAAGTTCTGTTTCCTTCTTGAAATGCATGTAGCTGATATCTAGTTACGTGTCTTTGAGTTTTCTGGATTCATTTGGATTATTTTGAATTGATAGAATTCAGTAAATAATATACATTGAACACATTAAATGAGGGGGAGGGGGGGTCGTCCTCTTATTGGGAGGTGAACGGTTCAATTCCCGGTCCCAGCCGGTCGGCAGGGCGCCGTACAGATGGGACATCAGATTTAGGAATGCAACGATACCACTTTTTTCAAACCGATACGATACCGATACTTAGATCAGAGTACTTATCTGTACCAAGTACCAATGTTGATACTTCTACCAAACAAAAAATACAATGAATTGGAATACAGGTTTTATTTTCTTCTCTGCTTGTTACAACAAATGATGGTGAACTAGATAAAAATAAATTATTAATAAAAATGACTCCAAAACCAAAATTACCAATACCGATACTGATACTGATACCGATACTGATACTGATACTGATACTGGTATCGGCCCTGATACAGAAATCAGTTTCTCTGTGTGTCAATAAATAAATAAATCTTAACCATAAACCATTAAACAGAATTATAACACAGACTAAAAGTACATTTATTTAATGAACACTTTTTTACCGATACCCTTCAGGGCTTCCGTACTTTCAAACTCAGCATGTAACAGCGTAGAGCTTTTTATTAGAGACACACTGAAAGAGAGAAATTCTAGTTATTCTTGAACAACTTGGAGAATAAAGAACAAACATTCTATCAAGAAGAGAAGGTTTCTTTTTAATGTTACTCTGATGATATAATCTAAAGAAACTAATTAAAGATGATTTAAGTGTAAAAAGAGTGACAGTTTATTGTTAGTGTTTAAAATGAGTAACTGTCATTAAGCATTGAGTCAGTGATGAAATGTTTACTGCTGTTTAAATGCTCATCAGATACATGCCACTGGTTGTGTTTTAATTATTACACTCTGCAGCACATGAGCAGAACGCTCCCTTTGCCTTTAACAAAGCTTCATAATTCATGTTGTCATCCATTTCAGTCCAATAAGGGCGAGTCAGGTTGATAGATCTGCAGACATGATGCATTTCTACTGTGATTGCTTTCATAACTATTACTCACAGCATAGTGTGATTAGTGGTCAGAGACTGACATCCTGCTTATGGCTGTATGACCAAAGCTCCTATCAGTTACCTCCACCTCCATCACCACCTCCACCATCACCACCTCCACCATCACCACCTCCATCACCACCTCCACCACCACCACCACCTCCAC
>SSNP01000052.1:177760-180208 GCA_006937955.1 Pachypanchax playfairii
CCACCACCTCCACCACCTCCATCACCACCTCCACCACCACCTCCACCACCAACACCACCTCAACCACCACCATCACCACCTCCACCACCACCCCCACCCCCACCACCACCTCCACCACCACCTCCACCTCCACCACCTCCATCACCACCTCCACCACCACCTCCCCCTCCACCACCAACACCACCTCAACCACCATCACCACCTCCACCACCATCACCACCTCCATCACCACCTCCACCACCACCTCCATCACCACCACCACCTCCACCACCACCACCTCCACCTCCACCATCACCACCTCCACCATCACCACCTCCATCACCACCTCCACCACCACCATCACCTCCACCACCACCACCTCCTACTCCACCTCCACCATCACCTCCACTACCTCCACCATCACCACCTACACCACCACCTCCACCATCACCATCACCACCTCCATCACCACCTCCACCACCACCTCCACCATCACCACCTCCACCACCACCACCTCCACCATCACCACCTCCACCACCATCACCACCTCCATCACCACCTCCACCACCACCTCCACCACCACCACCACCACCTCCACCACCACCACCACCACCACCTCCACCACCTCCACCACCTCCACCACCCCAACCACCACCACCACCACCTCAACCACCTCCATCACCACCTCCACCACCACCTCCACCACCAACACCACCTCAACCACCATCACCACCTCCACCACCATCACCACCTCCATCACCACCTCCACCACCACCTCCATCACCATCACCACCTCCAACACCACCTCAACCACCTCCACCACCTCAACCACCTCCACCACCACCTCCACCTCCATCACCACCTCCATCACCACCTCCACCACCACCACCACCACCACCTCAACCACCTCCACCACCACCTCCACCACCACCTCCACCACCAACACCACCTCAACCACCACCACCACCACCACCTCCACCTCCACCATCACCACCTCCACCATCACCACCTCCATCACCACCTCCACCATCACCACCACCATCACCACCTCCAACACCACCTCAACCACCTCCATCACCACCTCCACCACCACCACCACCACCACCACCACCACCACCACCTCCACCTCCACCACCTCCATCACCACCTCCACCACCACCATCCCCACCTCCACCACCTCCTCCATCACCACCTCCATCACCACCTCCACCATCACCATCACCACCTCCATCACCACCTCCACCACCACCTCCATCACCACCACCACCTCCACCACCACCTCCACCACCACCACCACCTCAACCACCTCCACCACCTCAACCACCACCACCACCACCTCCACCATCACCACCACCACCTCCACCACCTCCTCCATCACCACCACCATCACCTCCACCACCACCATCACCACCTCCACCACCACCCCCACCTCCACCACCTCCATCACCACCTCCACCACCACCATCCCCACCTCCACCACCTCCTCCATCACCACCTCCACCACCACCTCCACCACCAACACCACCTCAACCACCATCACCACCTCCACCACCATCACCACCTCCATCACCACCTCCACCACCACCTCCATCACCATCACCACCTCCAACACCACCTCAACCACCTCCACCACCTCAACCACCTCCACCACCTCCACCACCACCATCACCACCTCCATCACCACCTCCATCACCACCTCCACCACCACCTCCACCTCCACCACCTCCATCACCACCTCCACCACCACCTCCACCTCCACCACCTCCATCACCACCTCCACCACCACCTCCACCACCAACACCACCTCAACCACCATCACCACCTCCACCACCACCACCACCTCCATCACCACCTCCACCACCACCATCCCCACCTCCACCACCTCCTCCATCACCACCTCCATCACCACCTCCACCATCACCATCACCACCTCCATCACCTCCACCATCACCACCTCCACCATCACCACCTCCATCACCACCTCCACCATCACCATCACCACCTCCACCACCACCTCCACCACCACCTCCACCTCCACCATCACCACCTCCACCATCACCATCACCACCTCCATCACCACCTCCACCACCACCTCCACCATCACCACCTCCACCATCACCACCTCCATCACCACCTCCACCATCACCACCTCCATCACCACCTCCACCATCACCATCACCACCTCCATCACCACCTCCACCACCACCTCCACCATCACCACCCCCATCACCACCTCCACCACCACCTCCACCTCCACCACCTCCATCACCACCTCCACCACCACCGCCACCACCACCCCCACCACCACCATCACCACCTCCATCACCACCTCCACCATCACCATCACCACCTCCATCACCACCACCACCACCACCACCACCACCACCACCACCCCACCTCCTACTCCACCTCCACCATCACCTCCACTACCTCCACCATCACCACCTCCACCACCACCCCCACCACCAC
>SSNP01000052.1:183214-194239 GCA_006937955.1 Pachypanchax playfairii
CCTCCATCACCATCACCACCTCCAACACCACCTCAACCACCTCCACCACCTCAACCACCTCCACCACCTCAACCACCACCATCACCACCTCCATCACCACCTCCATCACCACCTCCACCTCCACCATCACCACCTCCACCATCACCATCACCACCTCCATCACCACCTCCACCACCACCTCCACCATCACCACCTCCACCTCCACCATCACCACCTCCACCATCACCACCTCCATCACCACCTCCACCATCACCACCTCCATCACCACCTCCACCATCACCATCACCACCACCATCACCACCTCCATCACCACCTCCACCACCTCCTCCATCACCACCACCATCACCTCCACCACCACCATCACCACCTCCACCACCACCACCTCCACCTCCACCATCACCACCTCCACCATCACCACCTCCATCACCACCTCCACCACCACCATCACCACCACCACCACCACCTCCACCATCACCACCATCACCACCTCCACCATCACCACCTCCATCACCACCTCCACCATCACCATCACCACCTCCACCACCACCTCCACCACCACCTCCACCTCCACCACCACCACCACCTCAACCACCATCACCACCTCCACCCCCATCACCACCTCCATCACCACCTCCACCACCACCTCCATCACCATCACCACCTCCAACACCACCTCAACCACCTCCACCACCTCAACCACCTCCATCACCACCTCCATCACCACCTCCATCACCACCTCCACCACCTCCTCCATCACCACCACCATCACCTCCTCCACCACCATCACCACCTCCACCACCACCTCCACCACCACCTCCATCACCACCACCACCTCCAACACCACCTCCACCACCTCCACCACCTCAACCACCTCCACCACCTCAACCACCACCATCACCACCTCCATCACCACCTCCATCACCACCTCCACCACCACCACCACCACCTCCTCCACCACCTCCACCACCACCTCCACCACCACCTCCATCACCACCTCCACCACCATCACCACCATCACCTCCACCACCACCACCTCCTCCTACTCCACCTCCACCATCACCACCACCACCTCCACCACCTCCTCCATCACCACCTCCATCACCACCTCCACCATCACCATCACCACCTCCATCACCTCCACCACCACCACCTCCACCACCACCACCTCCACCTCCACCATCACCACCTCCACCATCACCACCTCCATCACCACCTCCACCACCACCACCACCATCACCTCCACCACCACCACCTCCTACTCCACCTCCACCATCACCTCCACTACCTCCACCATCACCACCTACACCACCACCTCCACCATCACCACCACCATCACCACCTCCAACACCACCTCAACCACCTCCATCACCACCTCCACCACCACCTCCACCACCAACACCACCTCAACCACCTCCATCACCACCTCCACCACCACCTCCACCACCAACACCACCTCAACCACCATCACCACCTCCACCACCATCACCACCTCCATCACCACCTCCACCACCACCTCCATCACCATCACCACCTCCAACACCACCTCAACCACCTCCACCACCTCAACCACCTCCACCACCTCAACCACCACCATCACCACCTCCATCACCACCTCCATCACCACCTCCACCACCTCAACCACCTCCACCACCTCAACCACCACCATCACCACCTCCACCACCACCTCCACCACCTCCATCACCACCTCCACCACCACCATCCCCACCTCCACCACCTCCTCCATCACCACCTCCATCACCACCTCCATCACCACCTCCACCACCACCTCCATCACCACCTCCACCACCTCAACCACCTCCACCACCACCTCCACCTCCATCACCACCTCCATCACCACCTCCACCACCACCACCACCACCACCTCAACCACCTCCACCACCTCAACCACCACCATCACCACCTCCATCACCACCTCCATCACCACCTCCACCACCTCAACCACCTCCACCACCTCAACCACCACCATCACCACCTCCATCACCACCTCCATCACCACCTCCACCACCTCCTCCATCACCACCACCATCACCACCTCCACCACCACCTCCACCACCACCATCACCACCTCCACCACCACCTCCACCACCTCCACCACCTCAACCACCTCCACCACCTCAACCACCACCATCACCACCTCCATCACCACCTCCATCACCACCTCCACCACCACCTCCACCTCCACCATCACCACCTCCACCATCACCATCACCACCTCCATCACCACCTCCACCACCACCACCTCCACCACCACCTCCACCACCACCACCACCATCACCACCTCCACCACCACCTCCACCACCTCCATCACCACCTCCACCACCACCATCCCCACCTCCACCACCTCCTCCATCACCACCTCCATCACCACCTCCACCACCACCTCCACCTCCCCACCTCCACCACCTCCTCCATCACCACCTCCATCACCACCTCCACCATCACCATCACCACCTCCATCACCTCCACCACCACCTCCACCTCCACCATCACCACCTCCACCATCACCATCACCACCTCCATCACCACCTCCACCACCACCTCCACCATCACCACCTCCACCACCACCACCTCCACCATCCACCACCTCCACCTCCACCATCACCACCTCCATCACCACCTCCACCACCACCATCACCTCCACCACCACCACCTCCACCACCACCACCTCCTACTCCACCTCCACCATCACCTCCACTACCTCCACCATCACCACCTACACCACCACCTCCACCATCACCACCACCATCACCACCTCCAACACCACCTCACCACCTCCATCACCACCTCCATCACCACCTCCACCACCTCCTCCATCACCACCACCATCACCTCCACCACCACCATCACCACCTCCACCACCACCTCCACCACCAACACCACCTCAACCACCATCACCACCTCCACCACCATCACCACCTCCATCACCACCTCCACCACCACCTCCACCATCACCACCTCCACCACCACCACCTCCACCTCCACCATCACCACCTCCACCATCACCACCTCCATCACCACCTCCACCACCACCACCACCATCACCTCCACCACCACCACCTCCACCATCACCACCTCCATCACCACCTCCACCATCACCATCACCACCTCCACCACCACCTCCACCACCTCCTCCACCTCCACCACCACCACCACCACCACCTCCACCACCATCACCACCTCCAACACCACATCACCACCTCCACCACCACCTCCACCATCACCACCTCCACCACCACCACCTCCACCATCACCACCTCCACCATCACCACCTCCATCACCACCTCCACCACCACCATCACCTCCACCACCACCACCTCCACCACCACCACCTCCACCACCTCCTACTCCACCTCCACCATCACCTCCACTACCTCCACCATCACCACCTACACCACCACCTCCTCCATCACCACCACCATCACCTCCACCACCACCATCACCACCTCCACCACCACCTCCACCTCCACCACCTCCATCACCACCTCCACCATCACCACCTCCACCACCACCACCTCCACCTCCACCATCACCACCTCCACCATAACCACCTCCATCACCACCTCCACCACCACCTCCACCACCATCACCACCTCCACCACCATCACCACCTCCACCACCATCACCACCTCCATCACCACCTCCACCATCACCATCACCACCTCCATCACCACCTCCACCACCACCTCCACCATCACCACCTCCATCACCACCTCCACCACCACCATCACCACCATCCCCACCTCCACCACCACCTCCATCACCATCACCACCTCCAACACCACCTCAACCACCTCCACCACCTCAACCACCTCCATCACCACCTCCACCACCACCTCCACCACCAACACCACCTCAACCACCATCACCACCTCCACCACCATCACCACCTCCATCACCACCTCCACCACCACCTCCATCACCATCACCACCTCCAACACCACCTCAACCACCTCCACCACCTCAACCACCTCCACCACCACCCCACCTCCATCACCACCTCCATCACCACCTCCACCACCACCACCACCACCACCTCCACCACCTCCACCACCACCACCATCACCACCTCCATCACCACCTCCACCACCACCATCACCTCCACCACCACCATCACCACCTCCACCACCACCTCCACCTCCACCACCTCCATCACCACCTCCACCACCACCATCCCCACCTCCACCACCTCCTCCATCACCACCTCCATCACCACCTCCACCACCTCCTCCATCACCACCACCATCACCTCCACCACCACCATCACCACCTCCACCACCACCTCCACCACCTCCATCACCACCTCCACCACCACCCCACCTCCACCACCACCAACACCACCTCCATCACCACCTCCACCATCACCATCACCACCTCCATCACCTCCACCACCACCACCTCCACCACCACCACCTCCACCACCTCCTACTCCACCTCCACCATCACCTCCACTACCTCCACCATCACCACCTACACCACCACCTCCACCATCACCACCTCCATCACCACCTCCATCACCACCTCCACCACCACCACCACCACCACCTCAACCACCTCCACCACCACCACCATCACCACCTCCATCACCACCTCCATCACCACCTCCACCACCATCACCACCTCCAATTGTATCTTTGTATTTTTATGTAGACAGTCAAAAAGTAACGTGACATCATATTCTTCTATTTATTCTACTGATGATTTCCTTTATTCTCATGTTTACAGTTCAGGCTCAGTGTGGTCCAGGTCTAGTTTTCTCTTTGGCAGCACTGTAAAATCTAAAATAAGGAAAAACCTCAGACACTCTGACACATGGCCTGCTGGACCTGCTGGGTCCGCTAGACCTGCTGGACCTGCTGGGTCGGCTGGACCTGCTGGGTCCGCTGCGTCTGCTGGGTCCGCTGCGTCTGCTGGGTCTGCTGGACCTGCTGGGTCTGCTGGGTCTTGGGACTGAACCGCTCACCTTCCAATCAGTAGACGACCTCCTGCTTCAGGTTGTGGCTGCCATGATGTTTTTTTAAATAAACGTGTTTTATCCCTCTGCTTCTTGTTTGGATGGTTAAAGGTTCAGTAAGAATTAGACCTCATTTTCAAACCCAAATCCTGCAGTTCACCTCCTCACCTCCCTGATGTTTCTGTTGGGTTGCCAGTTCTGATGTTGATCCTTGTTTAGTTTGAATGTCTGAAGGTCTGTTTGTTTAGCGTTGAGTTTTCCTAGGTGTATTTGAACGTCCCATTACGTGCAGCTCAGCTGATCAGTAGGAAGGATGTGGTGGTTTCTTACTTTCTGCTGCTGGTCGTTGTTGAATTCCAGCTGCTTGTGTTGAAGACTTGGCACCCTTGCAGACTCACATGTGATTCGTTATGGAACCAGGAAGTCTGGACGTGTAAACAATGATTCTGGTCCGGAACAGGAACTAGAGACCACCCAGCTGACTGAGATCCAGATCTGTTACAATGTGACTTTATATTTAACATCAGTGGAACATTAAACTGTTGTGTGAGTATTTACCTGTAATATTCTTACATATTGGACCTTCAGTTTTAGATTGAAAGCAAGAGGAAAGTCACATGTTTCATTAATAATAAGTCCACATATAAAGGGCTACATAGATGAAATAACAATCTAGTTGTCTCCTTTGTGAACCTGACCTACAACCTGATCTTCATTCTATAAAACTCTGAGTTTCCAGCTGCTGCTCCATTAACATCTCTCAGGTCTCATAAAGTTCAAAGTTCACTGAAAATATAAATATTACTCTCATTCATACACATTTATACATAATACAGAACATTAATGATGCACACAGGGAGAACAGACTCTGTTTAAACTACATTTTTAATGTGATGCCTATTAAATAATATGATGGAAGCTGCTTTAAAAGTCTCTCACATGAGATCTGTTTAAACATTAACTCAATACAACATAGTCTATTTAAATGTTTCAGTTGGAAAAGCTGAATCATTTTTAAATTACAAATTTTCTATTTGTTTAGTTGGTGTTTTAATAGTGGCCAAGATGGCAGCCAGAGGTCACAGCAGAGAACTCAGCCTCAGTTCTTACAACCTCCTTCCTGTAACTGTAGATTTCTGTCAAATGTCACACAGTTGATTTCAGGTCATTAATTAAAAGCAAGGAAAGATACAATTATTGCAACCATGACACCAACCATAATGTTATCAGCACCACGTCTGAGAAGGTTAATGATCTAACTTACAGTCTGGATGTCAATGCTGGAGGTACGCTCTCTGGAAAAACCTTCCATTTATAAATACATCTCCCAACGGGACATTGTGGCAGCTGCACGGCTGAGTCCTCCAGGTTTAATTTAATATCTTCATGCTTCCATGGATTGCTGTGTCTGCCAGATAGACCGCTGTGGTCAGGAGAAATACGGGAGAGGGAACAATGAAAAAGTCAGGTGCAGTTAGAGCCAAAATCTGATCCAAGTGTGCTCCAGGGGACAGAACTGGATGGTGTGAACTCCCTGTGCCACTCAGGTGGGTTTAAACACTCAGAAGTAATCCTTAGATAATACATTCAACTTCTGAGAAGCAAACATTGATAGAAATCCTCACCAACGTTTAAATTCCTAGTGGACCCACTTCATAATGATGAAAAAAACAAGTGCTAATTACAGAAGTTTGTTAATTATTATTTTGAGGTGATTAACAATGCAGTAAATCAAGTTTCTCTTCAATCATATCTTAAATCAGCCTCTTGACAAAAGAGTGCCTGAATTATTCTGCCCACATGTACAAAATAAAGAGACAGCATGCGAGCAGCCAGCGTGTCGTCTCCTGATGCAGGCTGGAGTTTTATTGCACCTCCCTGTCGAGTTCCAGCCTGTTTAAACTCAATGTGATACAATATTGATGGTTGGCACAGATAATGCTCTGAGTAGACAGATGAATGCTACATCAAAGAGAACGAGGCCGTTTAGTGGGAGTGAATTTGCATCGGACAGAAAGATTCAGCCTTGAACTATCTGGAGAACAACAGCTTCTGTACATCCAGTAGAGAGCCACACCTTCATGTAAACAGCTGGATTTTGTAACATCACATTGTCACATCTGTGTCACATTGTTTATCTGCAAACATTGTTTATTTACAGTTAACTGCTTTTTAGAATTAAAGGACAGATCAAGCAGGCATGAGCCAGCATGGTGGAGTGTTTGTAGCATAGATACAAGAACAGATTTTAAAACTAACACCATTGCAAGTGCTTTGCTGTCAGCCTTTGCAGCTCATTGCCCATGGCTGCAGGCATCTACTCTCTCAGAAAACACTATGTGGAAATGGCGTAGGTGGAGGACATGCACAGTAGTCTGTGTCTTTCTGCCTTCTTGGACTTCTGGAATGTAATGAAGGATTTCAATTAGAATATTTAAATGTAAATAACAATTTAGACTGTAATGACAGCTGTCATGTGATGCCTTAACACTTCTCAACCAGTTTTATTTTGACATTTAAGTGTTAAATTGTTAACAGACTTCAAACTGCATTTATCTGCATGTTAAAGGTAATTTAACTCCATTTATTCCTGAGCAAAATAGACGCCGCGCCACGCCACATCACACTGCGCCACGCCACACCACGCCACGCCACTCAGCTAATGCCTTCAGGCAGGTCTTATAACCCAAACTCTTCAGTCTGCTACAACCAACTAATTCAGAAGCCAACAACCTCTAGTCCTTATAGATAGTTTACAGCTCCAATGACAAAACCTGCAATCAGCCTCTCATGATTATTAACAATGATGACGACGTCCAACGTTTTCAAATAAACTCCAACCCAGTCCACATGCTCACAATTCTGTAGCTAAGCTAGCCTGGTACCGATAGCCTTGAAGAAAACAATGCTGTAGCTAAGCTAGCTTGGTATCGATAGCCTTGAAGAAAACAACTCTGTAGCTAAGCTAGCTTGGTATCGATAGCCTTGAAGAAAACGACTCTGTAGCTAAGCTAGCTTGGTATCGATAGCCTTGAAGAAAACAACTCTGTAGCTAAGCTAGCCTGGTACCGATAGCCTTGAAGAAAACGACTCTGTAGCTAAGCTAGCTTGGTATCGATAGCCTTGAAGAAAACGACTCTGTAGCTAAGCTAGCTTGGTATCGATAGCCTTGAAGAAAACAACTCTGTAGCTAAGCTAGCCTGGTATCGATAGCCTTGAAGAAAACGATGCTGTAGCTAAGCTAGCCTGGTATCGATAGCCCTGATCAAACCCACAACTCCACAGCATTTAATCATTCCCTAGAAAGTCTTTCTCAATCTGTTACAATCTCATAGTGTTCGTCTTATACCAGAAAACTCACGCTGAGAGTCGGCAGCTTGTCTCTTAGATGTCGTGGACTCTTTCTTTGGCTTTTTCCTTCCTGAAAACTTTGAGATTAAATGGAACAAACAACAAACAGGCTCCAGATCACAGACTCCATCAGGACTTCCCCAGCTGTGTGGCCAAAGGCATTTCTCTATCCACTCCAACAACACATCAGTCACTCCCACCTGCATTAAACACTCATACAAGCAGCAGTAAACAACTCTGAACCTCCTACGCTCTGTTCCTCCACCAGGTTAGACATTAGGGTTGTAGACTCAGTGAATATCAGCAGCTCAGCCTGGTGAGTCTCCTCTTCAAGATGCTCAGCAGCAAAACCTTCAGAAAAACTTTAATATATTTATTTAATATCCAACATCAGGCACTGATTAATGCTTCGTTACTGACTCAAATATGTGGTCCAGCTGCTCCAGCACCACACTGATGCCTGAGAGGGACGACTGACTCTGTGCCTCTCGGACTGAGTGGCTTCAGAAGCAGACAGACCGGTTACAAATTGTTCTTTTTGTTTTTGCATCTATCACAAGACTCTCAGCAGCCCTGCCTGGTCCATCTGAACCCCAGTCTTCAGCAGTTCCCTCATCAAAGAGTCAGATCCTGTTCACTCTCACTTCATCCTGTTCACATATACACATGTATACATGTTCACATATACACATGTTCACATATACACATGTATACATGTTCACATATACACATGTATACATGTTCACATATACACATGTTCGCATGTACACATGTACACATATACACATGTACACATATTCACATGTAAACATGTTCACATGTACACATGTACACATTTACACATATACACACATACACATGTTCACATGTACACATGTTCACATATACACATGTATACATGTTCACAAATACACATGTTCGCATGTACACATGTACACATATACACATGTACACATTTACACATATACACATATACACATGTACACATATGCACATACACATGTTCACATATACACATGTTCACATATACACATGTTCACATATACACATGTATACATGTTCACAAATACACATGTTCGCATGTACACATGTACACATATACACATGTACACATGTTCGCATGTACAGATATACACATGTATACATGTACACATATACACATGTACACATGTATACATGTGCACATATACACATTTACACATTCACATGTACACATGTTCACATGTACACATGTACACATATTCACATGTACACATGTTCACATGTACACATATACGCATGTTCACATATACACATGTATACATGTACACATATACACATGTTCACATATACACATGTATACATGTTCACATATACACATATACACATGTTCGCATGTACACATGTACACATATACACATGTACACATATTCTCATGTACACATGTTCGCATGTACAGATATACACATGTATACATGTTCACATATACACATATTCACATGTACACATGTTCACATGTACACATATACACATGTACACATATTCACATGTACACATGTACACATATACACATGTACACATATTCACATGTACACATGTTCACATGTACACATATACACATGTTCACATATACACATATTTTCACATGTACACATATACACATTACCAGATAAGACCCAGACCAGTTCATGTGCTGCACATACTGCTGTGTTACTACAAAGGGTTTGATGATGGTCACGTGTTTCTTTACAGCTTCATATTTTTAAATTATGATGATTGTTGTGCTCTTAAAGCCGACTGACAGCTTATCTCAGAATAAAGAGTTGTTCACATGACTCACATGTTCACATGTTGCTGAGGTTTGTTTTCGGTACAACTTTAATCTCATGCATGTACTCGTAACCTTTACAGAAATAAAAGATGAGTGGTCATAAATACACATCGTGTCTCGTCCAGTCCAACATTTTCTAACGTTCTTTCACTCCTCTGTGTTTGTGTCTTTTCTGATTGGTTAAATCTGGACATTAAAAGATTGAAACATTAAACTTGGAATCAAAAATTAAATAGTTTGAATCATCATGCCATGCAAGCCGTGCACTATAAACAGTCTGCAACATAAAACACTGCCATCTTGTAACTTTAGTGTTTTTATTGTGACAGTGTTTTTGAGAAGAAACACATTTGAAGGAGAAACTGGACTGAAGTAACGTCCATGTTTGTGATCCAGACAGAAGGATTAACTGACAGACTAACAGTAAGACTCAGACATTTTATTAACACTTGATATATTTTTGTGTTAAATTAAAGAATCATGGAAAACAATTAATTATACCATATAATCATATTATACCATAAACCTCCTTGTAGGTTGTTGTCCTGCACCTCGCCCTCGCTGCTGGTTTGGTTCATACCTGTGACGTGTGTGTGACCCAGAACGGTGTACAGTTCTAGACTGGAAGGCCGTAGCCTGTACCTGCTCACTAAATTTCTATGACTTCATGAAGTCATTACCATGATGCATGGTGTACTACTACTACTACTACTACTACTACTGTCATTTAGCAGACGCTTTTATCCAAAGCGACTTACATTGAGAGAACATACAAGCAAGAATTCAAAGAGAAGGAAAAAAATATAAGGAGGCGGACTGTTTGGAGTCCAGTTTAATTCCGACGCTGATACATCATGTATTTTTTTTTTTTTTTTTTTTTTTTTTTTTTTTT
>SSNP01000052.1:195390-222890 GCA_006937955.1 Pachypanchax playfairii
ATGTATTTTTTTTTTTTTTTTTTCTTTTTTTTTTTGTGAGAGATAAATTCTCAAATCGATATCATAAATCACTCCTACATTAAGACTGAAAGTGTTCTTTAAAGAGGTGAGTCTTAAGTCTGCTCTTAAAAGTAGCTGCAGACTCTGAGGATCGGACCGAGTTTGGTAGGTCATTCCACCATCGGGGGACAACAGAGGAGAAGAGTTTGGAACATGATCTCATGCCACGTTGTGGTGGAAGCGCTAGGCGTCTTTCAGCGGCTGAGCGTAGCTGACGCGTGGGAATGTAGGTTTGGATGAAGGAGTGAAGGTAGGTAGGAGCTGTGTGTGTTAGAGTCTGGTAAGCCAGAAGCAGAGCTTTGTATTTGATGCGTGCTGCAACTGGAAGCCAGTGCAGGGAAATGAGCAGCGGAGTGACATGAGCCCTCTTGGGCTGGTTGAAGACCAAACGTGCTGCTGCGTTCTGAATCATCTGCAGAGGTTTAACCGAGGACGCCGGAAGACCGGCCAGCAATGAGTTGCAGTAGTCGATCCGGGACAAGACCAGGGCCTGGACCAGAAGCTGTGTGGTGTGGTCTGTGAGGAAGGCTCTGATTTTCCTGATGTCGTAAAGCGCGAATCGACATGAGCGAGCTACGGAGTTAACCTGCTCTTTGAAGGACAGCTGGTTGTCCAGTATGACACCAAGGTTTCTGGCGGAGGTTTTGGGGAACAGCGTGATGGAGTCAAGCTGCACGCTTATCTGAGGAGGTAAGGAGTTACTGGCAGGACAGACAATGAGGTCAGTTTTGGACAGATTAAGCTGAAGGTGGCGATCCCTCATCCACGCCGAGATATCTGAGAGGCAAGCAGATATCCGCACTGAGACGGATGTATCGTCTGGAGGGAACGAGAGGAGGAGCTGAGTGTCGTCAGCGTAGCAATGGTATGAGAAGCCATGGGAGCGAATGATCTCGCCTAATGAGGTGGTGTATAAAGAGAAGAGGAGAGGACCAAGGACCGAGCCCTGCGGGACACCCGTCGCCAGCTCATGCAGACTGGACATCTGTCCATGCCACGAGACTCTGAAAGATCTTTCCGCAAGGTACGAGGTGAACCACGAGAGGACCGGCCCCGAGATGCCAAGCTTAGATAGCGTCGAGAGGAGAATGAGGTGGTTGACGGTGTCAAAAGCAGCAGACAGGTCAAGGAGTACGAGTACTGAGGAGAGACCAGCCGATCTGGCAACCCGTAGTGACTCTGCAACTGAGAGAAGAGCGGTTTCAGTGGAATGGCCTCGCTTAAAGCCTGATTGATAAGGATCAAGTAGGTCGTTGTCGTGGAGGAACTGTGAGACTTGAGTGAAAACGGCTCGCTCTAGGATCTTGGACATGAACGGTAGGAGCGAGACTGGCCGGTAGTTTCCTACCTGGGCCGGGTCGAGCGACGGTTTTTTCAGCAGCGGAGTGACAGTGGCTTGCTTGAAAACTGAAGGAAAGATGCCAGTTTTCATGGAAGAGTTTATAATGTGGGTTATTGCAGGTTTGACAGCAGGAAGAATGCTCAGCAGGATATCCGTAGGAATCGGATCCAGAGGACACGTGGTTGGATTACCGGTAGATTCCACTACGAGTCGGGAGACTTCGTCCTCATTCAGTAAGCGGAAGGAGCAGAGCGATTGACCGGAGGAAGGATGGACCAGACTGGGATTGTCAGGCTCAGAAAACTGATTTTTAATGGAGGCGATTTTGTCGGTGAAGTAGGTGGCGAACATGTCTGCAGTCAGCCCGGTGGGTGGCTGAGCAGGTGGAGGACGGATAAGAGTATTGAATGTCTTGAATAGTTTTCCCATGCTAGGAGCATTTTGGATTTTGTTTTGATAAAAAGCTATCTTGGCAGCCTTTAAGCAGGATGTGAAGCTAGAGAGCATTTGCTGGTATTCGGACAAGTCAGAGAGATTTTTGGATTTGCGCCATTTCCTTTCAGCTGCTCTCAGACCAGCTCTGTGATCCCTCAGAGTGTCTGTGAGCCACGGACTAGGACGCTGCCGGGCGGCCAGCTTTGACACACGAGGGCAGACTTCGTCCAGAGAAGAAGCTAGTGAGGAGCAGAGCGTCTCTGTTGCGTCATTTACAGGCAGAGTTGAGAGCACCGAGTAGGAAGGGAGGGAGGAGCAGACATGCTCCGATAGCTGCGAGGGAGTGAGAGATTGAAGGTTTCTGCGGTAGGAGACAGTCTTTACTTTTGCGTTAGGTACGTAAGGGATGGAGATGCAGAATTTAATCAGGAAGTGGTCTGAGAGGTGCAGCGGTGTGACTTGCACGTTACCTGCAGTGCAGTTTCTGGTCAGTACCAGGTCGAGTGTGTTGCCAGCTCTGTGTGTTGGGGGAGTCTGGACCAGATTGAGATTGAAGGAGTGGACCAGGGCCAGAAAGTTATGAGCTTGCGTTTTATCAATATGAATGTTCATGTCGCCCAGAGTTTCCGCCAGAGTATTACGTAACCCGCGTCACCAGTTTCGCCCGGAAGTCAACTAAAATCGAAACCCACCACACCTGAATTATCTGTTACCTTGCTCTACTGAAATCCCTGCTTGTTCTGCCATGAACAGTAAGTTACTCGCTTTTAAACGGGATTTTTTTCGCCTCAAATCACGTGACCCGCGTCACGTATTTCCGCCAGAGTATTACGTAACCCGCGTCACCAGTTTCGCCCGGAAGTCAACTAAAATCGAAACCCACCACACCTGAATTATCTGTTATCTGGTGTACAGAGCCAACAGCAATTAAAGGACCACAAAAAGTCTGTGTCCTTGAACCGCAGTCTGCTGTATGACCGTAATATCTTACTGATTTAACAGGATAACTGACGTATCAGCAGGAGACCGACTTGACTAAACGCTCTGAATCAATATTCAGATTTGTCTCAGTCACACAGGAATTAAATGTGCACGTCTTGTAAAGTTTCTATCAGCTTTTGTACTTTTTGGCTGCTGTTCAAGCAGGATCCATGTTCCGTCCTGTCCAGGAATACTGATGATTACCTCCGAAAATTAGAGCAGAAGATCTAAAAAGAAAATCTACTTCAAACATACTGAGAGGACGACGTTTCTAGGGGTCATGAAAGGTTAGCAGTGTTCCTCCTTGAACAGGAAGGTGAGTTAATATGGATCCAAATCTTTTGTCATTTATTCTTCAGTCTCTTCTGAGGCGTGATGAGACGAGCGAATCGTAACTCTGAATGAATAGAATGAAGCTTTAATTCAGCTGGTTCTCTTCTGTAGTGAACGTTTCTATTCATGAAGCTGGTTCTCTAGTCATGACATGAACATTTAGGATTCTATTGTAAGATTCTGGTAAAATGGTAATTAAATTGCAGCAGTGGGCTCGTGTCCCCTATAAAGAATCCTTTATCTTAGTAAATGACTGACAGCTGATAATAAAAAGTTTTTTCCAGTGTGACTGCAGTCCACCCACACCTTCTGCTTTGTACTCACTATTGTTATGACTTCATTGTTAATGAGTTTAGATTCAACTGGCTGTAATGAGTGGAGACTGAACCCCTGCTGAGCTGCATTGTGATGCTGAATGAGAAGCTGGAGAAGTATTATACAGACAGGTGCATATTGTGTACAGGTGTGGTTATCTACTGCTCGCTCATTGGATAGAAACCCCACATACAGACAGGTGCATATTGTGTACAGGTGTGGTTCTCTGCTGCTTGCTCATTGGATAGAAACTACATACAGACAGGTGCATATTGTGTACAGGTGTGGTTATCTGCTGCTCGCTCATTGGATAGAAACTACATACAGATAGGTACATATTGTGTACAGGTGTGGTTATCTGCTGCTCGCTCATTGGATAGAAACCACATACAGACAGGCGCATATTGTGTACAGGTGTGGTTATCTGCTCCTCGCTCATTGGATAGAAACTACATACAGACAGGTGCATATTGTGTACAGGTGTGGTTATCTGCTCCTCGCTCATTGGATAGAAACCACATACAGACAGGTGCATATTGTGTACAGGTGTGGTTATCTGCTGCTCGCTCATTGGATAGAAACCACATACAGACAGGTGCATATTGTGTACAGGTGTGGTTATCTACTCCTCGCTCATTGGATAGAAACCACATACAGACAGGTGCATATTGTGTACAGGTGTGGTTATCTGCTGCTCGCTCATTGGATAGAAACCACATACAGACAGGTGCATATTGTGTACAGGTGTGGTTATCTACTGCTCGCTCATTGGTTAGAAACTACATACAGACAGGTGCATATTGTGTACAGGTGTGGTTATCTGCTGCTCGCTCACTGGATAGAAACTACATACAGACAGGTGCATATTGTGTACAGGTGTGGTTATCTGCTGCTCGCTCATTGGATAGAAACCACATACAGACAGGTGCATATTGTGTACAGGTGTGGTTATCTACTGCTCGCTCATTGGATAGAAACCACATACAGACAGGTGCATATTGTGTACAGGTGTGGTTATCTGCTGCTCGCTCATTGGATAGAAACTACATACAGATAGGTGCATATTGTGTACAGGTGTGGTTATCTGCTGCTCGCTCATTGGATAGAAACCACATACAGACAGGCGCATATTGTGTACAGGTGTGGTTATCTGCTCCTCGCTCATTGGATAGAAACCACATACAGACAGGTGCATATTGTGTACAGGTGTGGTTATCTGCTGCTCGCTCATTGGATAGAAACTACATACAGACAGGTGCATATTGTGTACAGGTGTGGTTATCTGCTGCTCGCTCATTGGATAGAAACCACATACAGACAGGTGCATATTGTGTACAGGTGTGGTTATCTACTGCTCGCTCATTGGATAGAAACTACATACAGACAGGTGCATATTGTGTACAGGTGTGGTTATCTGCTCCTCGCTCATTGGATAGAAACCACATACAGACAGGTGCATATTGTGTACAGGTGTGTTTATCTAATATAAAAGCTTTATCAGAGTGATGCATGTTGTTAATGTTTTAACATCATCTGGATCTGTAGCATCAACCAGGTATTCAGTCGGATCTATTTAACATTTTCCCTTTTTGTGTAATTATTTACTTTTATAAACTGATCAGAGTAAAACAACATGTAACATTGGGACTAGTGTTTCTGTTATTCAAAAGTCCCTAAACTTTGTTGCAAAAGGAAAACATGTTCAATCAAATATTTTGTGAATATTATAGATATTTGGGAGTTTTTTGACCTAAACATGTAAATGTATGTCAGATCTTTTCCAAATGTTTAAAAATGACATTTTAATTCAGTAATAGTTTATTAGTCCCTTGAGGAAAGTAGAAGTTATAGTATAATGTTTGGGATGTCTTTAGTGAGTCATTAGAGACTCGTCTCTAACAGTGTGTCCACAGGTCACGAACTGATAGAAAATCTTTAAATATTCTGTAGCAGTCAAGTTGAATTTTGGAGGTTTTATCTGTGAGCAGTTCTTCTCTGCTGTCCTGCAGCATGAGTCTCTAAAATGAGCTTGTGGATAGAAAATGATTCTCTGAATTAAAACAGGATTTTTTACTTTGATCATGCAGCAGTGTGTGAAACACTGAAATAAAACTCTCCTCTTCTTTATCCAATCTTTGGTCTCGCTCTCCTTTTCTTAATCTTTTCCATGCTTGATTACCCAGCTCTCTATCTGAGCTCGGGGGTTTGCTGTATGATGAAGACTTAATGAAGAAAGCAGTTTTTTGACTCCCCTGCCTGTGTGGTAAACCACATTAACTTTGTGTTCCTCTTTTGTTAATCATGTTACGATCTGCTGTCTGAACCATTAAACCTGAAAACATCACACATATATTTTCATATACACAGATGATGTTTAAAACTGCTTGTTGAAACGAGTCCGTCCTCCAACACACTGCTAGAATGATCATTCTTATTACACACCATCACTTACAAACCCTGTTCTCACACACTCATGCATAAGTGTCCTCATCTAAATAAAATGAACGTGAGATTTAACATTGTCAGAAATCTGTTTAAGATGTTATCATGGAAGATGGAGGTTGACGTGGGCTAGAGTTGGCAGTGCCGTTATGTAAGCAGCTTTCTGAGGGACTGATCCAACACACCCAGCAGGGGAGCAGTTGTGTGTTTGTGAGTGTGTGTCATGTAAAGGGTGGGGTGTGTAAAACAAATTACACATTTAGATTGTTTAACAATGCTGCTCAGTACTTTGCCAAAAAAACAAAGATTTATTCCTTTGGGCCTGTTAATTTATTAATCTGCTGTGATTAATGAAAGAAACCAAGAACACCTTTGATCAGTCAGCTGATGATTGAGAGAAATCCATAAAACGAGTGACAGGTGAGGAAGAGATGCATAGTTTAGAAAACCCAACTGTCAACTCACCTGATGCAGGTTAAGGTTCATCTGATGCAGGTTAGAGTTCACCTGATGCAGGTTAGAGTTAGAGTTCACCTGATGCAGGTTAGGGTTCACCTGATGCAGGTTAAGGTTCACCTGATGCAGGTTAGAGTTAGGGTTCACCTGATGCAGGTTAGGGTTCACCTGATGCAGGTTAAGGTTCACCTGATGCAGGTTAGAGGTAGGGTTCACCTGATGCAGGGTAAGGTTCACCTGATGCAGGTTAGAGTTAGGGTTCACCTGATGCAGGTTAGAGTTCACCTGATGCAGGTTAGAGTTCACCTGATGCAGGTTAGAGTTAGGGTTCACCTGATGCAGGTTAGGGTTCACCTGATGCAGGTTAGGGTTCACCTGATGCAGGTTAGAGTTCACCTGATGCAGGTTAAGGTTCACCTGATGCAGGTTAGAGTTCACCTGATGCAGGTTAGAGTTAGGGTTCACCTGATGCAGGTTAAGGTTCACCTGATGCAGGTTAGAGTTAGGGTTCACCTGATGCAGGTTAGAGTTCACCTGATGCAGGTTAAGGTTCACCTGATGCAGGTTAGAGTTCACCTGATGCAGGTTAGAGTTCACCTGATGCAGGTTAGGGTTCATCTGATGCAGGTTAGGGTTCACCTGATGCAGGTTAGAGTTCACCTGATGCAGGTTAGGGTTCATCTGATGCAGGTTAGGGTTCACCTGATGCAGGTTAGGGTTCACCTGATGCAGGTTAGAGTTAGGGTTCACCTGATGCAGGTTAGAGTTAGGGTTCACCTGATGAAATGAAAATGAAATGAAAAATACTTTATTTATCCCAGAAGGGAAATTCAACATGGAGATACAGAGAACAGCTTGGCCTTCACTCTCCAGGCTGCCGAGGGTCACAGTGTGCCCGGCGCACATCGTTCAGGCCAGCCAAGATCACACAGGAGAATACATACAAATACATACATACAGTGGGGCAAAAAAGTATTTAGTCAGCCACCAATTGTGTAAGTTCTCCCACTTAAAAAGATCAGAGAGGCCTGTAATTTTCATCATAGGTATACCTCAACTATGAGAGACAAAATGAGGAAAAAAAATCCAGAAAATCACATTGTCTGATTTTTAAAGAATTTATTTGCAAATTATGGTGGAAAATAAGTATTTGGTCACCTACAAACAAGTAAGATTTCTGGCTTTCACAGACCTGTAACTTCTTTAAGAGGCTCCTCGGTCCTCCACTCGTTACCTGTATTAATGGCACCTGTGTGAACTCGTTATCAGTATAAAAGACACCTGTCCACAACCTCAAACAGTCACGCTCCAAACTCCACTATGGCCAAGACCAAAGAGCTGTCAAAGGACACCAGAAACAAAATTGTAGACCTTCACCAGGCTGGGAAGACTGAATCTGCAATAGGTAAGCAGCTTGGTGTGAAGAAATCAACTGTGGGAGCAATTATTAGAAAATGGAAGACATACAAGACCACTGATAATCTCCCTCGATCTGGGGCTCCACGCAAGATCTCACCCCGTGGGGTCAAAATGATCACAAGAACGGTGAGCAAAAATCCCAGAACCACACGGAGGGACCTAGTGAATGACCTGCAGAGAGCTGGGACCAAAGTAACAAAGGCTACCATCAGTAACACACTACGCCGCCAGGGACTCAAATCCTGCAGTGCCAGACGTGTCCCCCTGCTGAAGCCAGGACACGTCCAGGCCCGTCTGCGGTTTGCTAGAGAGCATTTGGATGATCCAGAAGAGGATTGGGAGAACATCATATGGTCAGATGAAACCAAAATAGACCTTTTTGGTAGAAACTCAACTTGTCGTGTTTGGAGGGGAAAGAATGCTGAGTTGGATCCAAAGAACACCATACCTACTGTAAAGCATGGGGGTGGAAACATCATGCTTTGGGGCTGTTTTTCTGCAAGGGGACCAGGACGACTGATCCGTGTAAAGGAAAGAATGAATGGGGCCATGTATCGTAAGATTTTGAGTGAAAACCTCCTTCCATCAGCAAGGGCATTGAAAATGAGACGTGGCTGGGTCTTTCAGCATGACAATGATCCCAAACACACCGCCCGGGCAACGAAGGAGTGGCTTCGTAAGAAGCATTTCAAGGTCCTGGAGTGGCCTAGCCAGTCTCCAGATCTCAACCCCATAGAAAATCTCTGGAGGGAGTTGAAAGTCCGTGTTGCCCAGCGTCAGCCCCAAAACATCACTGCTCTAGAGGAGATCTGCATGGAGGAATGGGCCAAAATACCAGCAACAGTGTGTGAAAACCTTGTGAAGACTTACAGAAAACGTTTGACCTCTGTCATTGCCAACAAAGGCTATATAACAAAGTATTGAGATTAACTTTTGTTATTGACCAAATACTTATTTTCCACCATAATTTGCAAATAAATTCTTTAAAAATCAGACAATGTGATTTTCTGGATTTTTTTTTCCTCATTTTGTCTCTCATAGTTGAGGTATACCTATGATGAAAATTACAGGCCTCTCTGATCTTTTTAAGTGGGAGAACTTACACAATTGGTGGCTGACTAAATACTTTTTTGCCCCACTGTACATATACATAAGCACGCATCAGCCTGTGTGTTAGGAAAAAATATGAATAAGACCACGTAAGGTCAGAGGGAGGAGAAAAAAGGTTCCCTACACCCAGTGCCACAACATGAGGGGCGCTCAATGTAAGCAATAAAAACCTCCAGCGGGGGGGGATGTTCACGAGACATGTTGAGAACTTTCTTGAGGATGTGAATGTAATCAGTGTATGTGGTTGTGTGAGGAGAGTTATCAAGGACACCGTCTCTGGGACAAAGCAGATGTTATGTCTTCCACAGTCTTTGGCGCCCGGTGGACACGGGTAAGGAGGGGGGATGTGTGTCTCGGTGCTCACTGCTCCAGGAGGAATTTAGTGTTTTGGCCTTGAGGCCAGCCGAAATGAGATAACAGAGATTAAGTCGAAGCTGAAGAATTGCAACAGCTTCTCATTGTCCATATGGTGCACTATTGTGGAAAAATGTCCGAATCATCCTAATTAGGCCAAATTGCATAGTACCAATAATCAATCAATCAATCAATCAATCAATCAATCAATCAATCACTTCTCCACTCCGAGCCGAAACTGCAACTTCTCCAAGGTGGCACCAATCCTTCCAGTGAGATCCAGCAGCGCACCCAGTTTACGGTTCAGCTCCAGGACCCCATCATCCAGCTTACGATCCCGCTCCTGGACCTCCCGGTCCCGTTCGAGAATCACAGCCAGCTGGTCGCGGTACTGCTCCGAGACCGCATCCAGTTTGCAATCCAGATCTCCGAATCTTTTAGTCCAAGTGTTGCCAGATCCAGCCCATAACATCCATAACTTTAGAATTTGTAGATACATCAGGTAACCACCAGCGCCGATCAGCAGGTACCCCACGATCAATAATCCAAATATGTAGACATCCTCCACGTCTTCGACAGCCAGAACAGACAGGCATACCATCTTCCACTCACCCCAGGAATCCAAGGTAAACCCAGCCGGGAGGGTCGACTCCGGGCATGACGGCTCCTCCTTGTTCAGCCTTAAGTTTGAGAAAACTTTGTCCAATGCGTTGAGTGACCACGAAACCAGATCCATTTTTCTAATTTTCAATTTGCAGCAGCCAGTACAGAGAAACACAGAGACGAAAAAAAAAAAAAGCAGGAACAGTGGGGGGAGGACAAAGATAAGGGAGCAGCTAGAAAAGCGACTGTTCACAACGAGAGGCCCTAACCTAACCCTGAACCATGGGGGGGTGGGGGGTGTAATACCCAACAACAAGAACACAAAACCCAAAATAATCCTGACTGATAAAAAGTGACATGAAGCGAAACAACAAGACAAAAACTTTAATATATAAATACAATAAAACACCTGAACAACATATCAAGATTACATAATGTGAGTAGAGAGAAACGTGATTTACATACTTCCTCTACAATATTTTAAATACCACAGTGGTACTTGTAGTAGTACTCCACCAGATTCCTGGATCAGCTGTTGATCAGCTGTTGATCAGCTGTTGATCAGCTGTTGATCTGTTGAAACAGTCTAAATAAAGATACACTATGGCAGGATCAGGATGTAGATTATATAATCATGAATAATAAAACCAAAGTAAACTGCTGAAAGACTGGGTCACTAGAACTAGTGGGCTGCACCAGAACAACAGAGAGAGAGAGAGAGAGAGAGAAGATAAAAAGCAGATGGGTAATAAAGGGTGAGAGACGGGTGGAGAGTGATGAGCGAGAAACTGAAACATCTACAAGCAACAGACTGAAAAACCACAAACGATTTATTCCACAATGAAACTAGAGGATTTATTCAAATTAATTCAAACCATGAGACGCACGCACGCACGAAATAATGTTTTAAATCCTCAGAAATCTTTGCAAACTAACAACCTGTGTTGTTAAACTTGACCTGGTCCTTTCTGACTGTAACATGTTGAGATGGATGGTGAAACATTAGCAAGACGAACCGTTCTACGCTACACTGAGAAGAGTTAACACATTACAATGATTCATCTGTAGCAATGAATTAATGAACATTGTGTTTGAATGTGGTTTCAGCTCCCAGGCTGCATCGACATCATTACTGAACAAGGTTTATGAGATTTATGAGACTTACATACACCACATTGTGCTAATATGAAACTCAAGAGTATGTGAGTCATAAAAAAACATTTAGCTTTATTGCAACATGCATCACAGTATGGCAGCAGCCTCTGGAGTTACCATCATGTAGGCTTTATGTTACTGTAGTACTCATTACTATCAATGAAACGTACAACTCTGATCGAGTTTCAGCCCAAGAGATTCACTCCCACGTCTTCTCTTCTTTATTTACAGTAATATTTGATTCAGTTCTGTTGCATCTAAATGTAGAAGACTCCTTTAGCTGTCTTTGATGTCAGTGTGGTAATATTCTGCAGCTGACATTTGAGCAAGTAGCTTCCACATCATTGATTAAGTAAAAGGTCTGCTGGTGTTGGAATGAACAAGAACAAATAACCAAAGGCTGAAAGTCTTGACTATAAATGTATAAGTGCTGGTGGGTCTGATGACAGACTGAAGCAGGTCTCTTCTGTATGTTCAAATCTAGAAACCGTCATCTCAAATCCCCAAACTTCTACCTTTTATAGGAACCACAGATAGAACAGTGAAGTGTTCCTTGTTGAGTTTCTCATTCTTCAGGGGAAACTTTAAACTTTAGACAACAGCTGTTTTGCTGTCGATGGGAATACTGTTAAGTTAGACAGTTGTTTTTTTTCTGCATTGTCAAGGGGAAGTGCTGAAACTTCCCACACCACATGTCTGACTTAAACACAACACTGCTAATAACCAACCTGTATGAGGACAGAAGGACTCAGACATCAAGGATCCTCCTTACTGTTTACCTTTAAATAAAAACACATATATCAGCAAACTGGGTTCTAAAAGTCCACAACAGGATCCAGTCTGAGTCTTATTTAAAGTTATTATAACTAAGAATAATTTCCCCAAGAGGATCAATAACAGTATTAATTATTATATATATATATCTTGCTCCTGTCAGCTCACCTATATGGTAAATATAGGATATTTTCAACAACTCTATTATCATAAATAGATTCTACACTATAATGTTGCTGGTTGGAGGACCCACAGCTGGAGGACACTTCCTTCATCCCACAGCTGGAGGACACTTCCTTGTTGCTGTGTAGGAGACGATGGTGTTGAGATGCTGATTGTAAATCAATAGTGATGGATCAAAGTGCTGCATGGTTGGAGTCCTGGAGTGTTCAGCAGTGACTCCTCGTTATTCTGTCTTCTCGCTCCATCTCTGTTTTCATCTGACTCTGCGTTATGACCTCCTGCTCTTAGTGGTTCTAGTTATATTGTGTTATGATGTCAGATGGAATCAGCTGGTAGTTAATGAAAGATTAAATGTTACAGGGTTAATATCAGACCACTGCGTCTTGATGTAAACGCTGGACATACAGATCAGTTACTGACTGAACTCGACTCTAATCAAACTCACATTAGAGGTTTTTTATCACCTGTACAATAAAAAGGAACGTTTGTTTTTTATTTTTCTATTTTATTGTAACTCTTTATTTAATTGTAATAAAATTTGACTCATACCTGAGAAGGAATATAAAATAAAACCACACCAAGACTAGTCACTCTAGAAACAGATCACCTGTCAGTTTACCTGAGCTTCATCATCCAACACAGCAGCTTATAGATCCTCAGAGTCAAAGCCCCGCCCCCTTGTACATTCACCTGTGAAGTGCATATGAACAGGAAATAATAAGTATTGTAGTTATGATGCTGTGTCTCAGTGTGTCTCCTTGTGTCTTATTGTGTCTCCTTGTGTCTCAGTGTGTCTCATTGTGTCTCATTGTGTCTCAGTGTGTCTCATTGTGTCTCATTGTGTCTCAGTGTGTCTTATTGTGTCTCATTGTGTCTCCTTGTGTCTCATTGTGTCTTATTGTGTCTCATTGTGTCTTATTGTGTCTCATTGTGTCTTATTGTGTCTCAGTGTGTCTCAGTGTGTCTTATTGTGTCTCCTTGTGTCTTATTGTGTCTCCTTGTGTCTCATTGTGTCTTATTGTGTCTCATTGTGTCTCACTGTGTCTCAGTGTGTCTCACTGTGTCTTATTGTGTCTCACTGTGTCTTATTGTGTCTCACTGTGTCTCATTGTGTCTCACTGTGTCTCAGTGTGTCTCATTGTGTCTCATTGTGTCTCACTGTGTCTCAGTGTGTCTCATTGTGTCTCAGTGTGTCTCACTGTGTCTCAGTGTGTCTCATTGTGTCTCACTGTGTCTCACTGTGTCTCATTGTATTTGGATGTTGTAAATGCAGTTTTCACTACTTGTTATTCAATCTGTTGTTGTTTTTTATTTACAGTAACTTTTAGTTTAACAGTTCTAGATAAATATGTTCAGTCTTGTACTTCATATGGAAGAAATCCAGAATAAACCAAACAGTCTGGACATTTCTTCTCCCTCAGGAGGTCTTTACAGGATCAGGACTATAATATACATCACAACAGTATGATGGATATACCGTATAACATGTAGAATTTGTGATTTCTTTAAGAAGTAGTACATAAAGATGATAAACTACATTCAAATCCAAACATACTCAGAGTTATACACAAGTTACACACAAAGATTTATTTACTGAGTTTTTGTTTTTTTTATTTCCATAAAAAACAAAACATTTTATAAAAACAGCCTCTGTGTGTCTGATGTACTTAAATGTTGACCTTGACTTTAGGAACTATTTTATTGTGTTATTTTATTTTATACATGTTTTTTACATGTACAAAGAAACACAAACATGTTCATATGTTAAAGCTCTGGACTTGATGTTTGTCTTAGTGTTTACTAGCCTGGCCGCTTGCTGCTCCTTGTGATGTCATCAACCTGATTCTTACATCATGTATTCTTTTATAAACGTTGTATTTCTGTTCCTGAAATGTAAATCTATACTTCACCCAGTGTTTTTATTATCACTGTGTAATAGAAACATTAGCAACTTTAAATGTACTGAAATATTATTTCTAATGGAATTATTGAGTTTTATATCTTTGACATGTTTGATGTTGTGAGTTAAATCATTTTTCTGTTTAATAAATACATTTTGCCATCTCATGATGGACATGTCCTTATAGAACTGTGTGATTGTAGTTTATCACCAGTCAGTTTGTTGAATAATCCCTTGGTTTTGTTTTCTAGGAGAAAAACATTGGCCGGTCCGCTCCCAGAGTCACCATGGTAGGGATGGATGTTCTTTGTTTAACGGTTGAACCACTTTCTTATTTCTGGATTTGCTATATGAACTTGTTGATTATCAATAGTATCAATAGTATCAAAGATCAGGTTTCTGATTAGTGTTTGGAGGCAGCTTGTAATTCAAATGTTAACCATGACTCAGTGTTTTTCCATTGAGCTCTACCTTATCTACACTACCAGTCCAAAGTTTGGACACGTTCTCACCTTTTGATTGGTGGTGTGTGTTTACTGTCCTCCACATGCAGCTCTTCTGTCTTTGTGACGAGTGTACAGTCTGGTTTGATTTTACTACTATCAGGGGTGTAACAGTACACTGATTTAATTTGGTCAAAATGCCTTTCAGACATGAACGATGTATTTATGTCTAAAATCAACACAAATTGGTGACTAATTGTTTTACAGGAAATAATACTGCTGACCACAGCAGCAACACAAATAGTGTGAAATTATAAAATGTTACAAGTTTCTGCCCAGATCAGTTTAATAAAGTCCAAATACACAAATTTATTAAATGCAAACAAACTTCTTTCATCAACAATCTGCCTGATTGTTAGTTTAAATCTCTATGTAACAGAGTCAGTGTCGGTGTCACATCAGATCAGCTTCACTATAAACTATATAAACTAATCCAGAAGGGTTGGGTCAGGTCAAGTTTAACGTTATGTTACATCAACCTTCTTTACACGCTCTTGTTTCACTTGAGTGTTTCATATATTTGACATGTGAGATCTGTTAGCATCATAAACAGCTGAGGTGTGAGCACAGAGTTCATCTCATGGACAAAAACCTCAACAGGGTAGAGTGTAGCCTCGGTATGTAGTTTCCCTCTTGAATTATAAAGATCTACTCAGTTTATTCATCTGGGGCCAGGTCGTAGTAAAAGTCATCTTAAAGATCTTTACAGAAGAAACAAGTCCAGATGCAAACAGTCCAGTCCAGATGTAACATGATGAATTATAAAACCAGCAGATTGGGTTGAATCTGGTCAGTTTGTCCTCCAGCAGTCAGAGATTATAGCAGCATAACTAAAGGGATGGACCAGGAGAACCTCCAGCAGCATAACTAAAGGGATGGATCAGGGGAACCTCCAGTAGTCAGAGATTATAGCAGCATAACTAAAGGGATGGACCAGGAGAACCTCCAGCAGCATAACTAAAGGGATGGATCAGGAGAACCATATAGCAGCATAACTAAAGGGATGGACCAGGAGAACATCCAGCAGTCAGAGATTATAGCAGCATAACTAAAGGGATGGACCAGGAGAACCTCCAGCAGCATAACTAAAGGGATGGATCAGGAGAACCATATAGCAGCATAACTAAAGGGATGGACCAGGAGAACATCCAGCAGCATAACTAAAGGGATGGATCAGGAGAACCATATAGCAGCATAACTAAAGGGATGGACCAGGAGAACATCCAGCAGTCAGGGACTATAGCAGCATAACTAAAGGGATGGACCAGGAGAACTTCCAGCAGTCTGAGACTATAGCAGCATAACTAAAGGGATGGATCCTAAAGGACACCCCTCCAACTTACCTGATCTGAACATGTCCCTCCAGGCTTCATGTAGATGTTATGGACACACAAACAGTTTAATAAATAAATAGAATTTTCTGATCATTATAACATGTTCAGGGGCGTGTTCTCCCACCCAAAAACTCCTTTTATATCCAGTTTAGTTGCTGCACTAAAATTACAGTTTTTGTTTTTCATGGAATAAATAATGAAGTGAATCAGTTTCTTCTAACCCGTTTCTGTTAAATGCAAATGAAAAACTGACAATTAGATTTTACTATTTCAGAAATCCGCAACGTTTTTGGAGGTGATTTTAGACTGTTTCTGTGGCAAAGCCCCTCAGTTATGTGTCTCTTACAATAAAATACCACCTAAAAGAAGAAAAAATAAATAAATGGGCAATAAATTGTAACAGCTCTGGTCAAATAACAAGTACTGTAACACCCCGTCCTGGTTCTGGTGTGATAATGTGGGCCTGCTTTCAGCATGGTACGATGGAGCGATCCAGTGTGATGTGGTTTGTGTTTTAAAGCATATGTATGGAGCTCAGTTTGGATCTAATTAAAGGGAAATAAAAACATTCAAGCTGTAACATATGGTGTATGAACAGGAATACTGCAGACCTCCATTTGTTTGTTGCAGCCAGCCCACATTGTCTCATTACTGTGTTGTCCCTTAAAACCCAACTGGTCTCATTTCACTCCTCCAGTCTAATTTGTGTCCTTTCTAATGTTTTCAACTGCTTTTCTCTGTCATGTCTGCTTTATGGAACTGAATGTGCTAACCTCTACGGTGTGTGTGGTTGCTGACTGTCCGTCTCAGTGGAGAGGAGGGCTGGTCTATAAAGGCATGGATAAACGCAGTTTTGATGATGTTACTTCTTTTATTGTAAGAAGACATCAGATAAATCTGTGCTTATCCTTGCTTACGATATACGGACCCTCCTCTTCCTGCTCTACCTCTTCCTCGCCCTCAGCCTCCCCTCAAAGGAAGTCTGCTTTTCATCAGCCTCCAAATGGACTCTGTTGGTATGTCAATCAACTTATAAGAAGAAAAAAAATGGGCTTTTATCAGAGTTTTATTTCTTCAGTGTGACATGCACTGAAAATGCTGCACTGTTTGACTTTCAGAGTAAAATACCTTTAAACCAGATGAGTCATTTTAGTTTTGTTGTTGGAGACCAGCAGGAAACCGGGTCAGCTCTCTACCATAATGGAGCTCATGTCTTTTAACACATTAGATTACAAGAGTCCACAGTGGTCTCACTGTCCAACAGACTGCAGAATCAACTGTTTATGTCCACCTCTTGCCTGTCCACATCCCTGCTGAGACTATCATGGTACATCTGTCAAACAGGAGAGACAGTGACATGTCAAGCCTTTAATGTCTCAGGATAGGACTGTAAGTGATGAGATAAAGAGAGACACTTGGACAGAAACAGTCTGGACAGAAGAACACAACATGTATCTTTTATTAAAAAATAAAAAGCATAAAATAGCTTAAATAAATTAATATTTTTATCATTTTAATGTTTTGGTTCTTCTTTAAAATGTTTTACAACACACAGAAACTAAAACAAAACAATTTAGAACATTATTTAAACTTTTACTCTTCTTATTGTATCCAGTACTACCTGAAGTATTAAAGTAGTATAAAAACACACCGTTGTATCTTATGAGAAGTCGGTGCTGTGATAGCAAACAATGAAATACGTGTTGCAGCAAACCCACAGAGAATAAGCACCAACCTGCAGGGAAACACAGTGGAGTGGCACATTAATAGCTGTAACTGATCCTGAACAGAATCTTTGTAGAATCATTTCATTAAACTCAACCTGCTATAAGTGCACTTTCACTTGAGTCTTTCTTTCAATGTGCCACCCACCCATCAGAACGTTAGCAGAGGCATAAAGGACTGAGCAGTTGATTAGCTGAAAGAAGGTTCTGGGTTCAACTCCCAGGTGATGCATGTCTAGAGTTATGTGCTCCCTTTGCATAAATGATTATCTTCAGGTACTCTGGTTTCCTCCTACAGGACAAAAACACATGTTTGGGTAACTGGTTGTTCTAAATGAGTTCTATGTGTGAATAGTCTCTCACCCAATGACAGCTGGAGAGACGTAACAGCTGTCATTGGAGGAGAGGTTATTAGCTCCCTACAGTTTGAGGAGTTTATCTAGATGCATCACTTTATTAATAAAATCTGATCTATTTATAGACAAGTTAGAAAAAGGTTTCTATAGAGATTAAAACCAGCAGGAAGATCAGCAGGTGTAGTTATGTTATATATTGTTACTTCAGTTAGAGTCAAACTTTTCTTTTGGTGTCATTCCTGCTGTTTAACAGTAATGTTGTCTCATTGGTGATGTTTAAAGATCTACAACAGAGCTGCTGCAACTGTTTATTCATGAATCATTAGGTTTTAGTGCTGCTCACTGCTGATTTCTGAAACAATGTGAAGCACATCTGCTGCCTGGCGGCTTTTAAGCCTCATCTTTGTGTATTTATTAATGTTATTATTTGTTATTTGTGTGTAATTTGTTATTGCTGTTTTTAACATGTAATTTTGAATCAAAAATGGTTTGCGAGTGGTTACATTTTTATGAATCAGAACAAATCTGTTATTAATTGACTAAATCATTCCATAGCTTTGTCAGATTATTATAGATTGAATCTATTTGTGATGAATATAACTCATTTTTACTAGAACCTGTTTGTAATGGGCGGCTGTGGCTCAGTGGTTAGAGCGGTCGTCCTCCAATTTGAAGGTTGGTGGATCGATCCCGGCTTCCACCGCCACATGTCGAAGTGTCCTTGGGCAAGACACTGAACCCCATGTTGCCCCCCGATCTGCGTATCGGGTTGTGTGAGTGTTAGCCCCTACCCTCTCCCCCCGGTTTACATATCGGGTTGTGTGAATGGGTGAATGCAAAACCTTGTAGTGTGAAAGCGCTTTGAGTGGTCTGAATGACTAGAAAAGCGCTATACAAATACAGGACATTTACCATTTACCATTTACCATTTAATGAAGAGCTGCATCATATCATATAGAAACAGCTGTAGTTCCTCATTTATCTTTAATTAAACTCACATACTGATAACATCAGTGGATGGAGGGATGGATGGATGGATGGATGGATGGATGGGTGGATGGATGGATGATGGATGGATGGATGGAGGATGGATGGTTGGATGGATGGATGGAAGGGTGGATGGATGGATGGATGGATGGATGGATGGATGGATGGATGGATGGATGGATGGATGGATGGATGGATGGATGGATGGATGGATGGAAGGGTGGATGGATGGATGGATGGATGGGTGGGTGGGTGGATGGAAGGGTGGATGATGGATGGAGGAAGGATGGATGGATGGATGGATGGATGGATGGATGGCAGATGGGTGGATGGATGGATGGATGGATGGATGGATGGATGGATGGGTGGATGGATGGATGATGGATGGATGGATGGAGGATGGATGGAAGGGTGGATGGTGGATGGAGGAAGGATGGATGGATGGATGGATGGATGGATGGATGGATGGATGGATGGATGGAGGATGGATGATGGATGGTTGACAGATGGATGGATGACAGATGGATGGATGACAGATGGATGGATGGATGGATGGATGGATGGATGGATGGATGGATGGGTGGATGGATGGATGATGGATGGTTGACAGATGGATGGATGACAGATGGATGGATGGATGGATGGATGGATGGATGGATGGATGGATGGGTGGATGGATGGATGATGGATGGATGGATGGAGGATGGATGACGGATGGATGACAGATGGATGGTTGATAGATGGTTGGATGACAGATGGATGGATGACAGATGGATGGATGACAGATGGATGGATGACAGATGGATGGATGGATGGATGGATGACAGATGGATGGATGGATGGATGGATGGATGGATGGATGACAGATGGATGGATGGATGGATGTATGGATGGATGGATGGATGGATGATGGATGGTTGGATGTATTGATGGATGACAGATGGATGGATGGATGATGGATGGATGGATGATGGATGGTTGGATGTATTGATGGATGACAGATGGATGGATGGATGACAGAAGGATGGATGATGGATGGATGGATGTATTGATGGATGGATGGATGACAGATGGATGACGGATGGTGATAGGGTAAAGCAAAAAACCTAACAGATGGATGGATGGATGGATGGATGGATGATGGATGGTTGGATGTATTGATGGATGGATGGATGGATGACAGATGGATGACGGATGGATGGATGGATGATGGATGGATGGATGACAGATGGATGACGGATGGATGGATGGATGATGGATGGATGGATGACAGATGGATGACGGATGGATGGATGATGGATGGATGACAGATGGATGACGGATGGATGGATGGATGGATGGATGGATGGATGGATGGATGGATGGATGGATGGAAGGGTGGAGGGTTGGATGGATGGATGGATGGATGGAGGGGTGGGTGGATGGATGATGGATGGATGGATGGAGGATGGATGACGGATGGATGACAGATGGATGGTTGACAGATGGATGGATGACAGATGGATGGATGGATGGATGGATGAGAGATGGATGGATGGGTGGATGGATGGATGGATGGATGACAGATGGTTGGATGGTTGGATGTATGGATGGATGGATGGATGGATGACGGATGGATGGATGGATGGATGGATGGATGACAGATGGATGGATGGATGGATGGATGACAGATGGATGGATGGATGGATGGATGGATGGATGGATGACAGATGGATGGATGGATGATGGATGGATGGATGATGGATGGATGGATGGATGGATGGATGGATGACAGATGGATGACGGATGGATGGATGGATGGATGGATGATGGATGGATGTATGATGGATGGTTGGATGTATTGATGGATGACAGATGGATGGATGGATGATGGATGATGGATGATGGATGGATGGATGATGGATGGATGGATGGATGGATGATGGATGGATGGATGATGGATGGATGGATGGATGGATGGATGACAGATGGATGGATGACAGATGGATGGATGGATGTATGGATGGATGACGGATGGATGACAGATGGATGGATGATGGATGGATGACAGATGGATGGATGATGGATGGATGACAGATGGATGGATGGATGGATGGATGCTGGATGGATGATTGATGGATGTATTGATAACTTTGATCATGTAACTTATAGAATCATGTCACATGATCTGAGGTTGATTTTAGTTTTTCAGTCAACAGTAAAAGTAGATTTTTTGTGTTTTATATTAATAGTTTTTTCAGATGGAATGGTTCAGCCTTGTTGTTGAAGAGGAGTGTGTGTGTATGTGGATGGTATATGTAGTAGTTGAGTGTGGAACAGCTCTGTGGAGGTGCTTTAGTTGAAAGATGGGACCTTTATCGAGCCCATTGTAGTGAAAGAGTTGATGAATGACATCTATTCTCAGCAGAGTGAAGGTGTGTGAGTAGAACTCTGTATGTTGTGTGTACACAGACAGCAATAGATGGAGACTTTGACGCAGTGTTGCCGTCGCGACACATTCTTTTGCTGACTACCGCTGTGCCTGTTTAAAAATGCATTAGAGCCAACTGGTGAAACATCCATTTACATCTGTCAGAGAAGTGAAGGAGGAGAGCGCGGCCCACAGCGCTCACATCATAGCTTTCAATATTTGCTCAAGCTATGAAGATAGATGGGACGTGTCTGTTCTGTGTTCCTCCTTTCTCTTTATTCATATCTCCACTTAACAGGAAGTCTCACAAAAAACTACTCCGAGGTTTTAAATCCACTGACATGTCTGTCTGTTTAGTCTCTGTATGTAATACCACAACTATAATCACATATACAGCTCCAGCTGTTCTTGTGTAAACACTGGAATGTGGGTAAAACTAATAATTCTAATGTAAATTAAAGGACATGAAAATGTTGAAGCAGTTATACTTTTCTTCATTTCTCGTCTTCTACAAGAGTTCAAACATCTGAAGACTAAAAGCAGATTTCAGTCTTCTGGTGAAACTTTCAGATTGTTCATAATTATAAAAGGCTGCAAAGTAAAAACATGTTTTATTTATTTCCATAAAAAAGGATTAATTTCATACTTTCAATCAGTGAAAGATTTGAACAATCTGTAACTGGATTGTGGTGGTAGCAAAGGGGTCCTAGAGTGCACGTGCATGTTAGTTAGTAAATGCACGTGACAGATATGAATACAGATCCTCCTGTCCCCGTCACCTTGTCCCCGTCACCTTGTCCCCGTCACCTTGTCCCACTGTAACAGCAAGACATTTAACAGAGTTTAATGTTAACTACCATAATGGCTCTAATTTGTTTCATTGTTAGGTTAAAGCTTTATGCTGCTGGGTACAAGTAGTCCCCTCCTCTTCATTAGTTACCATGGTAACGCAGGAAGCTGATATACTGACCCACTTGTAGCAGTACTGATAAATATTACAAGTTCTGCACTTCTGTCAAGCATATTGATGAGTGCACGTACGTGCACGTGCATAGTGCATTCTATTACTTTAGCAGCACTCTCAGACAACTCGACAAAGAATAAAACACTTTAAAACAATCAGGTCAGAAATGAACTACTTACTAAAATACTCAAATACTTGTACTTCTTATTGTTGTATAAGATGAACATCAGTAACTGCAGTACTGTAGTTAGTACTCCAGAGTTACAACAAGCTAACGGAGATGTTCTTCATCAGAACATGACTGAATGATACGTTAGAGGTTCGTTTGGCTTTGAACACCTGACAGGTCTTATTATACCATGACATCATACCTCCATCTGTAAACTGTAAGGGGGGGATGGGGGGGGGACCGACTGGTTTTAGAGTTAATCTCCTCCAACTCAACATTTACCAGATGTTTTAGTTTCTGATACAGCAAATATAAACTAATCTAGTTTGCATTAAAAATAACATCTATAATTAGTGTTTGTGTTGGAATAGAATAAGTCTGATTGTTTAATCACATGAAGTTAATAAACAGATTATTGTCAGATTAAAACCCATAAAGAACATGAGAGGTTAATCTAACCCAGAATAAGGAACACTATCAGGTTTCTGTTATCATCCTGCATTAGACACCTTTAATGACAGAACACCTGAATAATACACGTGCACGTGTTCCAGAACAGGATGTTATAAATACTTGAAGTATTTGAACATTCTGTTTGATCTAAACATGTTTGGAAGCTCCAGCTGAAGTTAAAGCAGACTCTATTCATCCCAAAGTTTTTCTTACTCTCATCTTTTATGTACATTTTGTTCATTTAAGAAAATTAAAGGTATAATTCACCTTTCTGTCGATCACATTCAATATGCACAAAGTTCTTTTAATCCATTTCTGTTTTTGTAAATTGCAGATTGTTTATTTTATTTTGGTGAATTATGTCTTTAATTGTCACCCTAACGCTGCTTTCCATGTGTGCTGGATTAAATGTGTTCCTCAGGGACACTCAACAGTTCTATCATTGCTTCTTGTCATTGCAGGTACCCATCAGCACAGTTATAACCATGTGGCTCTAGGTAGCCCCACACGCACACCTAAGACTGGTAAGAATGTTTAAGCTGAGTGTTTGGGAACAAGCTGAACCTCTTCAGAATAAAAGTACTTGACACTGATGTACAAAAAGCTCATTGATTAATAGTCCTTTCAGTTTAGTGACACGGAGACTCTCTTTGTTGAAGATTGAATCATGTCTCATGGTCGAGGTCATTTTTCTGTCAGCAGACTCAAACTGAATATACGGTCCATTTCTTCTGTTCAGAAAAGGAATAGGATGGGCGGAGCATCACCTTAATGTTTAGTCTGGACCTTCACAGAACCCCGTCCAACCATCACTGTGTCCCAACCGCTGCTGTCCAAACAGACTAACGTTATCACTCTGAGCTTCAACCTGCTGCACGCTGGATTCATTCAGTTCAGAGTGTTTCTCTGGAGCGAGCCGAGGCTGCTAACGTCGAGGCTAACGTGCACAAAGAGACACTTTTCAGTAGATTTCAGTCACTCAGCAGCTGTACATGAGTTCTGCAACCACACAGGCTTTTCTTTATAGAGGCTAATGGTCATATGGTGTAGAAACACTTACACAGATAAGCACGCTACATACTGGGAACAAATGTCTGGATATCTGTGAAAAACATGAAAAATCCTTTTCTCTTACAATCTAACACACAGACTTTGATCACAGTCGGCCTGAAATCCTTCAAATTTCAGCATGCAGTGTATTTCCAGATAAAACCAAAACGTTGGAGCTCTTTTAGCACCCTGAAGATACGGCTTCATATCACGAGCAGAAAATGTGCGATCACACACAGACTCGTACATCACAAGCAGCTGGAATTAGAATCTGATTTAATCAGAATCTAAATGTTTTCTGCTCTAAACATGCTGAATATGAAGAAGGTTTATGTACACGGTGTCATAAACATGTTTCTGAAATGTATTCTTTTTATTTGGGTTTGGTAGCTCACCGATCATTGAGACGTGGTAAGTTCTACATGTTTGATTTAATGTAAGTGCCTTTTCATTTCATTCTATAGTAAATAGATGTTCACCTCAAACCAACTCTCATCTTCTTGTCTTCATGTCTTTCATCTAAACTCTTTTAACTTCAGACCTGATTGACTTCATGATGTTCACAAAGACACAAGCTGAATTATTAAAATACGTCATATAATGTAGATCATTTTATTGTGAAGAAATAGTGACCTTGAAATGAACCGAGCAGAACAGGAAGTGAACGCATCACACCATCACACCTCGCTGTCATCAGACTGGTTGTATCAGAACATAAAAACCTGCTGGTTCTACGACTCGGTGCTGAACTCGTGTCAGAGACTTGGACCCGAGTTTGTTTTATTTTCTATAGTATTTTGCCAGGCTTTTATTTTGGAGGGTTTCCTGTTTGTCTCGGTGTCGTTCTGTGCTATTTAATAATTTAAAGTTGGGGTTCCTGTATGTTTATTTAATGTTCAGGATTTCTTCCTCTCAGTGTTTTTCACTTCATGTATTTTAGTCTCGTGTGTTTCTATTTGTTTCTATTATTATGATGTCATCGTTGTTAGAATGTCTGCTTATGTTCTGCATTTGTCTTTAATGTTCTTTAGTTTTCTTGGTTCTCCAGTTTAAACATTGTTAGTTTCTGTCTTCCTGTTCTTAGTGTTTTGATTGTGTTCTTCTACTTTTCATATTTGTGTTTAGGGTTCTTCATGTATGTTCTTTAACTTATTCTGTGTTTCTGATCGTTTGTTCAGTTTCACTCAGAACCTTTTCCTCTTGATGCTGATTGGCTCGTCACTCACAACTTCCCCATTTCTCTGTATAAATACACTTTAGTTTGTAGCTGTCAGTCACTAACGTCACCGACCCGTGTGATTCTGTACTTAATGCATTCAAACATGCACCTTCAGCTTTTATTTTGTTATCAGTAAAAGTTCTTCACTTCCTGTTTATCCTCGTGTTTATCCCGAGTCCTGCTGCACGTGTGTTTGTTTATTAACACTCTTTATGAATGGATGAATTGTATTGTAGTGTCAGTAGATGTAACAGCATTAAATCGGACACTTTGTTCAGGTTGATGAGTAACTAGTACCACTACTAACTAGTTACCAGGATGTTTGATGATGAGAAGAGATTTCAACCAGAACAGCTGGTTTGTATAAAGTTTAAATAAAATTAAAAAATGAAATTAAAAAATAGGATCAAAGTAGACCAGACGTGCACACACACACACACACACAGACACACACACACACACACACACACA
The DNA here is from genome assembly GCA_006937955.1 of Pachypanchax playfairii. NCBI lineage: Eukaryota > Metazoa > Chordata > Actinopteri > Cyprinodontiformes > Aplocheilidae > Pachypanchax > Pachypanchax playfairii. The sequence continues at coordinate 220,893 of SSNP01000052.1, forward strand.
CACACACAAGTGTGTTTTGGTATCCTTATGGGGACCGTCCATTGACTTCCATTGATTTTAGTAACTAGATTTATACCTAACCCAAACCCTTTTACTAACCTTAACCATTACTGATCTATAACTAACCCTAAGACTAACTAAAACTCTATTCACACCATACCTATAAACCTAACCCCTAACCCTAAAAAGGGGAGTCCCCCTCATGGGGACCAGGCTTCGGTCCCCACAAGAACCCTCGGACCCCAGAAAGATAGTAAAAGTCAGGAAACTGGTCCTCAGGAGGTCAGAAATACAGACCCACACACACACACACACACACACACACACAAGTGTGTTTTGGTATCCTTATGGGGACCGTCCATTGACTTCCATTGATTTTAGTAACTATATTTATACCTAACCCAAACCCTTTTACTAACCTTAACCATTACTGATCTATAACTAACCCTAAGACTAACTAAAACTCTATTCACACCATACCTATAAACCTAACCCCTAACCCTAAAAAGGGGAGTCCCCCTCATGGGGACCAGGCTTCGGTCCCCACAAGAACCCTCGGACCCCAGAAAGATAGTAAAAGTCAGGAAACTGGTCCTCAGGAGGTCAGAAATACAAACCCGCACTCACACACACACACACAGACACACACACACACACACACACACACACACACAAGTGTGTTTTGGTATCCTTATGGGGACCGTCCATTGACTTCCATTGATTTTAGTAACTAGATTTATACCTAACCCAAACCCTTTTACTAACCTTAACCATTACTGATCTATAACTAACCCTAAGACTAACTAAAACTCTATTCACACCATACCTATAAACCTAACCCCTAACCCTAAAAAGGGGAGTCCCCCTCATGGGGACCAGGCTTCGGTCCCCACAAGAACCCTCGGACCCCAGAAAGATAGTAAAAGTCAGGAAACTGGTCCTCAGGAGGTCAGAAATACAAACCCACACAGACACACACACACACACACACACACACACACACAAGTGTGTTTTGGTATCCTTATGGGGACCGTCCATTGACTTCCATTGATTTTAGTAACTAGATTTATACCTAACCCAAACCCTTTTACTAACCTTAACCATTACTGATCTATAACTAACCCTAAGACTAACTAAAACTCTATTCACACCATACCTATAAACCTAACCCCTAACCCTAAAAAGGGGAGTCCCCCTCATGGGGACCAGGCTTCGGTCCCCACAAGAACCCTCGGACCCCAGAAAGATAGTAAAAGTCAGGAAACTGGTCCTCAGGAGGTCAGAAATACAAACCCACACACACACACACACACACACACACTGTTAGAATGTTCCAGAGACACCAGGAGCATGTAGAATAATAAAGATCTTGAAACATGAGACAGAACAGATGAATCAGCTGTTTACAGAAACCTAAAACTCCAACAGCTGAAATCAGCTGACCTTTAAACTCCATCAGACCTGAACACAGGACACAATGATCAGAATGAGACATAAATAAATTAGATTTATATGAAATGAAACATCTTTAGAATGATGGTGAAGCAGGTCTGTGTGGTTGATGAGTGTGTTTGTTATCGACATGCTATCGACACGTTACACTCCGAGTTCATTCTTCCATATTGATGCAGGTTTACAGACGTTCCACTCACAAATCATTCACCTCATTCCAACGTCTCTGCAGCTCCAGGATGTCCTGCAGTCCCCAGCACTGATACCAACCTTCTGTCCTACTCTCAAGCGTCTCCTTCACTCTCTTTTTCTTAGATTTTACACTTTATATTGTCCCTTTTAGATTCTCATAGCTTCATCTCTCTCCATCCTGCAGACATTTTCCAAAGCTTATTTTTATCAGTCCAATGGAGAATAGTGGTGAGCCACACCCTGCTGCTCTGCACTGCATGGGAGGTGAGATAGAGAAGAGCAGGAAAGAAAATATGAGAGAAGGGAATTCTGAATAGAGCAGAAATAAAGAAAGTGGGTGGCAGCATGGTAGGA
>SSNP01000052.1:226997-239682 GCA_006937955.1 Pachypanchax playfairii
GGGGGGGGGGGGGGGGGGGGGGGGGCTCCATGATTCATACCCAGTACTGTTTCCTTCTAATTTAGTGGAGTGTTTAACAATGTCACGCTTTGACATTCACTAACTGATTCATGTCTATTTGACAAGGTCTCTGGTGTGTCTCTCTCTCAGAGTGTTCCACCATGTGTGTGATTACATTTTCAATGATACGTCTTTATGCATGTTTGTGTTGTGGCATGACTTTAATACTGAAGTCGTCTTCTGTCTCACGACCACTTGGATCTGCATGTTTCCTGTTTGCACATGAGTAAAGAAAACTCAATGATACTAAACACCTGCAGGTTAACCAGATTATCACTAGCATGTGTAGAAACGGTGCCTGTGTGTTTCCCTCCATATCTGTATAAAATGACAAATGTTGTTTGTATTTTCACATGACCTTTGAAAAGTTTGCCCCCACAGCCAGAGCTGCCTGTAGAATCCCAGATGAAGCCTGGATATGTGGATGTTATGTGGCTAGCATGTAATATGTCACCCTTTGCTTCTATTTTCTATTCCCCTCCATGAGTTTGGAAAGGTGAAGCCCAGACGAGTCCAGCAGCACGATGCAGCACCATGTTCTCTACATCATGGATCGTCTCTGGACCTCCTGCTAATTATTCTCTCTTTCTTTGTCTTGAATTCTTCCGTCCTCTGCAGCAGATAAAGAAGTTGAGGACTACTACACTCGTAAGCGCCACTTACCCGACCTGGCAGCAAGAGGCACTCTTCCATTGCATGTCCTTAAAATGAGTCAAGACCAGGTGGGTCCATTTATCAAAGCAAGGTGATGTTCTTTATGTAGAAGCACCAGCTCTGAGTCCGTTAGCAGCTCTAGCTGGTCCCTCTGCAGCAGAACCTGACAGAACCTTTTACCTCTCAACTTATTAATAAATTAAATTCATTCATCTTTTGCTCAACAGCACCGAGAACAACAGCAGCAACTCCAGAACCAGCCCCCACAGTCCTCCATCTCTCAGGCCCCTCCCCAGTCACAGTCTTCACAGCAGCAATCGCAGCAACGGCAGCGACCCCGGCGTGTCCAAAGGGCCATGTCTCAGGACCGTGTTCTAGTTCCTCAAGGTGGTCCACACCAGGACTACAACATGTCTTCTGAGGGTATATCCCCATATGGTGGCCGGATTCTCTCTGATGAACAGCTCCTATCTGCTGAACGTCTTCGATCCCAGGAGCGTCTTCTGCCACAGGACCGCCACACCTCCCAAGATCGCTTGTACTCCAAAGACCGTATGTACTCAAAGGACCGACTCCTGTCACAGGACCACCTGTACTCAAAGGATCGCCATTACTCTCACGAACGTCTCTATTCACAAGACCGTCTGCACTCTCAAGATCGTCTCCTGTCCCAGGATCCTCTACTCTCACCAGAGAAGCTGATGATGTCACTGAAGCGTGGCATGGTCAGCAGCGTTTCCGGTGGCTTCTACGGAAGCGACAGGTCGATGTCACGTGCCATCTCGCACACAGACGTGTTCACACCAACCACTCCTCTCATGGATCGCTACAAGATGACCAAAATGCACTCCCATCCCAGTGCCTCCAACAACGGCAGCGGTGGTGGCGGGGGCAGCGCCGGGGGGGCGGGAGGAACGGTGCATTCCAACACTTTAGCTATGAACCAGACAGCAAATAAAAGACAGGCGTTTGCCTCCAGACGAACTCACACTGTGGAACAGCTTCATTACATCCCACAACATCACCAGCAACAGCCACAACAACCGCAGCACTACCGCACAGGCAGCAAGACGGAGGTGACGGTGTAACACAACTGGATGAAGCTCTGCTGTGTGCCATGCAGTGGAGCTGGAGGGGGGGGGGTGGCATGGGGACATGGGGACACTGCAGAGTCCAAGACCACTGGCTAGCTTAATGTGAGACCGGGAAAATAAACTACACTGTTCACTGGAACCCCGAGCGACCAGCAGCCACACGGGGGCGGGGGGGGGGGTCGTAGAATGAGGAGGTTTAATAGTGTTTAACTAACTTGCCTAGTAACATTTCCACTGTCTTAATGCTCCTAGTTATTCACAGGCTATAACCTGGTTTTATATGTGATTCTATTCTTTGACCTTGTCTGGCAAATCTTCAAGGGCTTTGCATGGTCCAACACAAACAATCATCTGTGACTGTTGTGTGATACAACACCTTTACAGGTGATGAACAAGAGGGAGCCTGTAATGTCTTTATAAATATATAAATAAAGTAATAAAAGATTATTTATACACCTTCTCTTCTAGCTCTAGAGTCTCAGAGAGAAACTGAAATGGATGTTATTAGCACGTGTATTTGGTGCCTCTGACAAATGTTCCATTTCTACATATGAAGTGGTTTTGTGGGTTACAAAGCACAATCAATAAAAATAGTCTGTTTTGTTTTTAACTCTGAATTTGAATAGTGATAGCAAGCTTGTACTATTTTTTTAAAAATGGCAGGTTTTGGGGTTTTTTTTCTATTTTTTGCTTCCAGTAGAAAATTGTAAATAAGCTATTCTAGAAGCAGTATATTGGACAAATCTGTACCGAATGGACTTTATATTAGACTGTCTGTTTTCAATAGATTCTTAACAACTATAATTCATCACTGTTTTGTGAAATCAAAATAGAAACCCACCTAACCAAGAACATGACAGTATAATTACTGTATCTGTCTGTTTGTTTGGATGAATGAATGAATGAATGAATGTGTTGATGATGACAGATCTTCATATTTGGATGTAGACTGTGTTTCATTGTCATCCAGAGACTTGGATCATAAAGCTTGTTAAAGTGGGTCAAATAAAACATCCATATTTTTCTAAACATGCAACGCGGTTTATTGATGTTTGTGTTGTGTAAATGATTCAGACGCGTCAGAAATTCAAGCTGAGGGAATAAATCAGCCAGCGGGAGTTAAAAACCCTGAATTCATTTTATTTAACCATCATTTGATCTAAACTTTGACACCTTGGCAATAAAAAATAACATACTGAGTTCAACATCTGCTTTCCAGGAAATAATGGTTAATGATAAACAAATAAAAACAACAATAACAGGTCAGGTCAATATTGTCACATGACACACTGGTTGATTTTAAATCTACTCTTGGTTTTATGAAATATATTTACGAAGTGACCTTCAGTTTCTAATACTAGTTTAACTGGCAGCAGTTTTCAGAATCAGGTGAAATAATAATAATAAATAATCCTGCTGAGAATGTGTTACAATAATCTAATGGTCACATGATCATGTTTTATATCACTATGTCTTAGGAAAGATTTGATGTTAGATGTTTCTAAGATGAGAGAATGAAGACACCTGAATCCACCTGCAGCTTCCTCATAATGTTTAACAGACAGCAGAGAGTTTCTGTTTTGTCCTGATTTAGTTATCAGTAATTCCTTGATGGTCGTGTCTCACATGAGAGAAGTCCTGAATATTATTATTACAGAGTTAAAGTGATTGTATGAACCAGGTAAGCACACCTGTGTATCATAAGTATAGGAGTGACGGGACACGCGTCGTCTGATTCAAGTGAGAACAACTGAACAGAAAAGGATCCAGTATCAATCCCTGTGGAACTCCGGGATTAAACTCAATTCAATTCAGGGGTGGAAGGGGTGAGGGGTGGGGGGAGGGTGTTTCTGAGAGTTTGGTAACTTAGATAATACATCTTTACTTCAATATGTTAAAACTGAAACTTTATTTGCATCAGTTTAGTTACGTGTTTATCTGGTTGGTTAGTGTCTAGTACAGAAGCCTGGTGATGGACACAGGAAGTGAAGTCCTTCTGCAGACGAGGACACGAGTTTCCAGTTGGACAAGGAAGTGTTAAAAGGTGTGGACATGTAGGAGCGCCAACAAGGGACCAATAGGACCTGATCTCAACCAGCCAATGAGGGAGGACAATGTCCAGACCCAGAGAATAAAGACAAACTTTTAGAAATGTACCAGCAGTTGTTGAGATGCAACTGGACATAAAACTACTTAATGCAGTTGAACAGCTGATTCAAACGACATCAGCTGTAGTACCATGAGTACTAAGAGTACTAAGAGTACCGTGAGTACTAAGAGTACTAACAGTACATCCATAGCTAGATAGAAAACCTTTAACTTGAAGTATTTTAGTGACAAACATCTGATGCAAAATCAAGTCAAGATGTAACTGATGTGTTGAAGGACAAGTTAGAACCACCAGAACCACCAGAACCAGCAGGACCACCAGGACCACCAGAACCAGCAGGACCACCAGGACCACCAGAACCAGCAGAACGAGCAGGACCACCAGAACCAGCAGCTAAACACTGTTAAACAAACTGTTTCTGTGCTGCAGTGTATTTTCTAAATTTCTATCAAAGTCAAGAACATCAACTGATTGTCTGATAAGAACTGAAGTTTGGAGGTCGAACAAAGTTTGAGATGACAGAAGGATTCAAGAAGTTCTTTTGGATGAAAAGTGGATCAACATCTGGATCCATCTGGAGAGATTTGACAGCAGAGTCAGACGGGTTTATCTGAACTGAACTGAGAAATCTTGGGGTTTAGCATTTTTATTAGCTCTCTGATATTCTATAGGGATGATTTTGGAAATGTCCAGCGGGACGTGGAGACAGTCTTTCTTCCAGTTTTCTCTCAGAGAGACTGCATGTCCTTCTGAGGGGACGAGGATTGACATTCAGCCATGATTCAGTCGCTGCACCCCCCCCCAAGCAGCTCATTCAGGACATAGTACCTGTAACTTTTAGTACTGATGTATCACTTTTAAAAATATGAAACTTTTTACACCTCCATTGAAATACTTGATTTCTCTTCAAATCTTTCATATTCCTGATGCTTCTTCAGCCTTTAACTGAAAACTTTTACTTACAAACTTGATTCAACATTTAAACAAGTCACATGACGTGGGTCCATCACTGATCTTTAATATAACTTTTACCATGTAACCATGGCAACGCCATTCGTCTGCTGCGCTCACAGGACAGAGACTACCACCTGTGATGACCTGTGACACATCAAATCAGTTGGTTTGTCCACCAGAAGAACCACAAGAAAAACAGGGTTACCATGGCAACGCAGCTTAGCAAATGAGGTGCTTTACAGCACCAGTTGCCAGACATAACTCCATGTACAACACATCAAACTGACCAGGTTAATTCTCCAGAGATGCACGTTCATGGTTCTGTAGCATTTCAGGTTACCATGGTAACACAATACATAAAAACCTGACGTAACTTTTACCTGGTCACTGGATGTTGGTCTATAACATATTAAAGTAACTTTTCAATATGTTTTGTTACCATGGCAACGCCATGTGCCATCAGTCTCACCTGGCGAGCTCACAGCAGACACTGTGGACCCTGTGTGCACGTGTGATGCATCAAATTAATCGGATTGGCCAGGACAAGTTACCGTGGCGATGCCATTCTCCATCACTCACAGGGCAGACAGTAAGACCTGTAATGACACGTGACACATCAAATCTATTTGGTCACTAGAAGTGCACTCTCACATGACATTTGGGTTACCGTGGCAATGCATCTCGCCACTAACAGTGTGCATGTTTAGGCTCAGGAAGCTTGAGCTGGCAGCAACCAAGTGTGGACGTTCAGCAGGCGCAGCGATTCAGCACTCAGCATTCACATCGTGCACGTTCGGCAGGCGCAGCGATTCAGCAATCATCATTCACACCGTGCACGTTCGGCAGGCGCAGCGATTCAGCATTCACACCGTGCACGTTTGGCAGGCGCAGCGATTCAGCAATCATCATTCACATCGTGCACGTTCGGCAGGCGCAGCGATTCAGCACTCATCATTCACACCGTGCACGTTTGGCAGGCGCAGCGATTCAGCAATCATCATTCACACCGTGCACGTTCGGCAGGCGCAGCGATTCAGCATTCACACCGTGCACGTTCAGCAGGCGCAGCGATTCAGCACTCAGCATTCACACCGTGCACGTTCGGCAGGCGCAGCGATTCAGCAATCATCATTCACACCGTGCACGTTCAGCAGGCGCAGCGATTCAGCATTCACACCGTGCACGTTCGGCAGGCGCAGCGATTCAGCATTCACATCGTGCACGTTCGGCAGGCGCAGCGATTCAGCACTCATCATTCACACCGTGCACGTTTGGCAGGCGCAGCGATTCAGCAATCATCATTCACACCGTGCACGTTCAGCGGGCGCAGCGACTCAGCATTCACACCGTGCACGTTCAGCAGGCGCAGCGATTCAGCATTCACACCGTGCACGTTCAGCAGGCGCAGCGATTCAGCACTCAGCATTCACATCGTGCACGTTCGGCAGGCGCAGCGATTCAGCATTCACACCGTGCACGTTCAGCAGGCGCAGCGATTCAGCATTCACACCGTGCACGTTCAGCAGGCGCAGCGACTCAGCATTCACACCGTGCACGTTCGGCAGGCGCAGCGATTCAGCACTCATCATTCACACCGTGCACGTTCGGCAGGCGCAGCGATTCAGCACTCATCATTCACACCGTGCACGTTTGGCAGGCGCAGCGATTCAGCACTCATCATTCACACCGTGCACGTTCGGCAGGCGCAGCGATTCAGCAATCATCATTCACATCGTGCACGTTCGGCAGGCGCAGCGATTCAGCACTCATCATTCACACCGTGCACGTTCGGCAGGCGCAGCGATTCAGCAATCATCATTCACACCGTGCACGTTCAGCAGGCGCAGCGACTCAGCATTCACACCGTGCACGTTCAGCAGGCGCAGCGATTCAGCATTCACACCGTGCACGTTCAGCAGGCGCAGCGACTCAGCATTCACACCGTGCACGTTCAGCAGGCGCAGCGATTCAGCAATCATCATTCACATCGTGCACGTTCGGCAGGCGCAGCGATTCAGCACTCATCATTCACACCGTGCACGTTCGGCAGGCGCAGCGATTCAGCACTCATCATTCACACCGTGCACGTTCGGCAGGCGCAGCGATTCAGCAATCATCATTCACATCGTGCACGTTCGGCAGGCGCAGCGATTCAGCACTCATCATTCACACCGTGCACGTTTGGCAGGCGCAGCGATTCAGCACTCATCATTCACACCGTGCACGTTCGGCAGGCGCAGCGATTCAGCACTCATCATTCACACCGTGCACGTTCGGCAGGCGCAGCGATTCAGCATTCACACCGTGCACGTTCAGCAGGCGCAGCGATTCAGCATTCACACCGTGCACGTTCGGCAGGCGCAGCGATTCAGCACTCATCATTCACACCGTGCACGTTTGGCAGGCGCAGCGATTCAGCACTCATCATTCACATCGTGCACGTTCGGCAGGCGCAGCGATTCAGCATTCACACCGTGCACGTTCAGCAGGCGCAGCGATTCAGCATTCACACCGTGCACGTTCAGCAGGCGCAGCGACTCAGCATTCACACCGTGCACGTTCAGCAGGCGCAGCGATTCAGCACTCATCATTCACACCGTGCACGTTCGGCAGGCGCAGCGACTCAGCACTCATCATTCACACCGTGCACGTTCGGCAGGCGCAGCGATTCAGCAATCATCATTCACATCGTGCACGTTCGGCAGGCGCAGCGATTCAGCACTCATCATTCACACCGTGCACGTTTGGCAGGCGCAGCGATTCAGCACTCATCATTCACACCGTGCACGTTCAGCAGGCGCAGCGATTCAGCATTCACACCGTGCACGTTCAGCAGGCGCAGCGATTCGGCATTCACATCGTGCACGTTCAGCAGGCGCAGCGATTCAGCACTCAGCATTCACATCGTGCACGTTCGGCAGGCGCAGCGATTCAGCACTCATCATTCACATCGTGCACGTTCGGCAGGCGCAGCGACTCAGCACTCAGCATTCACACCGTGCACGTTTGGCAGGCGCAGCGATTCAGCATTCACACCGTGCACGTTCAGCAGGCGCAGCGACTCAGCATTCACACCGTGCACGTTTGGCAGGCGCAGCGATTCAGCAATCATCATTCACACCGTGCACGTTCGGCAGGCGCAGCGATTCAGCACTCATCATTCACACCGTGCACGTTTGGCAGGCGCAGCGATTCAGCACTCAGCATTCACACCGTGCACGTTCAGCAGGCGCAGCGATTCAGCATTCACACCGTGCACGTTCAGCAGGCGCAGCGATTCAGCATTCATCATTCACACCGTGCACGTTTGGCAGGCGCAGCGATTCAGCACTCATCATTCACATCGTGCACGTTCGGCAGGCGCAGCGATTCAGCACTCATCATTCACATCGTGCACGTTCGGCAGGCGCAGCGATTCAGCACTCATCATTCACACCGTGCACGTTTGGCAGGCGCAGCGATTCAGCACTCATCATTCACATCGTGCACGTTCGGCAGGCGCAGCGATTCAGCATTCACACCGTGCACGTTCAGCAGGCGCAGCGACTCAGCATTCACACCGTGCACGTTCAGCAGGCGCAGCGATTCAGCATTCACACCGTGCACGTTCAGCAGGCGCAGCGATTCAGCACTCATCATTCACATCGTGCACGTTTGGCAGGCGCAGCGATTCAGCACTCATCATTCACACCGTGCACGTTCGGCAGGCGCAGCGATTCAGCATTCACACCGTGCACGTTCAGCAGGCGCAGCGATTCAGCATTCACACCGTGCACGTTCAGCAGGCGCAGCGATTCAGCATTCATCATTCACACCGTGCACGTTCGGCAGGCGCAGCGATTCAGCAATCATCATTCACATCGTGCACGTTCGGCAGGCGCAGCGATTCAGCATTCACACCGTGCACGTTCAGCAGGCGCAGCGACTCAGCATTCACACCGTGCACGTTCAGCAGGCGCAGCGATTCAGCATTCACACCGTGCACGTTTGGCAGGCGCAGCGATTCAGCACTCATCATTCACACCGTGCACGTTCAGCAGGCGCAGCGATTCAGCATTCACACCGTGCACGTTCAGCAGGCGCAGCGACTCAGCATTCACACCGTGCACGTTCGGCAGGCGCAGCGATTCAGCACTCAGCATTCACACCGTGCACGTTTGGCAGGCGCAGCGATTCAGCAATCATCATTCACACCGTGCACGTTCGGCAGGCGCAGCGATTCAGCAATCATCATTCACATCGTGCACGTTCGGCAGGCGCAGCGATTCAGCACTCATCATTCACACCGTGCACGTTTGGCAGGCGCAGCGATTCAGCACTCATCATTCACACCGTGCACGTTCAACAGGCGCAGCGATTCAGCACTCAGCATTCACACCGTGCACGTTCAGCAGGCGCAGCGACTCAGCACTCAGCATTCACACCGTGCACGTTCAGCAGGCGCAGCGATTCAGCATTCACACCGTGCACGTTCAGCAGGCGCAGCGATTCGGCACTCAGCATTCACACCGTGCACGTTTGGCAGGAAATACCATTTTTCTAGTTTAGTATGTGATTGTTGGGTCAAGTGAATTGAGCTGTTGATTAAATGACTAATACTATTATTTATCTGAATTTATTTAGTGAACAAATGACTTTATAATTAAATGTATATTTTTCTTGTAGTTTTAGTGAATCTGTGACAGTCTGTGAAGTTGGATCAGATCCCTGAAGACACTGAGTAACATCATCTTTCCAGATTCATGACGTTTGCTTGTAACTCATTTTGTTTCTGATGAACTGAACAGAGAAACATTAATAAGACGGTTTGTGATGTTGCATCATCACATCACAGACTATCAGGAGGTACTTAGTCTTGGTTCAGGTCATGTGATCTTCAGTTATTGGACATCTGAAGTTGGTGTTTCAGTGGTTGAACATCCACATATCAACATACTGTAAGTATATACGTATATGTATATAACATAACCCATCTGTTTCCTTTACAGTCTCCAGACTCTGTCTCTCAGTTGGACACTTAACTAAAAGAACCTGGTTTACTGGAAGCATCAGTAGAGCAGAGTAGACTACAGCTTCTGTTTTCTCAGATTATTCATTCAAAAACTGTATTAAATTTAAGGACTGTTGGAAGATGTTTAAGGAAACATTCAATAAGAATATAGAAGTGCAACTTGAGTGTAAACGTCATCATGAACCACAGTAAGTTCCTAACAGGATGTGTCCTGCATGCTGTCTGTCCTCTCCCGGCGTCTCTCCCAGCATGCAGGAACCAGCCCAGTCATTTATGAAAATCCACAGACTGCAGACAGACATTTGTTTTAGGACAGATGTCGTATCGGATAAACATTTAATGAGGAACGTGTCCACAATGTCAAAACTAATTACTGCAGCCCAAACCAAAACTCTTCCTCTCAGATTGTAGCCTGTTGTCTTGGCTGCTGCAGGACAGGGACAGTAATGAAGGACAGGGACAGTAATGCAGGACATGGACAGTAATGAAGGACAGGGACAGTAATGAAGGACATGGACAGTAATGCAGGACATGGACAGTGATGCAGGACAGGGACAGTAATGCAGGACAGGGACAGTAATGCAGGACAGGGACAGTAATGAAGGACATGGACAGTAATGCAGGACATGGACAGTAAAGCAGGACAGGGACAGTATTGCAGGACATGGACAGTAAAGCAGGACAGGGACAGTAAAGCAGGACATGGACAGTGATGCAGGACATGGACAGTAATGAAGGACATGGACAGTAATGAAGGACATGGACAGTGATGCAGGACAGGGACAGTGATGCAGGACAGGGACAGTAATGCAGGACAGGGACAGTAATGAAGGACATGGACAGTAATGCAGGACATGGACAGTAATGCAGGACATTGACAGTGATGCAGGACATGGACAGTAATGAAGGACATGGACAGTAATGAAGGACATGGACAGTAATGAAGGACAGGGACAGTGATGCAGGACAGGGACAGTAATGCAGGACAGGGACAGTAATGAAGGACATGGACAGTAATGCAGGACATGGACAGTAATGCAGGACAGGGACAGTAATGCAGGACATGGACAGTAATGCAGGACAGGGACAGTAATGAAGGACATGGACAGTAATGCAGGACATGGACAGTGATGCAGGACAGGGACAGTAATGCAGGACAGGGACAGTAATGAAGGACATGGACAGTAATGCAGGACATGGACAGTAAAGCAGGACAGGGACAGTAATGCAGGACATGGACAGTAAAGCAGGACAGGGACAGTAAAGCAGGACATTGACAGTGATGCAGGACATGGACAGTAATGCAGGACATGGACAGTAATGAAGGACATGGACAGTGATGCAGGACATGGACAGTAAAGCAGGACAGGGACAGTAATGCAGGACATGGACAGTAAAGCAGGACAGGGACAGTAAAGCAGGACATTGACAGTGATGCAGGACATGGACAGTAAAGAAGGACATTGACAGTGATGCAGGACAGGGACAGTAATGCAGGACAGGGACAGTAATGAAGGACATGGACAGTAATGCAGGACAGGGACAGTATTGCAGGACATTGACAGTGATGCAGGACAGGGACAGTAAAGCAGGACATTGACAGTGATGCAGGACATGGACAGTAAAGCAGGACATTGACAGTGATGCAGGACATGGACAGTAAAGCAGGACAGGGACAGAAAGCAGGACATTGACAGTGATGCAGGACATGGACAGTAATGAAGGACATGGACAGTAATGCAGGACATGGACAGTGATGCAGGACAGGGACAGTAATGCAGGACATGGACAGTAATGAAGGACATGGACAGTAATGCAGGACATGGACAGTAAAGCAGGACAGGGACAGTAAAGCAGGACATTGACAGTGATGCAGGACATGGACAGTAATGAAGGACATGGACAGTAATGAAGGACATGGACAGTAATGCAGGACATGGACAGTAAAGCAGGACAGGGACAGTATTGCAGGACATGGACAGTAAAGCAGGACAGGGACAGTAAAGCAGGACATTGACAGTGATGCAGGACATGGACAGTAATGAAGGACATGGACAGTAATGAAGGACATGGACAGTAATGAAGGACAGGGACAGTGATGCAGGACAGGGACAGTAATGCAGGACAGGGACAGTAATGAAGGACATGGACAGTAATGCAGGACATGGACAGTGATGCAGGACATGGACAGTAATGCAGGACATGGACAGTAATGCAGGACATGGACAGTAATGAAGGACATGGACAGTAATGCAGGACATGGACAGTAATGAAGGACATGGACAGTAATGAAGGACATGGACAGTAATGAAGGACAGGGACAGTAAAGCAGGACAGGGACAGTATTGCAGGACATGGACAGTAATGAAGGACATGGACAGTATTGCAGGACATGGACAGTAAAGCAGGACAGGGACAGTAAAGCAGGACATTGACAGTGATGCAGGACATGGACAGTAATGCAGGACATGGACAGTAATGAAGGACAGGGACAGTAATGCAGGACATGGACAGTAATGCAGGACATGGACAGTAAAGCAGGACAGGGACAGTAATGCAGGACATGGACAGTAAAGCAGGACAGGGACAGTAAAGCAGGACATTGACAGTGATGCAGGACATGGACAGTAAAGCAGGACATTGACAGTGATGCAGGACATGGACAGTAAAGCAGGACATTGACAGTGATGCAGGACATGGACAGTAAAGCAGGACATGGACAGTAATGCAGGACATGGACAGTAAAGCAGGACAGGGACAGTAAAGCAGGACATTGACAGTGATGCAGGACATGGACAGTAA
>SSNP01000052.1:240380-258152 GCA_006937955.1 Pachypanchax playfairii
ATAAGAGACAGCATATGATGTTCTCCCAATCCTCTTCTGGATCATCCAAATGCTCTCTAGCAAACCGCAGACGGGCCTGGACGTGTCCTGGCTTCAGCAGGGGGACACGTCTGGCACTGCAGGATTTGAGTCCCTGGCGGCGTAGTGTGTTACTGATGGTAGCCTTTGTTACTTTGGTCCCAGCTCTCTGCAGGTCATTCACTAGGTCCCTCCGTGTGGTTCTGGGATTTTTGCTCACCGTTCTTGTGATCATTTTGACCCCACGGGGTGAGATCTTGCGTGGAGCCCCAGATCGAGGGAGATTATCAGTGGTCTTGTATGTCTTCCATTTTCTAATAATTGCTCCCACAGTTGATTTCTTCACACCAAGCTGCTTACCTATTGCAGATTCAGTCTTCCCAGCCTGGTGAAGGTCTACAATTTTGTTTCTGGTGTCCTTTGACAGCTCTTTGGTCTTGGCCATAGTGGAGTTTGGAGCGTGACTGTTTGAGGTTGTGGACAGGTGTCTTTTATACTGATAACGAGTTCACACAGGTGCCATTAATACAGGTAACGAGTGGAGGACCGAGGAGCCTCTTAAAGAAGTTACAGGTCTGTGAAAGCCAGAAATCTTACTTGTTTGTAGGTGACCAAATACTTATTTTCCACCATAATTTGCAAATAAATTCTTTAAAAATCAGACAATGTGATTTTCTGGATTTTTTTTCCTCATTTTGTCTCTCATAGTTGAGGTATACCTATGATGAAAATTACAGGCCTCTCTGATCTTTTTAAGTGGGAGAACTTACACAATTGGTGGCTGACTAAATACTTTTTTGCCCCACTGTACGTATGTAAGTTAAATGTTAATGTATCTATATAGATCTTTAAAATGTTTGTGTCCCGGGGAGACGTGTCTTAGTTGAAGACCTGTTAGAGACTTGGAAATATTTCCTATCAACTCATGACTTGAGGTTCAAATCTACAAACAGACATTGTGGTTGATGTTTAGGAAACACACCTGACTCCTATCTCCTTTCCTCACCTGGTCCTCCTTCATGTCTTGTTGTAGATAAAAGAATCAGAGAGAAACCGAAACAAGAAGAAAGAGGTTATACTGCAGCATCTACAATATGTCTCGACTCTCTAAAAATCACAAAAGAGAGAAAGAGACTGAGTTGGTACGAAGACTGAAGGACAGGAAACGGAAGATAAATAAATAAATAATTACATACTGGAGTGTTTATGAAAGTAAAACCTGAAGCTCAATCTGGAACGATATTATTCATAAAGAATATGATGTCAGCAGACATCTGTATCCGCCCCCCCCCATCTCTCTCTACAACAATAAACTCTGTCCAATAATAAGTTCTATCTGTTATCAGTCCAACGACTGATTAACCTGAATCATCATCACTATCATGATTCTAAGTTAATGAGTAGAAATTAAGAAAATAAACCTTTTAATCCAACATAAAGTAAAAAACAAATCATTTGATTGTTTGTGCACATTAAAAATATTTATTCTAAAACAAACATGTTAAAAACAATCTCCAGGAATCTGAATGAATCTTTAATAAAATTGTGTAACTGAAGTAAGATTACAGCTGTAATCTGTAACAATCTGCTAATCTTTCATCCCACTACGTCCTACTGGAACATGTTGAAATATTTAGAGATGATTTTTTATCATATTCAACTTTATTTTGAAGGAACTATTATTCTTTTCCTAAAATCAGGTCTGATTTTAAAGTATTTGGTGAATATTTTGGTTTGTGTGTTTTTCTTCATAACACCTGCAGCAGCAGAGCCACACCAGACAAGGTCCATTTGGACGGGTTGTCTCTGGTCTTCAGATTAAAGGTCCAGACGTATGTGGGTCCTCTCTGACGGGTTTTATAGACAGGACACTGGTAGACGTTTCTGTTGTCCTGCTTGTCCACAGGAATGGCCTTGATGAAGATAACTGGCATGGCTGGAGTGAGCTCCTTCAGACGGGCGTCAACAACCAAACCAGTCTGAAGACATGAGACAGAAGGACATTTTATTTAGTTTTCATTAGAAACATTTAGAAAACTAGAGGAAGTTATAAATTATTCTGAAACTCTAACAAACCTTTTGTCCTTGTGCTGCATTTACTGATGATATTTGACTAATAGTGACGGGGACGACTAATGTTTGACTTCCTGTTTGTGGACCACTTTATTTTGACATCCTTGAAAAGTGTTGAAAGTCATTCGAGCCTGATTCAAAGTCAAACTGCAGTCAGTAAACACACTGAAACTAAAGTGTGTCTCATTAATCCTCCGACGCCTGACAAACACCAAGTTTCTCCATGAACGCGCGGCGACTTTTAGGATGGAATATAAATCCTGATGACTTTAAGAAGCTCAAAGGACAAAACTCTAATTACTTCAGTGTTTGCTGTAACACTTTAAAGAGATGTTAATACTATATGTTTGTTTGGGTTTTCAAAGTAAAAGCGCACCATGTGAACTCGGTATAGTTCAGTTATATACAGTAACACATCTGTATCGATCCATCTCACAACATATTAATGAGATAAGAATAAATAAATAAATATTATATATTACATAAACATTTCCACTACATGATGTTCACATTCAGTTTGATGACTGTATAAGATACAGTATCCAGCTGCCTTTGATGTTTAATTCTACTTTATTTGAACATCTTTAGCAAGTAATAATAAAAAAAAATACAATAAAAATTAAAGTTTATTAGAAATAATAATAATAATAATAAGAGATAATACTAATTAACTTCATGCTGAAGGCCTGAAGACCTCATCTATCTGCAACATCATGTCCATCCGTCCACCGTCTCTCTAGGGAGAACTCCAACACTGAGGTGCTCAGCTGGGGACTTGGATGTAGGACAGAGTCCAGTCCCTGTCCAGGACTTGGTTCCAGAACCTAAGCTGTGAGTACAGGTAAGTCTAGATCCAGTTGGTACGTCTCAACCTTCCTCAGCAGCTCCGGTTCCTTTCCTGACAGCAACATGACGTTCCATGTTCCAGAACTAGTTTATGTTACCAGGATGTGCCTCTGCCTGCAACCCGGTTCTCTCTATGCAGGTGGTGAGTCCACATAGAGGTGACCGTCTGTACTCAACCACCTGGTATGGCTCCTCCCACTGCTCTGTTAATATTACCTCTATAAATAAGATTACGTCTTCATTTCCCTTTGTTTATTTGTTTATTTGTTTATATTTGGATTACTCAACAGGTATGGATGGATATTTCAGGGTACATGGGGACCAATCAGCTGGTATAGAATAATCCTTTTAAAAGACATTCTGAATATAGAGTTATATAATGAATAACTATTGAACTAATAATGATATTGAAGTCATTTTTAATGTGAGTAGTATGTTTTCATGAGCAAGGAATCCAATAATGTTGATCTAATTATGATGAGTTTTATGTGTAAATCAATGAAATGAGCAGTTTGGTGGAGAAACCTGAAGATTCAACTAGTCTGAAGAAAAACAGACTTTATGTCCAGGTTAGAGTTAAAAGTTTAAAGGTGAGAAGATTTGATGTGTCTCGACGGCCAGTTTGCATCCTGTTACTATAAAATAAAATAAAATAAAATAAAATAAAATAAAATAAAATAAAATAAAATAAAATAAAATAAAATAAAATAAAATAAAATAAAATACTGAGTATTTACTCTCTTACAGATGTTTTCTTTTTGTCATTTAAATGTTTCAGATAAGCAAATTCATTTTAATATCAAACAAATATAATCCAAGTAAATAGAAAATACAGCTTTTAGCATCAGAACCGGGTTTATCTGATCCAGTATGTTACACACCAGGTACTGGTTCTGGTTAGTTCTGGTCCTTATAGACAGACATGTAAATATAAAGAGACATTATGAGACATAGAAGACATTCAGCAGCATCGTGTCTGATTGGTGTTTGAGAGAAGAAGTTATTTCTTTATTAAACATGTTTGTTCAACATGATAATGAACTTGGTCGTATGTGGAAAAGTGATTTCCTTTAAACTAGAAACTCACACTTGGTGTTAGTGGTAAATTATTCCTTTATGTTGTATTAATAAAGTTATTATGTTAGTTTAATGATCTGCTTCCTGTGTTGTCACATCTCTAACAGGTTTTTGTTAAAATGATTCAAAACTTCTAATAACTAAATAAAAATTATTGTCTCTCATTTGAAAATTACTTGGAAATTATATGTTCTGAATAATAAATAAGCTATGTTTATAATTCTGTATGAATCTGGATGAATAGTAATAATATTACATCTGATATATATATTTAATAAATATTCACTTTATTTTGAACCAGATTTTAAACTCCTGTGAAACTGACTTTGACTCTCCTAATATGGAGATAATCTGTCCACCAGCAGGACAGACCTGGACCTGAGGACAGAGAGCATGAGGAGACGAGTGGAGGGGTTGTAGGATGAAAACCGCCTGGCCCATCGGTCTGCAGGTTTAATGGAAGTGTTCCTCCAAAGAGATCTCTAAGTATTCAAGTGCACACTCTGCACATCCTCTAATTAAGAAGTCTACAGGGATGCTGCGTGGAAGCTTGGTGCATATAGAAGGAGATAGATGGAGTTGAGGGAAGCTGAGTAATACACTGCACACAAGCAGAGGCAGTTTGGAGGAAGTCCAGGGAGAATATACCAAAGTTACTTTTTCTAGACTCCATTTAAATGAGGTTAGCTCACCTTATGTTCACACACCCAAAATCCATCATCACCAGTACAAGACATTTATTAAAGAATAAGAATCAAAGAGATCTTTTCTTATTTATTTAAATACATTTAATTAGTTTAAAGTAAATAAAGACAGAAGTAACTCATACAGTGTACCTGTGAGTCCCAACGTGCTCCCTCCATGTACATCCCATGTATGTAGGCCCCTTCACGAGGAGGACAGCTGAAGTCCTCACGGTTCTTCTTTGTGACATCACACTGCAGGGACATACTGTCCAGAGGCCACTCATTTCTATGATATAATAAGAGGGAGGTTTGTTTCAGTCGGCATGTTGTTTACATGTGATGTTCTAGTGCAAACCGTGTCTACCTTCTAGCTGTGGTCTGCATGATGGCTGTAAGGAAGGACTGAGGGTTGAAGAAACCAGCCAACCACACAGCAGAAGGTAAGATCAAATCAGCTGACCAGAGTTCAAGTTCTCTGATCCTGGTCAGCAGGTCAGTGAACCACAGAGACAAGCTCAACATGGACGGGTAGGCCCGTCTGGTCCAACTGTCTGGTACCATGTCAAAGAAAAGAGCATTCTGAAGGTTCTCCATGTCACTGGTCATAGTCAGCTCTCCCTGGTTAGTAGAGATCAGAAAGATGACAATAACCTTTTAGAAACAAATTAATAATTATGTCCTTCAGAATAAAACCTGATCATGTTTCTAACTGCTGCTGCAGACAGTAAACATCAACTCTCATCATTTTAATAACATGTGAAACAGAACTGGGCTGAAACTAGAGGTTCTATAAGGAACTACTGTATGTACCAGTACCACTGCAGGGTACTGCAGAGTATTCATGTATTCATGTTTTCTATCAGTGGTTAAATGTTCCTCATGTGATCATGTGTGTTCCTGCTTGATGATTAACCTCGATACCAGAGGACTACTGGTTCTGGTTCTGATGGAGGTTTCTTCCTGTCCTCTCAGACCCTAGCGGGTCCAGTAGAACTCATCCTGGTTCTGGTTCTGCTGGAGGTCTCTTCCTGTCCTCTCAGATCCTAGTGGGTCCAGTAGAACTCATCCTGGTTCTGGTTCTGCTGGAGGTCTCTTCCTGTCCTCTCAGACCCCAGTGGGGCAGTTCGTGTTACTGAGCTGCTAGTTAACACCGGATCGTGTACACCAGTACTGGTCTGGTACCAACACAGGGACTAGTATTTACTCTGGACATCTGAAGACCCCCCCCCCGATGTACACACTCTCAGCAGTAAGAACACAATCCCACCTGTCACACACCTGGGACTCCATCCTTCAGAGACCATCAGACAGCTGTGGGCGTGGCCAGCTCAGCAGAATAGATAGATCTGCTAGGTTGGCCACGCCCACAGGAAATGAACCCAGCTGATAAGGACACATGAGATCAACACCTGGTGGAGAGGACTGCAGATAACCGTGGAAACACGTCAAGGTAAAGAAAACTCTTTGACTTCAGATAATCTTCAACAACAACATGAACTTCTTAGTGTTTACTGATTGTTATCGTACGTGAAAAACAAACAAACATTTCAGCTTCAGCCGACACCTCCGACACACAGTGTGTCTCTTCAGACTCTGCAGTGTAATTCAATGACTTTGTAGATGAATTTGTAGCATGTTTTACTAACAGTTAGTATCTTTATACCATCGTGGTACCATCTGTGTGCTGGTACCACTACTGTAGCAACTTTATTCATTTTCATTAAAATCTTTTTGTTTTCTATTATGAAGTTATTATAAAAGTGTTGTTAAAGTGGAAGCTGAACCGCGAGCAGAGCAGCATCATATCATCGTTGGATTGGATCGATTAATCAGATTAATCATCGAGAGTTTAAACACAAACAGAATGTTTTTAATCCCAGACAGTGTAGTACTGATGATGGTACCTTCAGACCAAGGCTCAGCTCCAACAGGGAGCTTCTCATCTCTTTAATGAGGATGTTCATACGCTCACATTCCTGCAGCGCCACCACCTGGTAGGGAGTTCTCTCCTCTGCTTTGCCTATAAGTTCAATCATGTCAAACTGCTCAGGAAGTCTCTCCATGATGTCCTCCAGCACTGAGTGTACCTGATGGTGTTAAAGACATTAAAAGAGAGTAAAAAAACAAGAATAAAATCATTCATTTTAACATGACTGTTTCATAAACAAACTGTAAGACGGAGAAATCATCAAATTTATGACATGAAACAGAAAAAAAAGCTATTTCTCTCCTAAAAATGAGACAAGTTTGTTTAGTTAGTTTTCAATTATCTCAATTTTATTAATGAAACGTCAGACAAGCAACATTCATGTTACATTTTTATTACTGAAATATTCTAAATGATCAAAATGTATTTAATCTCTCCATCTAACTGATATTTAAGGGGGGGGGGTCAGCTGTACCTTCTCCTCTCTTGATGTCCCGCCTCCCTCACCTGCTCCATTCCTGGGTTGCATTTCCAGCAAAGTGTGGAAAAGTTTTTCTGTTGTTTGCGTGAGGAACCCAATCTCAGCGTTGGGATGAAGACGGTACAGATAAGGAGACTCTGCTGGAAGGGTGTCATCAATGTACTAAAGACAGAAAGTACATCAGAAATATCTCAAACTCTTTTACAAACAACAAGTTGGATCTGTTGACTGGATTCTGGACCTGATGAAGCAGAGTGCAGTTTGTAAAAGGGACAGAACAACTGATCATAGATTCCAGGTCCTCAACCTCGGCTCATAAACACAACACCGAGGTTCTAGAGAGACCTTCAGGTAATACACCTGTTTAACCTGTTGATCTGAACACACCTTCAGATTAACAAGCAGCTTCTTCCCCTGGTCCATGCAGATCCCATCAATCACTGAACATCATGTGTTATCATGTGTTATCTCCTCCATCATAAGACTAGAACATCCTTTTATTCACATGTTACCAGACTGTATGTCACATCATAAATAATGTTCTACATGAACATGAGTTAGTTCTTATTCTGGTACATATATCTACATGAGGAGACATTCCTCTCAGGTTTCTCTCATGAACAGACCTGCTGTCCTCCGTCTCAGATCGGTTCTGATTCTGAGTGTTTCACCATCCAATCAGCTGTGTTTTATACAAACTGTAGACAGAATGTTGCTGCTGAAAACTCACAAGTACAAAACAAACCTGTACCGACTCACACTAGGAAACTGAACTACATCGTTCATGCATGAAACTGTTTTGGATGTGCATGAGAGTTACACGTGTTACACGTGTGTCCAGGTTTAACTGCACTAGTTCTGGTTGTTGTACTGATTTCCCAGACAACAAGTTTTCCTCATTAACTCACCTGTCTGTAATAAAACAAGCTAATTATGTAAGTTTCTGTCTATATTTTGTTGAGGTTTTATATTAGCTGCAAATTAAATAAATAAAAAACAACAAGAAACATTTGAATAACCATCTCATCCAGATGTCAGTGAGGCTGAACCTCAAATTAATATAAAATTCAACCTGTTTGTCGGCACAAAGATGTTTTCTTGATTTCTCACTAAAGAAAGTAACAACTGGCTGTGACCATCTTAACATAATGTATTTATTTGGTTAGTAAACATATCATCTTATCTGATTTACTTTGATTCTATGCCTTTCAAAATAAAAGACTTTATAATGTCAGTTTGCTGTTTGCTTACACCTGTAAGACCTGATGGACTTCCTGACAAAATCCCTCCATCCATAGAGCATCTTCTTTCAAAATAAATATTTATATAACTACAGTCTATAATTTTCAAATAGACCCACCTATAATTTAATTCCTATTGATTTAACTCTGCAAGTCTACACTGTGCACAAGAAATAATGATGAAGAAAACCCTTTTAATTATAGTCACTTGATAATAGCTATTTTATACAACAATTAACTGGAAGAGGGCATATAAATGCCTCTGGGGGACATGCAGGGTAATCTGAACATGTTATTGTAGTTTAACAGAGTATTTCAGTCTAAATTCTGATGGATTCTACAACAGTAACATGTTTTTTATTTGGTTTTTATTGTTTTTCTGTCTTTTTTTGCAGCTGGAATTGCTTTCTTTAATGTCTATAATGTTTTCTATAGTGGAACCCAGCTGTATTTGTCTTACCTGGTGGTAAGTGTTGTAATCCATGTTTCCAGGCAGGGGGAAACCAGGTGCTAGGTCCAGTTCCCCCTCCATCATCTCAGGCCTGATAAACTCTTCCAGGTAGGCTCGACACAGACGACGGTCCCAGTCATCTGTAATGTGACCCCCATACATGATCTCACCAAACAGGTAGCGCAGGTCATCATATGGTACCTGAAGATTACAGATCAAAGAGATGGTGTTTTGATAAATGTCGCCTGTGGTATTTGGCTGAAGTCATCTAAGGTCACGTTTCCAATTAAGATTACAAACAATGAGTTCTGTAATCCATTGCACACATGCACACGCACATGCACACACACACAAAAGAAAAGCCATACCTTGGGATTGGTCTCCAGGTAGTTGCAAAGGACATTGATAGAAATGGTCAGGTCCCCCGTGTTAAAAGGATACGACCTGTTCCAACCCTGAGGACCAAACTTCCTCCTCTCTGCTACCACTGCATGAAAGTAGCAGAGGGCAAACCAAATGCTCTTAAACTCACTCTCTCGTGCACACATTTCCAGTGAGTCCTGCAAAACAAAACAAAAATCACAGAGCGCTCCATTAAAGGACAGACGTGAACACCTCCACTGTGTAGCCACATCAACTAAACTACAGCAGTGTGTTAAAGGTAAAAGTTGTGACAGACAGCCTCGTGATCACTTTCAGGTTGTCAAATCTTTACTGGTGCAGCACAGTAACAGACAGGCGATGAGGTGATTAGATGGCATTAAACCCAACAATGAGATTCCTTTTTAATTGTCACATCTTGTCAGGCGCTTTCAGCCTCCAGCTGTCTCCTGGGCTCATTATTTTAGACAGGCAAAATAAAAAAATGCACGTAAACTGCACTGTAATCTCTGGGGGGGGAGACTGTTAAATAAGCATCCTAATAACCCCTATGGAGGGAGAAAAAATCTCTTCTCTTTATTCTAGAATGTAGTATGCTGAGTACGAAGGCCCTGCTGCAGTGCCCTGAGGAGCTGACTGCTACAATAAGCATGTAGTGTGCACGAGTAGAGTACAGGCTGACTGCCATACATACTCCCAGTCTGTGGTTTAGTTAATATTCTGCACGACACTCCTCTGCTCACCACAGCTGAAAGAGATGCATAACCTCCCTATCTACGACCTGTGGACTGAAGAAAAACAAAATTCAACAAGACTGTAGCTACAAATACACATGAATTCACAAATATACATAAATACCCAGATGAAAATGTGTATATTAATGAAGTGAAGGCGTCTTTTAAACATCTGGGTGTCTGATTAACTTGAAAATAGGATTTGCTGAACTGACCATGAATGAACTGTAAATATAAAATATTTAGTTTTACAAGTTTTATAGTAAAAAATAAACCAACACAACTGTACTGTGAATATATATTACACTGAAAACTTGAATGTTCTGCAGCCTGGAGATGATGTGAAGGCAGCAGAGCTGTAGGCTAAGCATTTACACTGCTGGTGGGCTGTTTCAGAAAGTTAGCTTAACATTGATTAGCTCTCACTGAGTACACATGCCCAGAATATTTCCAGATTCTAGAGTCTGCACTGTGTATCTCTGCATAAAGCTGGGATTACAAACATGTTGCAGTTATCAGGCAAATAGACATCAGAAACTAAAGATTGTAGCAACAGATTATGATGCAGCTGAGAGCTCAGGTAATGGTGAGGAGGAAGATGCATTGGCAGCAAAGCACTGGGGTAATGGGGGGGAGGGGCTTAGATAGAGACAAAACACTGATAAGGTAGAAAAACAACAGGAGAAGTCATTGAAGCACAATAATCCATTTTAACTACGAGGTGGTAGAATGTTATAGAAGCAGGATGTTGTCTGTTTAATCCCAGATAAAAAAACCCAAAGAGAAGAAACTCAACCCAATACCTCCGTCTACTACTGAAAAATAATCTCACCTTTACCTTTAGTATCTGCTACGTTCATGTTCCACAAAGATCAAAGACAACTTCACTTCCTGATGCTGAAAAATGTTTAGAGTTACAAAGTTTAAAGGGAAATAAAATTAAAATGTTTTGGTTTTCAGCTGTCACTAAGGACAAAGAAAAACAAGGTAAACACTTTGAATAGTAGTAGAGTCATGTGATGTTTTAAATTCAACTGAATCTAATCCAGTAATTAGAGGGTTCTAGCTGTAGACATGAAGGATCTCCTATAGAGGGTTCTAGCTGTGGACATGAAGGATCTCCTGTAGAGGGTTCTAGCTGTGGACGGGAAGGATCTCCTATAGAGGGTTCTAGCTGTGGACAGGAAGGATCTCCTGTAGAGGGTTCTAGCTGTAGACATGAAGGATCTCCTATAGAGGGTTCTAGCTGTGGACATGAAGGATCTCCTGTAGAGGGTTCTAGCTGTAGACATGAAGGATCTCCTATAGAGGGTTCTAGCTGTGGACATGAAGGATCTCCTGTAGAGGGTTCTAGCTGTAGACAGGAAGGATCTCCTGTAGAGGGTTCTAGCTGTAGACATGAAGGATCTCCTGTAGAGGGTTCTAGCTGTAGACAGGAAGGATCTCCTGTAGAGGGTTCTAGCTGTGGATGGGAAGGATGTCCTGTAGAGGGTTCTAGCTGTGGACAGGAAGGTTCTCCTGTAGAAGGTTCTAGCTGTAGACATGAAGGATCTCCTGTAGAGGGTTCTAGCTGTAGACGGGAAGGATCTCCTGTAGAGGGTTCTAGCTGTAGACATGAAGGATCTCCTATAGAGGGTTCTAGCTGTGGACAGGAATGATCTCCTGTAGAGGGTTCTAGCTGTGGACAGGAAGGATCTCCTGTAGAGGGTTCTAGCTGTGGACGGGAAGGATCTCCTGTAGAGGGTTCTAGCTGTAGACAGGAAGGATCTCCTGTAGAGGGTTCTAGTTGTAGACGGGAATGATCTCCTGTAGAGGGTTCTAGCTGTAGACAGGAAGGATCTCCTGTAGAGGGTTCTAGCTGTGGACAGGAAGGATCTCCTGTAGAGGGTTCTAGCTGTAGACATGAAGGATCTCCTGTAGAGGGTTCTAGCTGTGGACAGGAAGGATCTCCTGTAGAGGGGTCTAGCAGTGGAAAGGAAGGATCTCCTGTAGAGGGTTCTAGCTGTAGACATGAAGGATCTCCTATAGAGGGTTCTAGCTGTGGACATGAAGGATCTCCTGTAGAGGGTTCTAGCTGTAGACATGAAGGATCTCCTGTAGAGGGTTCTAGCTGTGGACATGAAGGATCTCCTGTAGAGGGTTCTAGCTGTAGACATGAAGGATCTCCTATAGAGGGTTCTAGCTGTGGACATGAAGGATCTCCTGTAGAGGGTTCTAGCTGTGGACGGGAAGGATCTCCTATAGAGGGTTCTAGCTGTGGACAGGAAGGATCTCCTGTAGAGGGTTCTAGCTGTAGACATGAAGGATCTCCTGTAGAGGGTTCTAGCTGTAGACATGAAGGATCTCCTGTAGAGGGTTCTAGCTGTAGACATGAAGGATCTCCTATAGAGGGTTCTAGCTGTGGACAGGAAGGATCTCCTGTAGAGGGTTCTAGCTGTGGACAGGAAGGATCTCCTGTAGAGGGTTCTAGCTGTAGACATGAAGGAGCTCCTGTAGAGGGTTCTAGCTGTAGACATGAAGGAGCTCCTGTAGAGGGTTCTAGCTGTGGACGGGAAGGATCTCCTGTAGAGGGTTCTAGCTGTAGACAGGAAGGATCTCCTGTAGAGGGTTCTAGCTGTAGACAGGAAGGATCTCCTGTAGAGGGTTCTAGCTGTGGACGGGAAGGATCTCCTGTAGAGGGTTCTAGCTGTGGACGGGAAGGATCTCCTGTAGAGGGTTCTAGCTGTAGACATGAAGGATCTCCTGTAGAGGGTTCTAGCTGTAGACATGAAGGAGCTCCTGTAGAGGGTTCTAGCTGTAGACAGGAAGGATCTCCTGTAGAGGGTTCTAGCTGTAGACAGGAAGGATCTCCTGTAGAGGGTTCTAGTTGTAGACGGGAATGATCTCCTGTAGAGGGTTCTAGCTGTAGACATGAAGGATCTCCTGTAGAGGGTTCTAGCTGTAGACATGAAGGAGCTCCTGTAGAGGGTTCTAGCTGTAGACATGAAGGAGCTCCTGTAGAGGGTTCTAGCTGAGGACAGGAAGGTTCTCCTGTAGAGGGTTCTAGCTGTAGACGGGAAGGATCTCCTGTAGAGGGTTCTAGCTGTGGACAGGAAGGATCTCCCGTAGAGGGTTCTAGCTGTAGACGGGAAGGATCTCCTGTAGAGGGTTCTAGCTGAGGACAGGAAGGTTCTCCTGTAGAGGGTTCTAGCTGTGGACGGGAAGGATCTCCTGTAGAGGGTTCTAGCTGTAGACATGAAGGATCTCCTGTAGAGGGTTCTAGCTGTGGACATGAAGGATCTCCTGTAGAGGGTTCTAGCTGTGGACAGGAAGGATCTCCTGTAGAGGGTTCTAGCTGTAGACGGGAAGGATCTCCTGTAGAGGGTTCTAGCTGTAGACATGAAGGAGCTCCTGTAGAGGGTTCTAGCTGTAGACATGAAGGAGCTCCTGTAGAGGGTTCTAGCTGTAGACATGAAGGATCTCCTGTAGAGGGTTCTAGGTGTGGACGGGAAGGATCTCCTGTAGAGGGTTCTAGGTGTGGACGGGAAGGATCTCCTGTAGAGGGTTCTAGCTGAGGACAGGAAGGTTCTCCTGTAGAGGGTTCTAGCTGTAGACGGGAAGGATCTCCTGTAGAGGGTTCTAGCTGTAGACAGGAAGGATCTCCTGTAGAGGGTTCTAGGTGTGGACGGGAAGGATCTCCTGTAGAGGGTTCTAGGTGTGGACGGGAAGGATCTCCTGTAGAGGGTTCTAGCTGTGGACAGGAAGGATCTCCCGTAGAGGGTTCTAGCTGTAGACGGGAAGGATCTCCTGTAGAGGGTTCTAGCTGTAGACAGGAAGGATCTCCTGTAGAGGGTTCTAGCTGAGGACAGGAAGGTCTCCTGTAGAGGGTTCTAGCTGTAGACATGAAGGATCTCCTATAGAGGGTTCTAGCTGTGGACATGAAGGATCTCCTGTAGAGGGTTCTAGCTGTAGACGGGAATGATCTCCTGTAGAGGGTTCTAGCTGTAGACAGGAAGGATCTCCTGTAGAGGGTTCTAGCTGAGGACAGGAAGGTTCTCCTGTAGAGGGTTCTAGCTGTAGACGGGAAGGATCTCCTGTAGAGGGTTCTAGCTGTGGACAGGAAGGATCTCCTGTAGAGGGTTCTAGCTGTAGACAGGAAGGATCTCCTGTAGAGGGTTCTAACTGTGGACGGGAAGGATCTCCTGTAGACGGTTCTAGCTGTGGACAGGAAGGTTCTCCTGTAGAGGGTTCTAGCTGTAGACAGGAAGGATCTCCTGTAGAGGGTTCTAGCTGTAGACGGGAAGGATCTCCTGTAGAGGGTTCTAGCTGAGGACAGGAAGGATCTCCTGTAGAGGGTTCTAGCTGTGGACGGGAAGGATCTCCTGTAGAGGGTTCTAGGTGTGGACGGGAAGGATCTCCTGTAGAGGGTTCTAGCTGTGGACGGGAAGGATCTCCTGTAGAGGGTTCTAGCTGTAGACAGGAAGGATCTCCTGTAGAGGGTTCTAGCTGTAGACAGGAAGGATCTCCTGTAGAGGGTTCTAGCTGTGGGCTGGAAGGATCTCCTGTAGAGGGTTCTAGCTGTAGACAGGAAGGATCTCCTGTAGAGGGTTCTAGCTGTGGACGGGAAGGATCTCCTGTAGAGGGTTCTAGCTGTAGACAGGAAGGATCTCCTGTAGAGGGTTCTAGCTGTGGACAGGAAGGTTCTCCTGTAGAGGGTTCTAGCTGTGGACAGGAAGGTTCTCCTGTAGAGGGTTCTAGCTGTGGACAGGAAGGATCTCCTGTAGAGGGTTCTAGCTGTAGACAGGAAGGATCTCCTGTAGAGGGTTCTAGCTGTGGACAGGAAGGATCTCCTGTAGAGGGTTCTAGCTGCACAGGCAGGATCTCCTGTAGAGGGCTCTAGCTGTGGACAGGAGGGATCTCCCGTAGAGGGTTCTAGCTGTAGACGGGAAGGATCTCCTGTAGAGGGTTCTAGCTGGGACAGGAAGGATCTCCTGTAGACGGTTCTAGCTGTAGACAGGAAGGATCTCCTGTAGAGGGTTCTAGGTGTGGACGGGAAGGATCTCCTGTAGAGGGTTCTAGGTGTGGACGGGAAGGATCTCCTGTAGAGGGTTCTAGCTGTGGACAGGAAGGATCTCCTGTAGAGGGTTCTAGCTGTGGACGGGAAGGATCTCCTGTAGAGGGTTCTAGCTGTAGACAGGAAGGATCTCCTGTAGAGGGTTCTAGGTGTAGACAGGAAGGATGTCCTGTAGAGGGTTCTAGCTGTGGACAGGAAGGTTCTCCTGTAGAAGGTTCTAGCTGTAGACATGAAGGATCTCCTGTAGAGGGTTCTAGCTGTAGACGGGAAGGATCTCCTGTAGAGGGTTCTAGCTGTGGACAGGAAGGATCTCCCGTAGAGGGTTCTAGCTGTAGACGGGAAGGATCTCCTGTAGAGGGTTCTAGCTGTAGACAGGAAGGATCTCCTGTAGAGGGTTCTAACTGTGGACGGGAAGGATCTCCTGTAGAGGGTTCTAGGTGTGGACGGGAAGGATCTCCTGTAGAGGTTTCTAGCTGTAGACAGGAAGGTTCTCCTGTAGAGGGTTCTAGCTGTAGACAGGAAGGATCTCCTGTAGAGGGTTCTAACTGTGGACGGGAAGGATCTCCTGTAGACGGTTCTAGCCGCACGGGAAGGATCTCCTGTAGAGGGTTCTAGGTGTGGACGGGAAGGATCTCCTGTAGAGGGTTCTAGGTGTGGACGGGAAGGATCTCCTGTAGAGGGTTCTAGCTGTACAGGAAGGATCTCCTGTAGAGGGTTCTAGCTGTGGACGGGAAGGATCTCCTGTAGAGGGTTCTAGCTGTAGACAGGAAGGATCTCCTGTAGAGGGTTCTAGGTGTGGACGGGAAGGATCTCCTGTAGAGGGTTCTAGCTGCACAGGAAGGATCTCCTGTAGAGGGTTCTAGCTGTGGACGGGAAGGATCTCCCATAGAGGGTTCTAGCTGTAGACAGGAAGGATCTCCTGTAGAGGGTTCTAGCTGTAGACAGGAAGGATATCCTGTAGAGGGTTCTAGCTGTGGACAGGAAGGTTCTCCTGTAGAAGGTTCTAGCTGTAGACATGAAGGATCTCCTGTAGAGGGTTCTAGCTGTAGACGGGAAGGATCTCCTGTAGAGGGTTCTAGCTGTGGACAGGAAGGATCTCCCGTAGAGGGTTCTAGCTGTAGACATGAAGGATCTCCCGTAGAGGGTTCTAGCTGTAGACAGGAAGGATCTCCTGTAGAGGGTTCTAGCTGTGGACAGGAAGGATCTCCTGTAGAGGGTTCTAGCTGTGGACAGGAAGGATCTCCTGTAGAGGGTTCTAGCTGCACAGGAAGGATCTCCTGTAGAGGGATCTAGCTGTGGACGGGAAGGATCTCCTGTAGAGGGTTCTAGCTGTAGACAGGAAGGATCTCCTGTAGAGGGTTCTAGCTGTAGACAGGAAGGATCTCCTGTAGAGGGTTCTAGCTGTGGACAGGAAGGATCTTCTGTAGAGGGTTCTAGCTGTGGACAGGAAGGAGTACCTGTAGAGGGTTCTAGCTGTAGACGGGAAGGATCTCCTGTAGAGGGTTCTAGCTGTAGACAGGAAGGATCTCCTGTAGAGGGTTCTAGCTGTGGACGGGAAGGATCTCCTGTAGAGGGTTCTAGCTGCACAGGAAGGATCTCCTGTAGAGGGTTCTAGCTGTGGACGGGAAGGATCTCCTGTAGAGGGTTCTAGCTGTGGACAGGAAGGATCTCCTGTAGAGGGTTCTAGCTGTAGACAGGAAGGATCTCCTGTAGAGGGTTCTAGCTGTGGACGGGAAGGATGTCCTGTAGAGGGTTCTAGCTGTGGACGGGAAGGATCTCCTGTAGAGGGTTCTAGCTGTGGACGGGAAGGATCTCCTGTAGAGGGTTCTAGCTGTGGACAGGAAGGATCTCCTGTAGAGGGTTCTAGCTGTAGACGGGAAGGATCTCCTGTAGAGGGTTCTAGCTGTGGACGGGAAGGATCTCCTGTAGAGGGTTCTAGCTGTGGACAGGAAGGATCTCCTGTAGAGGGTTCTTGTTGTGGACAGGAAGGATCTCCTGTAGAGGGTTCTAGCTGTAGACAGGAAGGATCTCCTGTAGAGGGTTCTAGCTGTGGACGGGAAGGATCTCCTGTAGAGGGTTCTAGCTGTGGACGGGAAGGATCTCCTGTAGAGGGTTCTAGCTGTAGACAGGAAGGATCTCCTGTAGAGGGTTCTAGCTGTAGACAGGAAGGATCTCCTGTAGAGGGTTCTAGCTGTAGACGGGAAGGATCTCCTGTAGAGGGTTCTAGCTGTGGACAGGAAGGATCTCCTGTAGAGGGTTCTAACTGTGGACGGGAAGGATCTCCTGTAGAGGGTTCTAGCTGTGGACGGGAAGGATCTCCTGTAGAGGGTTCTAACTGTGGACGGGTAGGTTCTCCTGTAGAGGGTTCTAGGTGTGGACAGGACGGATCTCCTGTAGAGGGTTCTAGGTGTGGACAGGAAGGATCTCCTGTAGAGGGTTCTAGTTGTGGACAGGAAGGATCTCCTGTAGAGGGTTCTAGCTGTGGACGGGAAGGATCTCCTGTAGAGGGTTCTAGCTGTAGACAGGAAGGATCTCCTGTAGAGGGTTCTAGCTGTAGACGGGAAGGATCTCCTGTAGAGGGTTCTAGCTGTGGACGGGAAGGATCTCCTGTAGAGGGTTCTAGCTGTGGACGGGAAGGATCTCCTGTAGAGGGATCTGGGTGTGGACGGAAAGGATCTCCTGTAGAGGGTTCTAGCTGTGGAGGGGAAGGATCTCCTGTAGAGGGTTCTAGCTGTGGACGGGAAGGATCTCTTGTAGCGGTCTGTGCTGCAGCGGATTATGAAGAATCTTCTGACTGAAGACAC
>SSNP01000052.1:258178-326602 GCA_006937955.1 Pachypanchax playfairii
AAGGAAGGAGCGCGTGTAGAGGGTTCTGGCTGTGGACAGGAAGGATCTCCTGTAGTGGGTTCTAGCTGTAGACAGGAAGGATCTCCTGTAGAGGGTTCTAGCTGTAGACGAGAAGGATCTCCTGTAGAAGGTTCTAGCTGTGGACGGGAAGGATCTCCTGTAGAGGGTTCTAGCTGTAGACATGAAGGATCTCCTGTAGAGGGTTCTAGCTGTAGACATGAAGGATCTCCTATAGAGGGTTCTAGCTGTGGACATGAAGGATCTCCTGTAGAGGGTTCTAGCTGTGGACGGGAAGGATCTCCTATAGAGGGTTCTAGCTGTGGACAGGAAGGATCTCCTGTAGAGGGTTCTAGCTGTGGACAGGAAGGTTCTCCTGTAGAGGGTTCTAGCTGTAGACATGAAGGATCTCCTATAGAGGGTTCTAGCTGTGGACATGAAGGATCTCCTGTAGAGGGTTCTAGCTGTAGACAGGAAGGTTCTCCTGTAGAGGGTTCTAGCTGTGGACAGGAAGGATCTCCCGTAGAGGGTTCTAGCTGTAGACGGGAAGGATCTCCTGTAGAGGGTTCTAGCTGTAGACAGGAAGGATCTCCTGTAGAGGGTTCTAGCTGTAGACATGAAGGAGCTCCTGTAGAGGGTTCTAGCTGTAGACATGAAGGATCTCCTGTAGAGGGTTCTAGCTGTGGACGGGAAGGATCACCTGTAGAGGGTTCTAGCTGTAGACAGGAAGGAGCTCCTGTAGAGGGTTCTAGCTGTAGACATGAAGGAGCTCCTGTAGAGGGTTCTAGCTGTAGACAGGAAAGATCTCCTATAGAGGGTTCTAGCTGTGGACAGGAAGGATCTCCTGTAGAGGGTTCTAGGTGTGGACAGGAAGGACCTCCTGTAGAGGGTTCTAGCTGTAGACAGGAAGGATCTCCTGTAGAGGGTTCTAGCTGTAGACAGGAAGGATCTCCTGTAGAGGGTTCTAGGTGTGGACGGGAAGGATCTCCTGTAGAGGGTTCTAGCTGTGGACAGGAAGGATCTCCTGTAGAGGGTTCTAGCTGTGGACGGGAAGGATCTCCTGTAGAGGGTTCTAGCTGAGACATGAAGGATCTCCTGTAGAGGGTTCTAGCTGTAGACATGAAGGATCTCCTATAGAGGGTTCTAGCTGTGGACAGGAAGGACAGCCTGTAGAGGGTTCTAGCTGTAGACAGGAAGGATCTCCTGTAGAGGGTTCTAGCTGTGGACGGGAAGGATCTCCTGTAGAGGGTTCTAGCTGTAGACAGGAAGGATCTCCTGTAGAGGGTTCTAGCTGTAGACATGAAGGAGCTCCTGTAGAAGGTTCTAGCTGTAGACAGGAAGGATCTCCTGTAGAGGGTTCTAGCTGTAGACAGGAAGGATCTCCTGTAGAGGGTTCTAGCTGTAGACATGAAGATCTCCTGTAGGGGTTCTAGCTGTGGACGGGAGGGATCTCCTGTAGAGGGTCCTAGCTGGGACGGGAAGGATCTCCTGTAGAGGGTTCTAGGTGTGGACGGGAAGGATCTCCTGTAGAGGGTTCTAGGTGTGGACGGGAAGGATCTCCTGTAGAGGGTTCTAGCTGTGGATGGGAAGGATGTCCTGTAGAGGGTTCTAGCTGTGGACAGGAAGGTTCTCCTGTAGAAGGTTCTAGCTGTAGACATGAAGGATCTCCTGTAGAGGGTTCTAGCTGTAGACAGGAAGGATCTCCTGTAGAGGGTTCTAGCTGTAAACAGGAAGGATCTCCTGTAGAGGGTTCTAGCTGTGGACGGGAAGGATCTCCTGTAGAGGGTTCTAGCTGTGGACAGGAAGGATCTCCTGTAGAGGGTTCTAGCTGTGGACAGGAAGGATCTCCTGTAGAGGGTTCTAGCTGTAGACAGGAAGGATCTCCTGTAGAGGGTTCTAGCTGTAGACGAGAAGGATCTCCTGTAGAAGGTTCTAGCTGTGGACGGGAAGGATCTCCTGTAGAGGGTTCTAGCTGTGGATGGGAAGGATCTCCTGTAGAGGGTTCTAACTGTAGACAGGAAGGATCTCCTGTAGAGGGTTCTAGCTGTGGACGGGAAGGATCTCCTGTAGAGGGTTCTAGCTGTGGACAGGAAGGATCTCCTGTAGAGGGTTCTAGCTGTAGACAGGAAGGATCTCCTGTAGAGGGTTCTAGCTGTAGACGGGAAGGATCTCCTGTAGAGGGTTCTAGCTGTAGACAGGAAGGTTCTCCTGTAGAGGGTTCTAGTTGTGGACAGGAAGGACCTCCTGTAGAGGGTTCTAGCTGTAGACAGGAAGGATCTCCTGTAGAGGGTTCTAGCTGTAGACAGGAAGGATATCCTGTAGAGGGTTCTAGCTGCACAGGAAGGATCTCCTGTAGAGGGTTCTAGCTGTGGACGGGAAGGATCTCCTGTAGAGGGTTCTAGCTGTGGACAGGAAGGATCTCCTGTAGAGGGTTCTAGCTGTAGACAGGAAGGATCTCCTGTAGAGGGTTCTAGCTGTAGACAGGAAGGATCTCCTGTAGAGGGTTCTAGCTGTGGACAGGAAGGATCTCCTGTAGAGGGTTCTAGCTGCACAGGAAGGATCTCCTGTAGAGGGTTCTAGCTGTGGACAGGAAGGATCTCCTGTAGAGGGTTCTAGGTGTGGACAGGAAGGACTCCTGTAGAGGGTTCTAGCTGTGGACAGGAAGGATCTCCTGTTTATGGTTCTAGCTGTGGACAGGAAGGATCTCCTGTAGAGGGTTCTAGCTGTAGACAGGAAGGATCGCCTGTAGAGGGTTCTAGCTGTAGACAGGAAGGATCTCCTGTAGAGGGTTCTGGCTGTTGACAGGAAGGATATCCTGTAGAGGGTTCTGGCGGTAGACGGGAAGGATCTCCTGTAGAGGGTTCTAGCTGGACAGGAAGGATCTCCTGTAGAGGGTTCTAGCTGTGGACGGGAAGGATCTCCTGTAGAGGGTTCTAGCTGCACAGGAAGGATGTCCTGTAGAGGGTTCTAGATGTGGAAAGGAAGGACCTCCTGTAGAGGGTTCTAGCTGTAGACAGGAAGGATCTCCTGTAGAGGGTTCTAGCTGTAGACAGGAAGGATCTCCTGTAGAGGGTTCTAGCTGTGGACGGGAAGGATCTCCTGTAGAGGGTTCTAGCTGTGGACAGGAAGGATCTCCTGTAGAGGGTTCTAGCTGTGGACGGGAAGGATCTCCTGTAGAGGGTTCTAGCTGTAGACAGGAAGGATCTCCTGTAGAGGGTTCTAGCTGTGGACGAGAAGGATCTCCTGTAGAAGGTTCTAGCTGTGGACGGGAAGGATCTCCTGTAGAGGGTTGTAGCTGTGGCAGGGAAGGAACTCCTGTAGAGGGTTCTAACTGTAGACAGGAAGGATCTCCTGTAGAGGGTTCTAGCTGTAGACGAGAAGGATCTCCTGTAGAAGGTTCTAGCTGTGGACGGGAAGGACAGCCTGTAGAGGGTTCTAGCTGTGGATGGGAAGGATCTCCTGTAGAGGGTTCTAACTGTAGACAGGAAGGATCTCCTGTAGAGGGTTCTAGCTGTGGACAGGAAGGACCTCCTGTAGAGGGTTCTAGCTGTAGACAGGAAGGATCTCCTGTAGAGGGTTCTAGCTGTAGACAGGAAGGATCTCCTGTAGAAGGTTCTAGTTGTGGACAGGAAGGAGCTCCTGTAGAGGGTTCTAGCTGTAGACGGGAAGGATCTCCTGTAGAGGGTTCTAGCTGTGGACAGGAAGGATCTCCTGTAGAGGGTTCTAGCTGTAGACGGGAAGGATCTCCTGTAGAGGGTTCTAGCTGTGGACAGGAAGGATCTCCTGTAGAGGGTTCTAGCTGTGGATGGGATGGATCTCCTGTAGAGGGTTCTAACTGTAGACAGGAAGGATCTCCTGTAGAGGGTTCTAGCTGTGGACGGGAAGGATCTCCTGTAGAGGGTTCTAGCTGTAGACGGGAAGGATCTCCTGTAGAGGGTTCTAGCTGTAGACAGGAAGGATCTCCTGTAGAAGGTTCTAGTTGTGGACAGGAAGGATCTCCTGTAGAGGGTTCTAGCCGTAGAGGGTTCTAGCTGTAGACAGGAAGGATCTCCTGTAGAGGGTTCTAGCTGTGGACGGGAAGGATCTCCTGTAGAGGGTTCTAGCTGTGACAGGAAGGATCTCCTGTAGAGGGTTCTAGCTGTGGACAGGAAGGATCTCCTGTAGAGGGTTCTAGCTGTGGACGGGAAGGATCTCCTGTAGAGGGTTCTAGCTGCACAGGAAGGATCTCCTGTAGAGGGTTCTAGCTGTGGACGGGAAGGATCTCCTGTAGAGGGTTCTAGGTGTGGACAGGAAGGACCTCCTGTAGAGGGTTCTAGCTGTGGACAGGAAGGAGCTCCTGTAGAGGGTTCTAGCTGTAGACAGGAAGGATCTCCTGTAGAGGGTTCTAGCTGTAGACAGGAAGGATCTCCTGTAGAGGGTTCTAGCTGTGGACGGGAAGGATCTCCTGTAGAGGGTTCTAGCTGTGGACGGGAAGGATCTCCTGTAGAGGGTTCTAGCTGTAGACAGGAAGGATCTCCTGTAGAGGGTTCGAGCGGGGGACAGGAAGGATCTCCTGTAGAGGGTTCTAGCTGTGGACGGGAAGGATCTCCTGTAGAGGGTTCTAGCTGTGGACAGGAAGGATCTCCTGTAGAGGGTTCTAGCTGTGGACGGGAAGGATCTCCTGTAGAGGGTTCTAGCTGTGGACAGGAAGGATCTCCTGTAGAGGGTTCTAGCTGTAGACAGGAAGGATCTCCTGTAGAAGGTTCTAGTTGTGGACAGGAAGGATCTCCTGTAGAGGGTTCTAGCTGTAGACAGAAGGATATCCTGTAGAGGGTTCTAGCTGTGGACGGGAAGGATCTCCTGTAGAGGGTTCTAGCTGTGGACAGGAAGGATCTCCTGTAGAGTGTTCTAGCTGTAGACTGGAAGGATCTCCTGTAGAGGGTTCTAGCTGCACAGGAAGGATCTCCTGTAGAGGGTTCTAGCTGTAGACGGGAAGGATCTCCTGGAGGGGGTTCTAGGTGTAGACAGGAAGGATCTCCTGTAGAGGGTTCTAGCTGTGGACGGGAAGGATCTCCTGTAGAGGGTTCTAGCTGTAGACAGGAAGGATCTCCTGTAGAGGGTTCTAGCTGTAGACGAGAAGGATCTCCTGTAGAAGGTTCTAGCTGTGGACGGGAAGGATCTCCTGTAGAGGGTTCTAGCTGTAGACGAGAAGGATCTCCTGGAGAGGGTTCTAGCTGTGGACGGGAAGGATCTCCTGTAGAGGGTTCTAGCTGTGGACGGGAAGGATCTCCTGTAGAGGGTTCTAGCTGTGGACGGGAAGGATCTCCTGTAGAGGGTTCTAACTGTAGACAGGAAGGATCTCCTGTAGTGATCTGAAGAAGCTTCTGACTGGAGACACTCTGTTATTGAGTTACTGTGGTGTGAAGAGGATGATGAGGGTTCTCCAGCATGTTCTCCAGGATACTTCTCCAGGACTAACACCATTTGGACCTGCTGCCTTGTTCATATTCAGTGTTTCAGGTGTTCTGACTTTGGATTGTTTGCAGATATTCTCAAAGTTCTGATCAAGCTACTACACAGTCTAACTTTCTTGAATCTGCCTTTGCTCAGAGTCTCATGATTAACTTCTTCCTTGTCAGGCACCACACCAGGAAAAACTCC
This sequence comes from Pachypanchax playfairii, assembly GCA_006937955.1. Classification (NCBI taxonomy): domain Eukaryota; kingdom Metazoa; phylum Chordata; class Actinopteri; order Cyprinodontiformes; family Aplocheilidae; genus Pachypanchax; species Pachypanchax playfairii. The sequence continues at coordinate 263,816 of SSNP01000052.1, forward strand.
AACACCCATGTACCACTGTACTTTTTGGCTCCTCCCCTACCTGACATCCCTTTTTCTCGGGCATCCTCTCTCCATCTTAAAGAAACACCAAGTGGCTTAAACCTTGATTCTTTCCTTTCCTACAAAGGCTATCAGACTTGATACTCACCTCTATGTTTCCTTCTCTGTGTTTTGCTGCAGAGTGGAAACTGGGAGTAAGTGTTTTATACATTACTTCTTTTTATTATTCTGTAAATGTTCTGAACTTATATTATTATATGACTGGCCTGTCAATTGGACCCTGCCACAGTGACAAAATCCAGCATTTTATTTTCTCTGGGGATCAGCTGATAAACTATGGAAATGTTCAAAACAGAGCAGAGAGGGACATGGATAAAATCTCCAGATACTGCAACCATCGGATTGTTGGGTCTGTAGCTTAGCAACAGGGGAGTCAACGTTGTTGCATGCAGAGTTGGCAGCAGCTGATGGCAAAATGTATACTGATACTAACATAACAGCTATGAGCTTCTGTGGTAGAAATAACAAATTCCCTGATGTAAATAATATTTTATCTGTATATAAGGTTCGAACACTAATCAGCCATTTATTGTGGCCTATATATTACTTACTGTATCGTGTCTATATCTTTACTATTATTCCAGTAATTATATTGTTTTACTAGAGTTTGTGCAACAAGAGTAAAAGTGAACCAAAGCCAAATTATTTGCGTGAAATGTACCTTTAAATAAATCTGATTTTTAAAAAAAATCTAATTTCCCTTAGTGATAAATTATATTTGAATTTGAATTCTGATATGAATGGACACATACAATTAACAGTCCAATATCTGGGTTGCTGAGACAACATTTCCCATCAGCATATCGTGGATTACACCAGTTCATGTTAACTAGCACTGCTGTCCCACTACCTTTTCTTTTGCCACTTCTCTTCAGATCTGTCTGCTTATATTGTCTAAACACAGGACAGAAACACAGTGGAGTTCAGGATATGCTGCTGCAGCCATGTGTCAACAAAGTACATGACACTAGATCCCTAATACTCTGGCTACATCTTATCTGCATGTGATTTCACATTCCCCATTCTACTGTCTTTGCTTCTCTACAGGAACACTGACTTCGTTTTTACTTATCCAGAGTTATTTGAGCCTTTCAAATGTCCATCTGATGCTGCTGCCTGTAGGGAAATCTATCATTGCCTTGATTATGCATCATAACAGGAGGAATAAAACTGACAAAGTAACTACAGTAATTCCTAAAGCAGCACATTATCCAAACCATATTCAAACAATAGTAACATTTTCAATAAGAAAACAGGGAAGAAAAACTCCTTTAAAGATGAAATTCACTGTAAAATCTGCTGTAAAATCAACTATAAACTGTTTTTAACCATGTCTATTTACTAACCGTAACAATGTTAAAAACTAGGAACAACATCCATGTTTAAATCACACCTCAGAGTCCGCAAGAGGCTAAGATGAGACGTCTTTTTTAAAAAGTCAAAAAATAAACTACTCAGTCAGTGCGTATGTAAACAGTATTTTGAAGCTACTTATAAGTGCTTTTGAAGTCTGAAACAATATTCGTTATAATGGTTTCATCAGCCCTAAATTTCCTACATCTAGGTAACTTATTCAAGATGGATTCTTTACAAATCATTTCACACTTTGATTGTTCTTATATTCATAATCTTTTAAATGAATTTATTGTGCTGAATTAAAAGGAGATCAAATATTTGTACTTCTAACTGTACTGTTATAAATGGTTCTTCTTCCAACAGCTTAACGTGGTTGGTTTGTGTTACCTGGTTGAAGTTGTCCAGGGCTTTGTGCAGGTTGGCATGCATACCAGTCGGTGGTTCATTGGTGATCTTGATTGAATTTTCTAGGATGCCTTGTGGGATGATGTGGCCTTCAGGTGTGGAGGAAGGCTCAGCACTGACAAAAACCCGAAAGTTTTCATGACTTCCTTCTGAATATTGTTCCAGAAGTTTCTCAAGGGTTCCCAGCCAGCGAGCCACCAAGTGGATGTTCTAATGTAAAAAACAAGCAAAGATTAAAACCAACACTTTTATTCTATAATTTGTCAGGTGACAGTATTCTTGAGAAAAAGTAGGAAATCCACAGATATGTTTTATGGATGTCTAAATGGGTAAATGTGGCCTAATAATGTACCTGATGTTGGAATTGACAGAGTCATTTGTGTTTGTAATGACAACTAGCAAAAAGGGAAGCAATTAAAATGTTACACATTTCCTGCTCTTCACTGTGACTTTGATGTGGCACCAAATTAAATGGTACATAGCACTTGAAAGCCATTTCCAGGTTGACAACAATAAGTTACCAATCTCTGCCTGACTTTCTGCACATTAATCTCTCTGTAATGCACAAATTGTAGAGCTGACTTATTCTATCACACAAGCTTGGATGAGTTTGGTATTTCATCTCAACTGTCCTGACAGGAACAGGATATTCCATGAATGATAAGGAGTCAGCTCAGCCTCCCACATCTCACCATGCAGCACTGCCCATTCCCTAAATCTAATTACAGCACTAATAACTCCAGTCATTGATTCATAAGCTGCTTTACTCTCTCATTTCCCTTTGCTCTCAATATTTAATCTTCCTTATGACAGCAGAAGTAAGAAGACTTGAAATATCAAGGAACAACAAGGAGTGGAAAGAAAAAAGAAAGAATAAAGTTAATTCATTGATAAAGCAGCTGAGGACAAGCTGAGAAGAGAAGCTAACGTTCCACTTGATGCCTAAGAGAGTAATGGATAGTATACAAATTAAAAGTCTAAATTCATCAAGACAGAGTGCAACTCTTCCTCTTGGCATGTAAATAGTTTGGCAAATAAAGAGAGTGAACAGAAGAAGTGAGAGACTGCCTGAGAGCTTGTCACTGTAATGAAAGCATTCATCGTGTGGCTGTAGGGAGAGAAGACAGGAAGAGACAACCAGCAGACCAACAGACAAACAAACCACAGCTCTGCTGCTTTTATGGCTTTTTAATTAACTTTCAGATGCAACATTTTTTCTTCTCAGTGTCTTCTTGACAAGAGCCTCCCAGCCTCCATGATGACTGCACTGATATTACATCAAAAAAAGGCTTTTTTACATGATAATATAAAAGCTGAATCTAGAAGCCATTAGAAAACACAACCAGAGGAAAACATTCCACAAGCTTTATCCTGTAGCATATCGATATCTGGACGTGGTTCTTCTCTTTCACACATGCCAAAAACACGTTGGTCATAAAGTCTGAGGACACAGCTGCACAGCTGGGCTCCAGGACTGAGGAGGCGGCCTTGTAGCACAGAAGGACTCTCAGACTGACGTAAGAACAAACAGAACCGCTGACACATTACAGGTGCTAATATTATGCCAAAATGTTGAGATACATTATAGTGGAAATAACTTGATAAATAAGAAGGATACAGTTACACTGTGGGGGGGGGGGATGCTGTTGTTCTTAGTCAGGTCAGGCTATAAAACAGGTACAAAATATTTAATATTTTATTTTATTTAAACTACAGATGTTGACAGTTTTCAGGGTCTCTGAGTTCAGCTTATACAAGACCATTAACACATGTATTAGAACAGGTGACCTGCAGATTTCACCTGATCTCATGGAACATACTTCTCAGCTAAAAACAACATGCTTCAATAGAAAATGCAGAAATGTTTGCAGCGTATGCGTTTATACATCAGCATCATATACCTGATGACATAATGTTTGTGAGAGAGAAGGCAGAAACATTCAGAAGATTCACTCTGGACTCAGTCACACGTCTTCGTTTCTACTAAACACATTGTTTGTTAATGTTAATGTTTGAATCAGTGCCCGTGATTCAGAAGCTTCATTACGTTTCTGAATCCTTCAGTGAAACGTTACAGATCCTAATTCTTGTTGTGTCAAAATAAGATTACAGAAAAAAAAACAGCCTAAGGATGAATTACAGTCTCACAAATTACAACAATAAACTAGAACAGGAAACAGAGAATAATCCAACAATAACATGATTTAATAAACTGTTAAAGCTTCCAGAAACATAATCAATGTCTGGATTATCTGAGTGACAAGCAGAGGAATTATCACTGACAGGTGTTTTGTTTTCTACTTGTGTTGTTATGACACACTGTGTGATCATCACAGGTAACACAAACACACACTGAAACTGGTTTAACTGAATCCTTTTAAAACACTGAATGAAACCGGTCTGAACAGGAAATGATGGAAACCTTAATATTTAGTTCTAAATCTGTTTGGAGGGAAACCAGTCAGGTGATTTCTATCTGCAGGTGTTCTGACTCACTTCTCATGAACCAACAGCTGTTTCAGGTCTGAGGTGTTCCTTCTCCAGATGTTCTATAGGATTTAGATCAGGACTTATAAACGTCCACTTCACTTCTGCATTTAGTTCTAAGCAGGCCCCGCCCACCCACAAACATGCACGTGCTCACATGCACAAGGAAAAAGAAAACAAATTAACTACTACTACTAATAATAATAATTGATACTTTTATTGATCCCTCTTGGGTAAATTATGACTCTGCATTTAATCATCTTCATCTTTGAGAAGCAGAAGCCTGATGACAAATTAAAAACTAGAAAATCCTTCTTAGACCTCAGACCTCCACCAGGAACCTCAGGTCCTTCTACGCTGTGATTTACATCAACAACAAGAGTCTCACCTTGTTGTATCGATATGATCAGATTTATTGATCATGAAAACACATTTAACAGATGGACTGATTGATCTGATTATAAGTTCAGTTGTTATTAATGGTTTTCTTCTGGATCCAGATCTACTGAAGGAACATCAGATCCATTAAGTCCCTGATCCAGATCAGTCTCTGATCCAGTTCAGTCCCTGATCCAGATCAGTCCCTGATCCAGTTCAGTCCCTGATCCAGTTCAGTCCCTGATCCAGTTCAGTACTTGATCCAGATCAGTTCTTGATCCAGATCTGTCCTTGATCCAGATCAGTCTTTGATCCAGATCAGTCCTTGATCCAGATCAGTCTTTGATCCAGATCAGTCCTTGATCCAGTTCAATCCCTGATCCAGATCAGTCCTTGATCCAGTTCAGTCCCTGATCCAGATCAGTCCTTGATCCAGATCAGTCTTTGATCCAGATCAGTCCTTGATCCAGTTCAGTCCCTGATCCAGTTCAGTCCCTGATCCAGATCAGTCCTTGATCCAGATCAGTCCCTGATCCAGATCAGTACTTGATCCAGATCAGTCCCTGATCCGGTTCAGTCCCTGATCCAGATCAGTCCTTGATCCAGATCAGTCCCTGATCCGGTTCAGTCCCTGATCCAGATCAGTCCCTGATCCAGATCTGTCCTTGATCCAGATCAGTCCTTGATCCAGATCAGTCCTTGATCCAGATCAGTCTTTGATCCAGATCAGTCCTTGATCCAGTTCAATCCCTGATCCAGATCAGTCCTTGATCCAGTTCAGTCCCTGATCCAGATCAGTCCTTGATCCAGATCAGTCTTTGATCCAGATCAGTCCTTGATCCAGTTCAGTCCCTGATCCAGATCAGTCCTTGATCCAGATCAGTCTTTGATCCAGATCAGTCTTTGATCCAGATCAGTCCCTGATCCGGTTCAGTCCCTGATCCAGATCAGTCCTTGATCCAGACCAGTCTTTGATCCAGATCAGTCCTTGATCCAGACCAGTCTTTGATCCAGATCAGTCCTTGATCCAGATCAGTCCTTGATCCAGTTCAGTCCCTGATCCAGATCAGTCTTTGATCCAGATCAGTCCTTGATCCAGTTCAGTCCTTGATCCAGATCAGTCCTTGATCCAGTTCAGTCCCTGATCCAGTTCAGTCCCTGATCCAGATCAGTCCTTGATCCAGATCAGTCTTTGATCCAGATCAGTCCTTGATCCAGTTCAGTCCTTGATCCAGTTCAGTCCCTGATCCAGATCAGTCCTTGATCCAGATCAGTCTTTGATCCAGATCAGTCCTTGATCCAGTTCAGTCCTTGATCCAGTTCAGTCCTTGATCCAGTTCAGTCCCTGATCCAGATCAGTCCTTGATCCAGATCAGTCCTTGATCCAGATCAGTCTTTGATCCAGATCAGTCCTTGATCCAGATCAGTCCCTGATCCAGATCAGTACTTGGTATCATGTAGGACGTGTTGGGTCACTCTGCATTTTTACGGTTTATTGTAAAGTTTCATGCAGATGTTAAAAACAGCTTCTATCTCACGATGATGAAGAATCATTATAAACATTCCTGGATCCAGAACGTGGTCCAGATCTCCATGAAAACCTACCCACTTCTTCAACATAAAGAACCCCAGTGTTTTCATCTCTCCTGTCTACAACTCTTTCTGTCACTACCTTCAAACTGTCTGGCTTTAGGAGTAAATGTGCAAAGAGGATGCTGAGTTTAGACCATGCATGACCAATATAGGATATTCAACTCCAATCTGCTCGATTGATTGCCTCTCAGTCTCCCTCTCCACCTTTTCAAAGTGCTGCTTCAAAGTTTCTGCATCTCCCCCTCTCAGCCCCATCACACAGGAGCTGCAGCGCTGAGGTATAATTACCTGTCTAGAAAGGGGAACCTACCATTGACCTGGCCCTCCACTGATGGAGCCGGGATGGCAGAAGCAAAGTAAATGTAGACAGTGAAAGTAGATGAATGTGGGATGGGTTGGCTGAATATATACAGTGGGGCAAAAAAGTATTTAGTCAGCCACCAATTGTGTAAGTTCTCCCACTTAAAAAGATCAGAGAGGCCTGTAATTTTCATCATAGGTATACCTCAACTATGAGAGACAAAATGAGGAAAAAAATCCAGAAAATCACATTGTCTGATTTTTAAAGAATTTATTTGCAAATTATGGTGGAAAATAAGTATTTGGTCACCTACAAACAAGTAAGATTTCTGGCTTTCACAGACCTGTAACTTCTTTAAGAGGCTCCTCGGTCCTCCACTCGTTACCTGTATTAATGGCACCTGTGTGAACTCGTTATCAGTATAAAAGACACCTGTCCACAACCTCAAACAGTCAAGCTCCAAACTCCACTATGGCCAAGACCAAAGAGCTGTCAAAGGACACCAGAAACAAAATTGTAGACCTTCACCAGGCTGGGAAGACTGAATCTGCAATAGGTAAGCAGCTTGGTGTGAAGAAATCAACTGTGAGCAATTATTAGAAAATGGAAGACATACAAGACCACTGATAATCTCCCTCGATCTGGGGCTCCACGCAAGATCTCACCCCGTGGGGTCAAAATGATCACAAGAACGGTGAGCAAAAATCCCAGAACCACACGGAGGGACCTAGTGAATGACCTGCAGAGAGCTGGGACCAAAGTAACAAAGGCTACCATCAGTAACACACTACGCTGCCAGGGACTCAAATCCTGCAGTGCCAGACGTGTCCCCCTGCTGAAGCCAGGACACGTCCAGGCCCGTCTGCGGTTTGCTAGAGAGCATTTGGATGATCCAGAAGAGGATTGGGAGAACATCATATGGTCAGATGAAACCAAAATAGAACTTTTTGGTAGAAACTCAACTTGTCGTGTTTGGAGGGGAAAGAATGCTGAGTTGGATCCAAAGAACACCATACCTACTGTAAAGCATGGGGGTGGAAACATCATGCTTTGGGGCTGTTTTTCTGCAAGGGGACCAGGACGACTGATCCGTGTAAAGGAAAGAATGAATGGGGCCATGTATCGTAAGATTTTGAGTGAAAACCTCCTTCCATCAGCAAGGGCATTGAAAATGAGACGTGGCTGGGTCTTTCAGCATGACAATGATCCCAAACACACCGCCCGGGCAACGAAGGAGTGGCTTCGTAAGAAGCATTTCAAGGTCCTGGAGTGGCCTAGCCAGTCTCCAGATCTCAACCCCATAGAAAATCTCTGGAGGGAGTTGAAAGTCCGTGTTGCCCAGCGTCAGCCCCAAAACATCACTGCTCTAGAGGAGATCTGCATGGAGGAATGGGCCAAAATACCAGCAACAGTGTGTGAAAACCTTGTGAAGACTTACAGAAAACGTTTGACCTCTGTCATTGCCAACAAAGGCTATATAACAAAGTATTGAGATTAACTTTTGTTATTGACCAAATACTTATTTTCCACCATAATTTGCAAATAAATTCTTTAAAAATCAGACAATGTGATTTTCTGGATTTTTTTTCCTCATTTTGTCTCTCATAGTTGAGGTATACCTATGATGAAAATTACAGGCCTCTCTGATCTTTTTAAGTGGGAGAACTTACACAATTGGTGGCTGACTAAATACTTTTTTGCCCCACTGTATATATAGAGAGCAGCTTATAAAGCAGAATGGATAAGCGGGTAAATACAGTGGAGAAAATAATTAGAGGCAGATAGGAAAAGTTGCATGACAGAATGAGAGAGTGTGACGAGATAGAGGAGGAAAAGAATAAAGGAAGTATTATTGGTGAAATAAAGAACAAGATGAGAACATGATCCCTTCCTTACTCCTCGGTTTCCTCCCTCTCCTTGTTCATTGCCATGGGGCTGAATCTTGGCAGGAAGACCAACAGACATTCAATGAGAAAGTGAGTGGGAGGTTTGTTGCTAGGGGTACAAGGCCTTTTTAATCTTCATCGATCGACATTCTTATGCTAAGGTAATTAAACAACTTTGTGTGCTATCCTGGAGAAGAGAAAAATGCCATCCTAACTCGCTCTCTCCTCTAATTCTACCAGCTGTGTGAATTAAAAGAAAAAGGTGTCCCACAGTGTCTGGTCTGTGGTTCATATCTGTCGATACTCCCCATTAGAATTCTACAAAGGTTTTCACTTAAAATGCAAAAGCCAGCCTTGCCCTCCAGATAAGAAGAGAACAGACACAGCAGCTGGAGATATTGTTCTGTTTAATGCAATAGTGCTTTTGGTTAGAAAAAAGTCTTTGTAAAATTAAATTTACTTTTCCATGTAGACAAACCTTCAGGAAAGCAAATATCATGACAGGTAAGTACTTAAAATCCTAGTGATAATGGAACTAATTCAGATCACGTACCTGGAACTGTTTCCTGGATCTGAACAGACCCGACAGACTTTAAAACATGTTTCAAATCTGATCATTTTCTTTGTTTTTCAGAGTGAAACATTTTCATAAAAACTGATATTTTTGTAAAGTGGTTTTAATTCTCCACATTAAACTAGAATGATGAACGCTGACAGTGTTTAAGAAACATCTGTCAGTCATTTTCTGTATCCAGTTCTTCCTGTTCTGAGTCACATGGAGCTGGTGTTACTGGGCGAGAGGCGGGGCTACACCTGAACAGGTCACCTGTCCATCACAGGGTCACATAGAGATAAACAACCACTCACACCTAGAGTTACAGTTACTAGTTAAGATCAAGCATATCTTTGGTCTGTAGGACGAAACTAGAGAAGATTCAAATTTCATCTGGGTGTTGAACCTGAAACCTTCCAGCTGCAAGGCAGCAGTGCTACCAGCTGTGCTGCCTTGCAGCTCACACATCAAACCAAACTAAGTTCTGTTGTGTGCAACATCATTTTGAGCAGTGAAAGTAATAATAATCTGGGTTTACCTGTAATATGACCCAGTGTCCTCTTCTAGCAGCCAGATTAAGGGTTTGTTCAGCTATGACCTCTTGACCTTGACCCAGAGACACATTGTGGAAGTTGTTGTTGTCAAATGTGAAGCCCAGTTTTTTCCCTGATGGAAAACACAAAGGTTTACTAACATTTCCAGGTTTTAACACTAGAGCTGAAATCTAACTATTAAATATAATTATAATGTTTAAATATAACCTGATGTGAAACATCGATATAAAACCAAAACTAATTCTGAATGCAGAAACATGTCTGTTCTCGTTTGTTACTAATAAATAAATTATAATAACGTGAGTCATAACGTTCTACATGCAGCCGTCAGAATGTTCCTGGTGAAAAACGAGACTAGTTTACCCTGAACTTTGTTCTGATCACATGGTACGATGCACGAAGCTGAATACAAACGTGTTTCACTTTACTGAGGTTCAATGAACTGAAATAATGGAATAAAAGAAAGTGAGCTGCCAAAAATCCTCCTAAACAATTTGACTAATGGATTTTGTAATAATTTTAATTAAATTATCTTTGATTTTCTTAAATTTAAAAATGAGTATGAACCAGATGATTTTAGTAAAAATCTATCTTGATGATAAACGAGCCGTACGTTGAGTCTCTGCTATGCATATAGATAGTGATTTCCTCCTCTAGTTCATTGTATTGCATAGAACACTAATAATAATCTTCATGTAAGTCGTAACATAAAGTTACAGTATAATTAGCAGATGGTCAGTTACTTTCAGTGTGTAAATTAAAACTGGTCTCAGTCTACAAACTAAGCAGATGGATTTATTAGAGCAATATTTGTCCCCTGCAAAGCAGATTCACAGCATCTATCTAATAAACATCTAATTGGATCTTAATGCCAATAATAAAACCTAATAGTCACATAATGACAAAATCCCTTATTTCTGATTCTGGCTGCTGTTTCTCATCTGCAGCTGAAACTGGTCACTCTGAGTTGTGATTTCACCGACTGCTTCCAGCGAAGCCGTTGATAATCAATAATCTCACCCCTTTCAGGCAGTTCCAGAACGATTGCTCTCACTTATCATATTAGAAGAAGCTGATGCATTTCACACAGAGCTGAAGCTGTCTCAGACTCACTGTTTAATCTGGATTATAACAGCGTTTTAACCTGCTCGGTAAATTAAAAGGACCTTCATAGAGGAACAGAAAGTCAAACCAGATATAAACAGTAAATTAATTGTTTTGATGAGTTACTCGAATACATAAATATGAACACTTGGAATCACACAGGAACTTGGTTTAGCTGGAGATGTTGTAATCTGATACCTGCTATCTGAATATTTTATAAAGCTAATTTCAACAACACAGATTGAATAGTGTTAGACAGTCATGGTCTCTTGTTCATATACATACTATCTATATATGTATGTTTGTAAAATAACTGTCAAATCAATGACATTTACTTTCTGCTGCCCCTAATACAATAATGTGTCATTTTATATGTTTATGACCTTTAGGATAATCCCATTAATCCAGCCAGAGACTGTTGTGCACTGTGTGGCACCTACAGCTGATATCACACCAGAGTGTGTGTTGGGATGATGGCTGTTCAGTCTAATGCAGCGTTGCAGTGGGAATCAAAGGGTTCAGCTGCATCAGACTCAGGTAACATCAACTTTAAAATACATCAATGATAAACTGATAATATGATTATTCAGATAAAAGTCTGGAACTAGTTTTCACATGGAGTGTTATGGCTTATTAAAGATAAAGAGTATTACCATGTTTCTCCACATCCTTCAAAGGATCCACTCCAGGAGAGAGGATGAAGAACATGGGAGTAGCTGCACCTGACTCTTCAAAGGAGACGGAGAAGTCCAGTGATCTGCTGGTCACATACTTGCTTCCAAGTTTCTCCTCTACAAAGTCTCTGTGGGGACGAACATGGTTTAGTTCACGAGGCCTTTTAACATCTCCTGTAAAAAATACTAATTATATAGAAACAGAATCTGCTGGATTATTAAAATGAAAATAATCTGATTTATAAATTTGTTTATTTTCTCTGTAAAGGACAGAATATACTGACTGGTCTGTATCTGTAAAGCTTTTCTAGTCTTACTGACTCTACACTACAACCCAAAACCCAAACCCAAACTGGGGACTACATGGAGGGGAAGCTGGAATTGAACCACCAACCTCTGACTGAAGCTCTGTTCCCTGAGCCACAGCCACCGCCATAGTTTAGACTATATTTTATAGTCAGGTATTCAGACACACATCAAACTCCCTCTGAGTTTAAATCCTACCGATCAAACTCACATTCTGTCATGTCTGGTGTTCCTCATGGTTCTATACTGGGTTCTCTTCTGTTTTCATTTCTCTTCAACTACCTGGTCAAACTACATGTTTGACCATGTTTAACGACATGTCTGAGGCGTGTTCAGGACTGTAGTGTGATGTAACTACATGTCTGAGACGTGTTCAGGACTGTAGTGTGATGTAACTACATGTCTGAGACGTGTTCAGGACTGTAGTGTGATGTAACTGCATGTCTGAGACGTGTTCAGGGGTGTAGTGTGATGTAACTGCATGTCTGAGGCGTGTTCAGGACTGTAGTGTGATGTAACTACATGTCTGAGGCGTGTTCAGGACTGTAGTGTGATGNTACATGTCTGAGGCGTGTTCAGGACTGTAGTGCGATGTAACTACATGTCTGAGGCGTGTTCAGGACTGTAGTGTGATGTAACTACATGTCTGAGGCGTGTTCAGGACTGAAGTGTGATGTAACTACATGTCTGAGGCATGTTCAGGACTGAAGTGCGATGTAACTACATGTCTGAGGTGTGTTCAGGACTGAAGTGCGATGTAACTGCATGTCTGAGGCGTGTTCAGGACTGAAGTGCGATGTAACTACATGTCTGAGGTGTGTTCAGGACTGAAGTGTGATGTAACTACATGTCTGAGGCGTGTTCAGGACTGTAGTGTGATGTAACTACATGTCTGAGACGTGTTCAGGACGGAAGTGCGATGTAACTGCATGTCTGAGGCGTGTTCAGGACTGTAGTGTGATGTAACTACATGTCTGAGACGTGTTCAGGACTGTAGTGTGATGTAACTACATGTCTGAGGCGTGTTCAGGACTGTAGTGTGATGTAACTACATGTCTGAGGCGTGTTCAGGACTGTAGTGTGATTTATTTACATGTCTGAGGCGTGTTCAGGACTGAAGTGTGATGTAACTACATGTCTGAGGCGTGTTCAGGACTGTAGTGCGATGTAACTACATGTCTGAGGCGTGTTCAGGACTGTAGTGTGATGTAACTACATGTCTGAGGCGTGTTCAGGACTGAAGTGCGATGTAACTACATGTCTGAGGTGTGTTCAGGACTGAAGTGCGATGTAACTGCATGTCTGGGGCGTGTTCAGGACTGTAGTGTGATGTAACTACATGTCTGAGACGTGTTCAGGACTGTAGTGTGATGTAACTACATGTCTGAGACGTGTTCAGGACTGTAGTGTGATGTAACTACATGTCTGAGGCGTGTTCAGGACTGAAGTGCGATGTAACTGCATGTCTGAGGCGTGTTCAGGACTGTAGTGTGATGTAACTACATGTCTGAGGCGTGTTCAGGACTGTAGTGTGATGTAACTACATGTCTGAGGCGTGTTCAGGACTGTAGTGTGATGTAACTACATGTCTGAGGCGTGTTCAGGAATGAAGTGCGATGTAACTACATGTCTGAGGCGTGTTCAGGACTGAAGTGTGATGTAACTACATGTCTGAGGCGTGTTCAGGACTGTAGTGCGATGTAACTACATGTCTGAGGCGTGTTCAGGACTGTAGTGCGATGTAACTACATGTCTGAGGCGTGTTCAGGACTGTAGTGTGATGTAACTGCATGTACATGTCTGAGGCGTGTTCAGGACTGTAGTGTGATGTAACTACATGTCTGAGGCGTGTTCAGGACTGTAGTGTGATGTAACTACATGTCTGAGGCGTGTTCAGGACTGTAGTGTGATGTAACTACATGTCTGAGGCGTGTTCAGGACTGAAGTGCGATGTAACTGCATGTCTGAGGCGTGTTCAGGACTGAAGTGTGATGTAACTACATGTCTGAGGCGTGTTCAGGACTGTAGTGTGATTTATTTACATGTCTGAGGCGTGTTCAGGACTGTAGTGTGATGTAACTACATGTCTGAGGCGTGTTCAGGACTGTAGTGCGATGTAACTACATGTCTGAGGCGTGTTCAGGACTGTAGTGTGATGTAACTACATGTCTGAGACGTGTTCAGGACTGTAGTGTGATTTATTTACATGTCTGAGGCGTGTTCAGGACTGTAGTGTGATGTAACTACATGTCTGAGACGTGTTCAGGACGGAAGTGCGATGTAACTGCATGTCTGAGGCGTGTTCAGGACTGTAGTGTGATGTAACTACATGTCTGAGGCGCGTTCAGGACTGTAGTGTGATGTAACTACATGTCTGAGGCGTGTTCAGGACTGTAGTGTGATGTAACTACATGTCTGAGGCGTGTTCAGGACTGTAGTGTGATGTAACTACATGTCTGAGGCGTGTTCAGGACTGTAGTGTGATTTATTTACATGTCTGAGGCGTGTTCAGGACTGTAGTGTGATGTAACTACATGTCTGAGACGTGTTCAGGACTGTAGTGTGATGTAACTACATGTCTGAGGCGTGTTCAGGACTGTAGTGTGATGTAACTACATGTCTGAGGCGTGTTCAGGACTGTAGTGTGATGTAACTACATGTCTGAGGCGTGTTCAGGACTGAAGTGCGATGTAACTGCATGTCTGAGGCGTGTTCAGGACTGAAGTGCGATGTAACTGCATGTCTGAGGCGTGTTCAGGACTGAAGGTCTCTGACTGAAACCAGCTGATAAACATGTAACAATAAGGACAGAGTCACCTCGTGTCGTTTACCAACTCATTGTAAGTTTGTCTACAATCTTTTCCCATTAGCCAAACATCACAGGTCAGATAGATGCTTCCCAGATCACAACAGAAAGGTGAATTTAACTCCACCCTCACCTGATGGCGTACGTCATGCGGTCGGGGCGAAGTGTCCTCATCATACACAGTCTCTGGAGAGAAGTTTTGAGCTTCCAGTCCTGGGGGAACTTCTCTTTCTCTGGACACTCAGACTCTACAAACTTCTTCCAGCGTTTAGCTGAACCTTCAATGTCCCGGTCCAGGTTTCTGAACTCTTCCATGGAGCACAGCGTCTGTTGGGTTCAAATATAAAGAGAATTATTCTGAAAAGGAAACACCTCAAAGTTCTACTGTGATGACTCATCAACAGCAACACTTTGGACCACTTCAGAAACATTTCTCAAAACACAGCAAAGTGACTTTGTTTGCAAAAACTGAAAGAAAAAACAACTTATTTTTCCTCATGCTTATTTGAACAATAATTCAAAACAAACAGCTGAGTAAACAATTCCTTTCATAACAGCATGATAACAACAGGGTGAAGGAAATATGCATCGCTGCAGAAACAGTGGGGACTCAGTTTTGATCCCCCGGCTGGAAGAAACCCGTCACATCTGTGGAAAACAGCCGTGTCACACAGCGCAACCTGGAACAGGTTTTCACCTCCTGTCATATACACTCAAACAGGAAGTAAGTATTTCTCATGCTGTATGAACTGTGTGGAAGCTACTGAACTGCTTCCACAACAAACTAACCACATCATGTAAGATGGGTTTTCTTACCACAGACCAAGAAGGACTCGTGACACGGTGGCTCCTAGCAGACACTTCTTCACTCTGACTTGTTTAATTATCCCGAGTCGGTGGCAACCTATTAACCATGTTCAGCAGAGAATTCACTGGTTCCCCAGGGATTCCTCCTCTGCTAATATTGTCATGATGGAGCAAGAAATTAGAGGATCTTATCATCCTTTAAAGCTTCCAGCTGATTATGGTTCCCAGTGAGATAAGAACATCAAGTGACAGAATGTGATTACCAAGGCCTTAAACATCTACAGTGTGTGGAGTGCAGAGGGAAACAGCCTCAGACAGGGTTAGAATAACTTTATACTGGAGGCAGAACTGACTTAAAAATGTATGAGCACAAAACAAGAAGACATATTGCTGTCAGGCTTTAGTTTGCTGCTAAACTGATCTGACAACAGAAGGAAACTCTGAATTTGGTTTTAGTTCTTTATTCTAAAGGATCAGAAAGTAAAACAGGTCTTTGATTAATAATCAGTTCCAGACGTCTGGTTTTATCCTGTTTATACAGTTCAGCTGGACTTGTTTCTGTACCTTGATCCCTCCCCAGGAGTGATTGGATAGAAAATCTACTGGTGATGTTACACCTGGTTGGACAGGATGTCTCAGGAGGAAGTCCAGCTCTGCAGGGTTTATTTCATTATTCATCAGGAGTATCTAGGAACAACAAACAGAGAGGATTGTTGTGTTTTCAGCACAAACTGAAACTTCTTTCCACTTGATTAGATTCAGACAGCTCTTCTAGTCTCAATAACAGCTGATTCAATGGCAAACAAAACAAACCATGCAGAAGATGAAGCCCCTCCCCTTCCTACCTGGAACATGAGCTGAGCCATGTACGTGAGCTTGTCACACTCAAACAGGCCTCTAGTAGTGTAGTGAAAAACCGCACAGGTGATGCTGTCAGTTAGGTTAGACACCCGCTGCCTCAGAAGCTCATCTGGCTCAGCCTTCAGAACTGCGTTCTGGAAGACCACGCTGAACGCCTGGAGACACCCGGGACCAGGAGAACAAAGATGCTAAAACACCACCAGACACATTCCTGATGATACTGATAAACAACAGCTCCTGATAGGCTGAGCACTAACGAGAGGGTGTTTCTGAGGTGAGATTTGTTAACCTCAAGATGCTGCAGGTTAGCTGATTTACCTGTTACTAATGTGAAGTCTCAGTAAAAACACTACCAGGTAAAAACCTGAACTTGACTTGACTGAACTTTCTAAACTGAGATGAGCAGAATTCATTAACTTATTACAGAATGTTCTACATATAACCAGTAAAAGCTTGAAGCTGCTGAATGTCTTTAAACTGAAACATTACAGAGGAAATAATTGGTCTTATCTTTACTATAAGAAGGTGGTGCAGTCTCAATTTAGCATATTCAGACTTTTCTTTAAACTTGTGAGGAAAACACACTTTATAATTCAACTTATTTTATTTCATCTAGCAGGTCAAAGGTATAAACACTAAATGTGTTTCCATTTGATTATGGTGGGAAATAACTGGAGCCGCTACCTGAAGAGTCAGGAGTGATTGCAAACCATATCTCAGGCTTCCTCCTCTCAGGCTTGCTAGCTGACAATATGAGAGACATTACACTCTACATAACCACATTAGGGAGCCACAAACACAATAAAAACAGAGCAAAGAGCATAAAACATGATGAGTAAAGGGAAAGAGGAGGGAAGAAAAGGAGGAGTGAGTGTAAAGAGGGGTCTCAGTGGGAGCCTGGGAGGTGGGTAGGAAACATGGAGGGTCAATGGAGAGGATACCTTCAGTGAGAACTGGTACATGGGGTGGATTTTATTGAGATCGTTCATTATGAAGTAGGATAAGGAAGCCCGCATTGCTGCTGGTCTGTAGTACTCTCGGGCCTCATTGATTCTGGCCTCTGTCACCTTGGCTTCTTTTACCTACAATAAAGATATCACAGTTCAAACACAGAGACTCGAGCACTCGTCTGCACAGACATGCAGATACACACAGTTTATCATTCTGCTAATGATGAACTCGATCCCATAAAACACCCTCCAGTGAAGAGCAGAGCATTCCACTTTCATAGTTCCAATAAAAAGCTCCCACGCTGTGTACAACACATCAATTACATCAAGAATTTACTTTTTAACAGCTACTGTCTCTGCAATTATGTTTAAAAATGAAGATCTGCAAAGGCAGCACGGGTCTCTTCAATAACAGAACTTTCATCATTATACAGCTGTTTATCACAAATCTAAAAACATCAGGAACCTGAGATCAGACTGTAAACTGATATGATCTGACCAAGAAATAAAATATTAATAATAATAATGAAGTTAGATTAACTGGAGTAAATGTACAAATACAGAATATATAAATCAACATTTACTTTAAAGCAAAACCTGCAGAGATCAATGAGTTATTCTATTGGTACACGAGTTAAAGATGAAACTGTATAAGTAACTTTGTAATTATCGAACATAGTTTAAATTATTACAGTAAACGTGCACAGAAACATAGTTTATGATCCAGCAGTACAGCTTTAACCTAAAATACAAAGATATTCTCACAACTATATTGATACTTGCTGCTTGATATAAATGACGTGTTGATGTCTGTTGAATGAATATTCAACACAAACACACTTCTCATGCCAACAATCAAACTACACAAGTTCTTTGTTTCCTGGTTCACTGCTGCAACGCGTTCACTGATGCTGCAACGCGTTCACTGATGCTGCAACGCGTTCACTGATGCTGCACCGCGTTCACTGATGCTGCACCGCGTTCACTGATGCTGCACCGCGTTCACTGATGCTGCACCGCGTTCACTGTTGCTGCACCGCGTTCACTGTTGCTGCACCGCGTTCACTGATGCTGCACCGCGTTCACTGATGCTGCACCGCGTTCACTGTTGCTGCACCGCGTTCACTGATGCTGCACCGCGTTCACTGTTGCTGCACCGCGTTCACTGTTGCTGCACCGTGTTCACTGATGCACCGCGTTCACTGTAAAACGTATTTAACAGGTTGTTGAAGGTTTCTCCTCAGTGAGTAACAAACAGGTGTTTAGTGTTTGTACCATTAGACAGATTAGTAAAAGTATTTCTATGTTCAGGGGTTGTTTTTCATTCCAAACCAGATGCATTAGTAAATAAATCAGAATTACAAACATCATTATTATAAAAGAAGTGAACAGGACCTTCTCCTCGATCTCAGCAGCAGTGCGCTTGGTTGTCTCCAGATTTTCCACTAGTTCTGTGTCTCCAAGGAAGTTTCCTGAAGCTGAGGACAACCGGGACAACAAGTTGTCCTCCAGGGTCTTCAGGGTGATCTTAAAACCGTTCTGATGCTTCGTCAGGTCGGACTAAAAGAGAAAAAACTCCACTGTGAAAACTTCAACATGTCAGATGAGTTCTCTGATACTTCTGTCCACAGCTGAGGTCAACAGAGACGATTATACTGAACAGTACCTCAAAGACATGAAGGACAACCTCCTGCATGAATAAACGTATCTGGTTGTTAATATAAGATGTATCCTGGTTGTTTATAGAGTTCTGATGAAGAACTGCACACAAACACTAACCTGCATTAAGAATGATTGTCCTGCTGTTATACATTATATCTTTAAATCAGTACAAAATAACTTTTAAAACTTTAATCTACTGTTTTGAAACTTGTCTAAGTTGATATTCACCCAAAAAAATGTTCAGTTTCATATCAGACACTCTGGACCCGCCGATGGTTTTACAATAGACTAAATAACTTCAGTAATTCAGGTCTCAGCAGGAAGTGGTGTTCTGGTGATTTATGCTGCCCTGATGAAAAATACCTCCATAGTATGAATTAACAACTTATTTCATAACAAGATGTTATTAGAAGTTTATACAGTATTCTTGTTTATGGTGAGTGTTTCCTGTTAAATATTTAAACATATTTTTATGATCCTTCTCTGATATTTTCTATATAAAAGCCACCATATAAAAATATAGAAACAAAAATAAACAATAAATCTGTTTATTGAAGTCAAGACCGTGTGTAGCACATCTCAACAAGTAGCATATTTCTGCAGAACACCGGTTCCAGCAACGGCTGTCTGAGACACGACTATGGAGAGGTTATTTAGTACTGATTTAATTTGGAATAAATGCAGGTACCAGACAGGACCTGGACCTGCAGGTACCAGACAGGACCTGGACCCGCAGGTACCAGACAGGACCTGGACCCGCAGGTACCAGACAGGACCTGGACCCGCAGGTACCAGACAGGACCTGAACCCGCAGGTACCAGACAGGACCTGGACCCGCAGGACAGGACCTGGACCCACAGCAGAATAAATACAGGTACCAGACAGGACCTGGACCCGCAGGTACCAGACAGGACCTGGACCCGCAGGTACCAGACAGGACCTGGACCCGCAGGTACCAGACAGGACCTGGACCCGCAGGTACCAGACAGGACCTGGACCCTCAGGTACCAGACAGGACCTGGACCCGCAGGTACCAGACAGGACCTGGACCCGCAGGTACCAGACAGGACCTGGACCCGCAGGTACCAGACAGGACCTGGACCCGCACCGCAGGTACCAGACAGGACCTGAACCCGCAGGTACCAGACAGGACCTGGACCCACAGCAGAATAAATGCAGGTACCAGACAGGACCTGGACCCGCAGGTACCAGACAGGACCTGGACCCGCAGGTACCAGACAGGACCTGGACCCACAGCAGAATAAATGCAGGTACCAGACAGGACCTGGACCTGCAGGTACCAGACAGGACCTGGACCCACAGCAGAATAAATGCAGGTACCAGACAGGACCTGGACCTGCAGGTACCAGACAGGACCTGGACCTGCAGGTACCAGACAGGACCTGGACCCACAGCAGAATAAATGCAGGTACCAGACAGGACCTGGACCCGCAGGTACCAGACAGGACCTGGACCTGCAGGTACCAGACAGGACCTGGACCCACAGCAGAACCTTCTGCGGTCACTGAGTTGTTCTGTAGTTGTAATATTTGGGTTAGGGGGGTTTCAGAGTGACGTGATTCCTAACAGACAGTAGTTCAATCCAGAGGGTTGTGGAGGGGTGGATATGGTTGTAGCTCTACTCCACATGTGGAATAATGTACATTTGACCATAATGATCTCAGATCAAGTGGAGAAACCGTGAGAGAACCCTGTGTGGGACTTTATTTCCTTTATTTTACACTATTGTTAAAATGAATTGAGTCTTTGCCTCGGTAAATGTGACATGCTCTGAATTTGATGTTCATAATCACGCTGGAGTTGAAAGGTACTTTACTAAAACTTTCCCTGGGGCTTTAAAATAATGTGATTCATGAGTCGGTTATGAATTCATTTATTTTAAGAAACCATGATGTGTGTGTTTTGTAGAGAAACACAACAACAGTGTGTCTGTGTGGTGGACAGATTCAACTGTGACCTTCTGCTTGCAGACACTTACAGCTCTTAAGGGGAAAAGCTATCTGCACTAAAACATTCCCAATTGGATGCAGTAATGAGTCAGTTTTTAACGATTAGCTTTCTTCTGGCACATTGTACTTGTAATTACCCTTGCTTGGGGAAAAACAAACAATTAACCAGTCAGCAGAACACCCTAATTGGTATTAAAATGAGATATTACATCTATCATTTTTTTTGGCAAATGATTACGGAGTGCCATGACGCAGGCCTATTAAGGAAGCAGAACATTTTACTTCTCATTAATGAAGAAGGTCTTGGTAAAAGCTGTGCTGCATTAAACACAGAAAACCCACTCCCACTTTACACATGTACACAATAAGAATAAAATCTATTTGTTTTGGTGGTAGAAGCTTCGACACCGACCCACCTGTGTGCAGGAACTTTATGTTTTATCAGCTTGTTCTGGGTTTAGCTAAACAAATGCTTCTTCACTCAGTAATCATCTTACGGCTCAGTAGCAACACTAACCTCATTAAAGGTATAATGGCACAGAGGTATTGAAAGAATAGAAACAGGTACAGCCAATTTGCCCTCCGTTATCAGTGTGATGATTGTTATCAGTCGGGGTTGTTTACTGACAACAAAAAGCCTTTCAGCAGTTCTACATGTTTTCATACGAGGATCAGCCACTCAAAGTTTGGCAGTTAATTAAAATGATAAGTGAGTTCCAGATCCCGGTTTTTTTTTCTTCTTTTTTTCATCTTCTGATCTCAGTGAAATGCTAATTAAATAAGCATCATTAAATCACATTTTGCTCCACTGGATTTTGCTGAGAGGGCAAAGAACTTTAAACATCTCTGGCATTTTGCTTTTTTTCTTCTACATTTAGTAAAAAATGTTAATTTGACCATGAAGGAGAATTTACAGGTCTGAGTTAAGCAACCAGAAGGATGTGCCTGTTCCTGTTGTATGTTACACGCTAACCTCTTTGTGACATCACCATCGGCCAGATGTGTTCTGAACAAGGAGGGGTTTCTGATCCCCCCCCCCCCTCCTTCAACAAACAAGAGCTGCATTTTAGGAACAATGAAAGAGTGTCAATGTGTTGACTAATTGCTGTGGTTCTGTAGCGCCAATGGCAAATCCGTTTCAAACAACTGACATGAAAAGAGCAGATTGTGGATGAGAAGACACGAACGCATCGTTAGACGCTGGAGCTTTGATCAAGAAAATATTCCCTTAATTACAAACATTTGCATTCACACAGTGCAGCGTAGTGTGGATTTTCTAACTTGGTGCTGCTCATTACTACTCAGAACTTCCCTGTACAGCTGACAGAAACCTGCAGTATTGTACACAGTGCAGTGAACTAGCTATTAAATCTAACCATCTAGAACAAACTAGTGTTGCAGCAGGAAACAGTCTCTCTGATCAACAGAGCAGAACATCTTCCTTCTCATCACAGTCAGAGTTAAGACTCGATACAAACAGACAACTAGTTACAACTAAAGATACTTTCATCTTTAAGGTCTGAGTGTGTGAATGAAACATTAAATGATTATAAAAACAAACATGTTTAAGGATCGTCACCAGACAAGTCCTGAATCTTACTGACACAACACCAACATGACTTTATATGTACATACATGGTGGTACAAGTACATGTATCACCATGTACATGTACCACCATGTACTTGTACCACCATGTACATGTATCACCATGTACTTGTACCACCATGCATATGTACCACCATGTACTTGTACCACCATGTACATGTATCACCATGTACTTGTACCACCATGCATATGTACCACCATGTACTTGTACCACCATGTACATGTATCACCATGTACTTGTACCACCATGTACATGCACCACCATGTACTTGTACCACCATGCATATGTACCACCATGTACTTGTACCACCATGTACATGTACCACCATGTACTTGTACCACCATGTACTTGTACCACCATGTACATGGTGATACATGTACATGGTGGTACATATACATGGTGGTACATATACATGGTGGTACTAAGAATATATGTTGGTACCAACATTCAACTTAATTAACAAACTAATTAAGCTTCATAAACTGAACTGGATGTAAAAAAAAAACACGAGTGGTTCAAACTAATTGTTCTTTGCTCCAAATGGAAACTTCTCTAAAGTAAAGTGCAGTGCACACATGCACATGCCCCGCCCCCCTCCCCTCCTCCCTTACACACACACACACAGTAAGTCTTATAATTATGACACATCCACTGGGCGTAAATCAAAAAGCCTTAGCTGATTGTTTTAGAATCAAAGACCTGGACTTGAAGTGAGATCATGTTGAAGATGGATAATGACAAGCACGAGTGCTCCAGTCTTTTCTTCAGGTCCCTTGTTCCTCAGACTGTTTCGTTTAATTACACATTTCCTGACGAGCCGTTAGGAGTGAAAGTCAAGCAGTATGATGTAAAACAGATGTTTATCCTCTGATAACACTTGAAACGTGTGACAGGTCATTTATTCATGTCTGATCAATGCAAGATAAAACTTGTTGTTGTAAACAGTTGCATCAGCATGGACCGTTCTGTCCTCTTACCTTCAGCTCCTCCAGGTCAGGTCTCTCCATGTTGACCACTGCAGCCAGCAGCTGGTCCTCCAGTCCGTGTCTGGTCACGGTGAAGTTTATCAGGGTGCACTGGGCCTGCAGCTCGGGCTGGTAATGAGGGTTGGCCAGCTTGGTGTGCAGGATGAGGCGGAAACTGGGATTGTATTCACATTCCTTGTCTCCAATCTTTATGAACCTGCAAGTTTATGGTGATGGATGTTTTCTGTATCAGTTATAAATAACAAAACATCAACATGCAACAGATACCAGAAACACTGTTAGTAGTAATAATGCTAGAATCATCACTCCCGTCCTGTTTTCACCCTCTAGAGACTCAATTAGGATTCTCAGAAATGTTTTTCTATCAGGATTTTTATGTTAAATGTTTCTTGTTTAAAGTGAGACTTCCTGTTCATGGATTTTTTAGTCTAATAAATAAAATGAGCTTTTGTGAAAGTAGAGACTGCAAATGAACAAAAACCTACAAGATGCTAAAGACAGTCAGAAATAAGAATCTATAGAGTCTGAATGATACAGTATTTAGTTTCCATGAGTGAGAGATTATTAGTTTAAATAACACATAAATAATAAATTATAGGAAATAAAGAGCACAAATGAAACCAGTCAGAGCCTGGATGGTAATAATAATCATGTAGTAGTAGTAGTAGTAGTAGTAGTAGTAGTAGTATTTTTCTCATCAGAGAGACGTGATACATCTTAATATCTGAAGTAAACAAGAAGAACACAGTCAACATGGTTTGACTGGGCGTGACGCTGCATCAGGTCTAATGTTCCTCAACATATTACTACATGTTAAAACTACTCTAAAGGCAGTCAGTACTGATAACTATGAACATGATAAACTGTAAACAAGCTGCATTTTATCAGATAAACAAACAAACAACAACATGGTGACATGCAGCTCTGAAACACTCACCTGCCCTTCTTGATCGTTTCTCTGCCCAGCAGAGGAACCAGAACAGGATCCAGTGTTTCCCCAACGTTCTCCAGGAGAACCACGTCCCCCGCTGTCAGCGCGTTTTCCATCGCATTCAAATAACTTTTAAGATCAAACAGAAAGATTTGGTCAAACCTTGTATTTTAAAAAAAGATCACCGTTAGCTTCCACCAGGATCTGCATATTACCCTCGTTTCTCACTGCGGATGACTTGCAGGTTTTTGCCATATTTGTTTTTGATCCATTTGATACCCTGCAGCTGGGGGTCCACCATGAGGGGCCAGCGCTGACAGGAAGTTAAAATAGTAGCATTCTCAATAGACATCCTGTCTGCAGGCAGACCTTCATTCTGCCATGCTGCAACATCAGCATCATCAGTCAGCATGGTCAAAGGGTCCAGGTCAGGGGTCACGGGAACCTGACAAGAGAAACCAGCAGGAAGACCTGAAACATTCAAGGTTTCTTCTGCAAGATGTGAAAAATATTTCAGATTTTCAGTTTCCACAGTGATACAGAAAACAACCCAGAACCTGGATCAGTGTTACACTGAACCTGTCTGCTACTTAACGATACCTGGTCTCCAACACGAGCTGTCAGCAAGTCATGTTTACAGAAACACTCAATCTACATGGGTAGATCTTTTATTTATGTGACAAAAATAATGTACATATCAAACTTCTAAAGATCCTTCTACATGACACAAAGTCTCAGAACACAAACCCTGAAGTTTGAACCTCACACACCTTCAGCTGACAGAGATACGGCTTCCAGAGTCCGTCCATGAGGTGCAGTCTGTACGGTTTAGTGAAGTAGCCTAGGTAGGAGATGAAGGCAGTGATGAGGAGGACGTCTCCACACAGAGTGCTCTCCTGTCTCTTAAAGTTTCTGATGGCTTCTGCCCAGCGAACGTTCTCTGAAGTCAAACCACCCACCTGGAACCCAGAGACAGACCCGAGGAGAGACGTCATGTATGAAGACTCTGTACAAGAAGAAATCAGCTGCCAACCCACAACAATGAGATCATATCCTGTCTAACACCTTCATGTTTCACTAAATGATCCTTCATATCATATCCTTCCATAACTTTACTGGCTGTATGCTTCACTACATACTGTAAGCTCAGCATTCGTTTCTGAAACAAGCTGCACTTCAGGAGCTCGACTGCATCTGCATTGATTTTCAGACCTGACGAGCAGATTAGCAGCACCTCTCCTCCTTTTGTTGCTCCAGTCAGGCCTTTTCAAAGCTTCTCTGAATAATTTAGATTATCGTACTAACACTGTCAACACTCATCTTTTTGTTTTGCTGTCGTCAGCAGCAGATCTACACAGAGGCAGATGATGTTGGAATTTATGCGTAAATGTACATATTGTCTCCCTAAACAGGAAACAGTCCTGCCAGCTGACTAGATTAAATACAGTATATGTGTTTATAATTACAAGCTTATGTAAAATCGCTGATGTAAAGACTATATTTTATTCACATTTATTTTCACACACGTCTCCATAAACACATTTAGACTCTGAATAAAACCAGATTCATCTTCTCTGATACGTCACTTCTATTATAATAACTGTCTGGAAATAAATCAGATCAATTCAATAAAACTTCTTTGAAGTCAAAGTTCTGTCAATTCACATAAAAAACAGTCAGAAGTATTTTAGCAAGAAATTACACCTTAATTCTTACTGTTTAATATCAATATTTAATTTGATCATTAGTTCATCTTTACAGAACAAATTTCCACATGTTATCAGACTGTACAATTCTCTGGACCAGTAAAACAATTTAATTGATCCTTTAATTCTAATTATTTAAAATTTTGGAATGTTTTTATTGTGTTTTATTATTATTTTATAGGATTTTTAATGAGCAGCTAGAAAATTTCCTTTGGAATTATTAAAGTTTCTATCTATCAAACAGAAGGAACTTGTAAAACACAGAATAATGTTTGTAAAGTAAATGTAAGTCAGCTGTCAGCCGCCTGAAGGACCCGAGGTACAAACACAACAAGGCTGTCTGTAAGTCACATGGAAAACATACGATCATGTTTTTATCTAATTATTATATTTAGGTCTGATTGTTAATTAGATTGATGTATTTTTAAACGTTGCAATCTGAGTATAAATGACCATATTTAATATGTTTTTACTTGTTTATAAAGCTGAATATTAAAGTTTTTATTGTAAGTGTTGCCAGATGGGTGTGATGCTGCTGCATCAGTAGATCAGCTGCTGAATGAGTCGCTCCTCAGTAGATGTAGAACATTAACACAAAGTGATTTTGTTCCTGTAAAATGTTTAAACAGAATAAAATGCTTCAGTTTTTACTGGAGAATCAGTGCAGGTTATACATGTGGAGCAGAAGAACCAGGACACGACAGGACATCAGACAAGATGGACACATCAATCAATCTGTCAATCAATGAAATTAAACGATATGTGATGCTAAAAGGAAACATGGATCATATTTAGGTGTGGGTCAGATTACAACATGCATTAAAACGTTATGAGTGAATCAACATGACGTGTGAAACTAAGCATGTGTTAATCTACATGCATCTAAGCATGTGTTAATCTACACGTATGTAAGCATGTGTTAATCTACACGTATCTAAGCATGTGTTAATCTACATGCATCTAAGCATGTGTTAATCTACACGCATCTAATTGTGTTAATCTACACGTATCTAATTATGTGTTAATCTACACGTATCTAATTATGTGTTAATCTACACGTATCTAAGCATGTGTTAATCTACATGCATCTAAGCATGTGTTAATCTACATGCATCTAAGCATGTGTTAATCTACACGTATCTAACCATGTGTTAATCTACACGTATCTAACCATGTGTTAATCTACACGTATCTAATTGTGTTAATCTACACGTATCTAATCATGTGTTAATCTACACGTATCTAAGCATGTGTTAATCTACATGCATCTAAGCATGTGTTAATCTACACGTATCTAAGCATGTGTTAATCTACACGTATCTAACCATGTGTTAATCTACACGTATCTAATTGTGTTAATCTACACGTATCTAATTATGTGTTAATCTACACGTATCTAATTATGTGTTAATCTACACGTATCTAAGCATGTGTTAATCTACACGTATGTAAGCATGTGTTAATCTACACGTATCTAAGCATGTGTTAATCTACATGCATCTAAGCATGTGTTAATCTACATGCATCTAAGCATGTGTTAATCTACACGTATCTAACCATGTGTTAATCTACACGTATCTAATTGTGTTAATCTACACGTATCTAATTATGTGTTAATCTACACGTATCTAATTATGTGTTAATCTACACGTATCTAAGCATGTGTTAATCTACACGTATCTAAGCATGTGTTAATCTACACGTATCTAAGCATGTGTTAATCTACACGTATCTAACCATGTGTTAATCTACACGTATCTAATTGTGTTAATCTACACGTATCTAATTATGTGTTAATCTACACGTATCTAATTATGTGTTAATCTACACGTATCTAAGCATTTGTTAATCTACACGTATGTAAGCATGTGTTAATCTACACGTATCTAAGCATGTGTTAATCTACATGCATCTAAGCATGTGTTAATCTACATGCATCTAAGCATGTGTTAATCTACACGTATCTAACCATGTGTTAATCTACACGTATCTAATTGTGTTAATCTACACGTATCTAATTATGTGTTAATCTACACGTATCTAATTATGTGTTAATCTACACGTATCTAAGCATGTGTTAATCTACACGTATCTAAGCATGTGTTAATCTACACGCATCTAAGCATGTGTTAATCTACACGCATCTAAGCATGTGTTAATCTACACGTATCTAAGCATGTGTTAATCTACATGCATCTAAGCATGTGTTAATCTACACGTATGTAAGCATGTGTTAATCTACACGTATCTAAGCATGTGTTAATCTACATGCATCTAAGCATGTGTTAATCTACATGCATCTAAGCATGTGTTAATCTACAC
This sequence comes from Pachypanchax playfairii, assembly GCA_006937955.1. Lineage (NCBI taxonomy): Eukaryota > Metazoa > Chordata > Actinopteri > Cyprinodontiformes > Aplocheilidae > Pachypanchax > Pachypanchax playfairii. The sequence continues at coordinate 292,081 of SSNP01000052.1, forward strand.
GTATCTAACCATGTGTTAATCTACACGTATCTAATTGTGTTAATCTACACGTATCTAATTATGTGTTAATCTACACGTATCTAAGCATGTGTTAATCTACATGTATCTAAGCATGTGTTAATCTACACGTATCTAACCATGTGTTAATCTACACGTATCTAATTGTGTTAATCTACACGTATCTAATTATGTGTTAATCTACACGTATCTAATTATGTGTTAATCTACACGCATCTAAGCATGTGTTAATCTACATGCATCTAAGCATGTGTTAATCTACATGCATCTAAGCATGTGTTAATCTACACGTATCTAACCATGTGTTAATCTACACGTATCTAATTGTGTTAATCTACACGTATCTAATTATGTGTTAATCTACACGTATCTAATTATGTGTTAATCTACACGTATCTAAGCATGTGTTAATCTACACGTATGTAAGCATGTGTTAATCTACACGTATCTAAGCATGTGTTAATCTACACGCATCTAAGCATGTGTTAATCTACACGCATCTAAGCATGTGTTAATCTACACGCATCTAAGCATGTGTTAATCTACACGTATCTAAGCATGTGTTAATCTACACGTATCTAAGCATGTGTTAATCTACACGTATCTAAGCATGTGTTAATCTACACGTATCTAAGCATGTGTTAATCTACACGCATCTAAGCATGTGTTAATCTACACGTATCTAAGCATGTGTTAATCTACACGTATCTAATTGTGTTAATCTACACGTATCTAATTATGTGTTAATCTACACGTATCTAATTATGTGTTAATCTACACGTATCTAAGCATGTGTTAATCTACACGTATGTAAGCATGTGTTAATCTACACGTATCTAAGCATGTGTTAATCTACATGCATCTAAGCATGTGTTAATCTACACGTATCTAATTGTGTTAATCTACACGTATCTAATTATGTGTTAATCTACACGTATCTAATTATGTGTTAATCTACACGTATCTAAGCATGTGTTAATCTACACGTATCTAAGCATGTGTTAATCTACACGTATGTAAGCATGTGTTAATCTACACGTATCTAAGCATGTGTTAATCTACACGTATCTAATTGTGTTAATCTACACGTATCTAATTATGTGTTAATCTACACGTATCTAATTATGTGTTAATCTACACGTATCTAATCATGTGTTAATCTACACGCATCTAAGCATGTGTTAATCTACATGCATCTAAGCATGTGTTAATCTACACGTATCTAGGCATGTGTTAATCTACACGTATCTAATTGTGTTAATCTACACGTATCTAATTATGTGTTAATCTACACGTATCTAATTATGTGTTAATCTACACGTATCTAAGCATGTGTTAATCTACACGTATCTAAGCATGTGTTAATCTACATGCATCTAAGCATGTGTTAATCTACATGCATCTAAGCATGTGTTAATCTACACGTATCTAACCATGTGTTAATCTACACGTATCTAATTGTGTTAATCTACACGTATCTAATTATGTGTTAATCTACACGTATCTAATTATGTGTTAATCTACACGTATCTAAGCATGTGTTAATCTACACGTATCTAAGCATGTGTTAATCTACACGCATCTAAGCATGTGTTAATCTACACGCATCTAAGCATGTGTTAATCTACACGTATCTAAGCATGTGTTAATCTACACGTATCTAAGCATGTGTTAATCTACACGTATCTAATTGTGTTAATCTACACGTATCTAAGCATGTGTTAATCTACACGTATCTAAGCATGTGTTAATCTACACGTATCTAAGCATGTGTTAATCTACACGTATCTAAGCATGTGTTAATCTACACGTATCTAAGCATGTGTTAATCTACACGTATCTAAGCATGTGTTAATCTACACGTATCTAGGCATGTGTTAATCTACACGTATCTAAGCATGTGTTAATCTACACGCATCTAAGCATGTGTTAATCTACATGTATCTAATTGTGTTAATCTACACGTATCTAATTATGTGTTAATCTACACGTATCTAAGCATGTGTTAATCTACACGTATCTAAGCATGTGTTAATCTACACGTATCTAAGCATGTGTTAATCTACACGTATCTAAGCATGTGTTAATCTACATGTATCTAATTGTGTTAATCTACACGTATCTAATTATGTGTTAATCTACACGTATCTAATTATGTGTTAATCTACACGTATCTAAGCATGTGTTAATCTACACGTATCTAAGCATGTGTTAATCTACACGTATCTAAGCATGTGTTAATCTACACGTATCTAAGCATGTGTTAATCTACATGCATCTAAGCATGTGTTAATCTACACGTATCTAACCATGTGTTAATCTACACGTATCTAATTGTGTTAATCTACACGTATCTAATTATGTGTTAATCTACACGTATCTAATTATGTGTTAATCTACACGTATCTAAGCATGTGTTAATCTACACGTATCTAAGCATGTGTTAATCTACACGTATCTAAGCATGTGTTAATCTACACGTATCTAAGCATGTGTTAATCTACACGTATCTAAGCATGTGTTAATCTACACGTATCTAATTGTGTTAATCTACACGTATCTAATTATGTGTTAATCTACACGTATCTAATTATGTGTTAATCTACACGTATCTAAGCATGTGTTAATCTACATGCATCTAAGCATGTGTTAATCTACACGTATGTAAGCATGTGTTAATCTACACGTATCTAATTGTGTTAATCTACACGTATCTAATTATGTGTTAATCTACACGTATCTAGGCATGTGTTAATCTACACGTATGTAAGCATGTGTTAATCTACACGTATCTAAGCATGTGTTAATCTACATGCATCTAAGCATGTGTTAATCTACATGCATCTAAGCATGTGTTAATCTACACGTATCTAACATGTGTTAATCTACACGTATCTAATTGTGTTAATCTACACGTATCTAATTATGTGTTAATCTACACGTATCTAATTATGTGTTAATCTACACGTATCTAAGCATGTGTTAATCTACACGTATGTAAGCATGTGTTAATCTACACGTATCTAAGCATGTGTTAATCTACATGCATCTAAGCATGTGTTAATCTACATGCATCTAATCATGTGTTAATCTACACGTATCTAACCATGTGTTAATCTACACGTATCTAATTGTGTTAATCTACACGTATCTAATTATGTGTTAATCTACACGTATCTAATTATGTGTTAATCTACACGTATCTCAGCATGTGTTAATCTACACGTATCTAAGCATGTGTTAATCTACACGTATCTAAGCATGTGTTAATCTACACGCATCTAAGCATGTGTTAATCTACACGCATCTAAGCATGTGTTAATCTACACGTATCTAAGCATGTGTTAATCTACACGTATCTAAGCATGTGTTAATCTACACGTATCTAATTGTGTTAATCTACACGTATCTAATTATGTGTTAATCTACACGTATCTAATTATGTGTTAATCTACACGTATCTAAGCATGTGTTAATCTACACGTATCTAAGCATGTGTTAATCTACACGTATCTAAGCATGTGTTAATCTACACGTATCTAAGCATGTGTTAATCTACACGTATCTAAGCATGTGTTAATCTACACGTATCTAAGCATGTGTTAATCTACACGCATCTAAGCATGTGTTAATCTACACGCATCTAAGCATGTGTTAATCTACACGTATCTAACCATGTGTTAATCTACACGTATCTAATTGTGTTAATCTACACGTATCTAATTATGTGTTAATCTACACGTATCTAATTATGTGTTAATCTACACGTATCTAAGCATGTGTTAATCTACACGCATCTAAGCATGTGTTAATCTACACGCATCTAAGCATGTGTTAATCTACACGCATCTAAGCATGTGTTAATCTACACGTATCTAAGCATGTGTTAATCTACACGTATCTAAGCATGTGTTAATCTACACGTATCTAATTGTGTTAATCTACACGTATCTAATTATGTGTTAATCTACACGTATCTAATTATGTGTTAATCTACACGTATCTAAGCATGTGTTAATCTACACGCATCTAAGCATGTGTTAATCTACACGTATCTAAGCATGTGTTAATCTACATGCATCTAAGCATGTGTTAATCTACATGTATGTAAGCATGTGTTAATCTACACGTATCTAAGCATGTGTTAATCTACACGTATCTAATTGTGTTAATCTACACGTATCTAATTATGTGTTAATCTACACGTATCTAATTATGTGTTAATCTACACGTATCTAAGCATGTGTTAATCTACATGTATCTAAGCATGTGTTAATCTACACGAATCTAAGCATGTGTTAATCTACACGTATCTAAGCATGTGTTAATCTACATGTATCTAATTGTGTTAATCTACACGTATCTAATTATGTGTTAATCTACACGTATCTAAGCATGTGTTAATCTACACGTATCTAAGCATGTGTTAATCTACACGTATCTAAACATGTGTTAATCTACACGTATCTAAGCATGTGTTAATCTACACGTATCTAAGCATGTGTTAATCTACACGTATCTAAGCATGTGTTAATCTACACGTATCTAGGCATGTGTTAATCTACACGTATCTAAGCATGTGTTAATCTACACGTATCTAAGCATGTGTTAATCAAATCAAATCAAATCAAAAAATACTTTATTAATCCCCGAAGGGAAATTAAGTGTTGTTGTAGCTCAGTTCTTCTTTAGGTAGTCATTGTAGAAGGTTCTAGCTGTGGACAGGAAGGATCTCCTGTAGAGGGTTCTAGCTGTGGACAGGAAGGATCTCCTGTAGAGGGTTCTAGCTGTGGACAGGAAGGATCTCCTGTAGCGGTCTGTGTTGGATCTGAAGAATCTTCTGAGACACTCTGTTGTTGAGTTACTGTGTTCTGAAGAGGATGATGAGGGTTTTCATCATGTTCTTCATCCTCCTTTGGACAATCAACTCAAGAGACTCCAGTTCAGTGTCCAGGACAGAATCAGTCCTCCTTATCAATCTTTTCAACCTCTTCATGTCACCTGCTCTGATGCTCCGCCCCCAGCAGGTGACTGCAGATGTGATCAACTGACAAACTCCTCTTCTTTTGCTGCTAATCTTCAAATCTCTGTCTGCCCGTATTGTTTGAAAGCCAGGCAGAGAGACACTGGAGTCCCTGATATGTTCCTTTAGCCATGTCTCAGTAAAACACATGATGCTGCATTCCTGATACTCTGGCTGGGTCTTCAACAGAGTTTCAAGTTCATCCATTTTGTTAGCAAAGAGATCTCACATTTGTCAATATGACTGATGGAAGTGAAGGTTTAAACTTCCTCTTTCTCTCTCTTCACTTTGCTCCTGCTCTGCATCCACGTCTTCTTGTTTTGAGCTCATCAGGGATCCAGAGTTTCAATTTGAGGATTATTTCAGCCTTAGAAATGTCAGTTAGTTGCTCTTTCTTGTAAACAAGTCTCTTGTTGCCAGGGTTACACATCATAACAAGTGGCAAAAAAGTGACAAATCAAGCAAAAAATTCAATCAGCACAGCATCCAAATCAGAAGAAAAATATTAAGAAAATATTTCCAGAAGAAAAAACGAGCAAGAAATACTCAAAAAGAACAAAAAAAATGCTAGCAAATGCTAGCTAAGTCACAGAGCTACACCAACAAGCTGCCACCAGTTGTAGCGCTACTCTAATCTACACGTATCTAGGCATGTGTTAATCTACATGTATCTAAGCATGTGTTAATTTACACGTATCTAAGCATGTGTTAATCTACACGTATCTAAGCATGTGTTAATCTACACGTATCTAAGCATGTGTTAATCTACACGTATCTAGGCATGTGTTAATCTACACGTATCTAAGCATGTGTTAATCTACACGTATCTAAGCATGTGTTAATCTACACGTATCTAAGCATGTGTTAATCTACATGTATGTAAACCCTGCTGAACATGCTGCTGTCTCCTTACCAGGCGGTTAGCCAGTGAGATGGTGTGTGCCGTGGACTCTGCTTGCTGTTGGCACTTCAGTTTATCAGCAGTTGCTTTTTCAAACTTGGCCGTGAGCTTGGCCAGGTTCTCGTTAAGGTGCTGAAAGACACACATACACCAGTTCAGAGAAAGAACTGGACTCCGTTAAAGAGGGAAACAAAAACAAGCAGCCTGAGAAAAAGCTTTGGAGTGAGTAAAAAGTTGGATAAAACTTCTCTATTATGGATTTATTTGGCATATGGGAGCAATTAGCACAAGGACAAACAGGATTAATCGGTGAAGAGGCACACAGGTTGAGTTGATTAGTTTGAGGATTGCTAATTCCCCTCGGCTCCAAACCCACTCTCTGCTCAAGCGATCTGACTGAGAGCTGAAAAATGACAGTGAGAAGTCGTGCTGGATCTTATTAAAAGCCGCTGCTGTGAACTCTGCAGGTTTGGATGTAAGCAGCCGCGTCCGCTGCAGCGTCCCGAGCTTCACACTCGGCTGCACTCTCTGGACCTCTGATGAGCTGAATGTCAAACACTGCTGAGAAACTGTTATTTGCAGCTGGTTTCATCAGTGGGGAGTTTGAGGGTGATGGATTTGGTTTTAGATTAATGAACAGTAAAAGCTTTTAAAAGCACTCACACCAGCGCTGTATTGATGACATTCTGGTAGTACATCACTGCTAGAGGAGCTTATGTATCAACTGTCACTCAAAAACTGATAAAATATTTCATATCCTGATTTTCTGCTGCAGTATAGAGTCAGTGTTTGTTTCTATTTTACTTCTAGTATTAGACTCCTGATATTCTGCATATCTTTAGGGTTTGAATGGTAAATGTTGATCATACTGATGCACCTAAACTCCAGTTTGTCTGATTATTAGTGAAAACAGAAAACAGGAGTGAACTTTTACTCATACACAAGTCTCGTCCTGAGTTAGAGACACTCCTAGAAAAGATAATATTCTTTATACTCTGACCTTAATCTCCTAGGAAACAATCTCTCCATCTTCATCATCTTTCTTCAGAGTGGTTGTAACATGACATCATAATATTCTCTCACTTTTAGACAGTATAAATAAACTTGTCATATATCAGAACCGTCTAGTTCCCGGTCAGTCCGCTGCATTAACTTACTTTGATCTTACTCTTGATGATGGCGAGCTTGTCTTGTGCAGCAGCGAGTTCAGTATTGGCCTTGTTCAGAGCCTGACGCTTGGGCTCCACCTCACAGTAAACCTCATAGAATTTAACAATGTTTAGAACCCAGGAGCAAAGACCTGCAGCTGCATGAGACTTGGAAGCTACCAGGTCCGGCTGGAACTCTGGATCCTGAAGAGGACAGAAGAAAACACACGAGTTGGTACAAAGTCTTTATGACCATGATGAAAGAGGAGTGTGCGTGTGTGTGCATGTGTTTACATATAAAACCATGCACACGTTTTAGTTTGGTGATGGTTCTAACAGCTGCTGCATCTGGTTATTATTCCTGCAGAATATCAGGACGCCCATCCAAACATGGCCGACTACTGTTAGTTTAAAGCAGCAGGTATCACATGATTTACCAGAATCGTCCAACAGTTTACTAAAAACACAGTTTTCTTGATGACTGTAACAGAATCCATTTTTTAAGACGAGTCTTTTTAATACAACAACAACAAAACATTTAATATCAAGAGTTTCAGAATAAACTGAGTTTTCATCTGCTGCTCTGACGTACCTCATGTCTCGAACCACTGAACCTCATAATCAGGGCAGCTGTTAAATTTGCAACACCTAATTTACTCGTTGATTTTCCCTGGCTGTCATTTGAACGCTTGACAGCCATAATGTGCTTCTGTCATTATAATCACACCTCCACTAAAATGATGACTTATTAAGTGAGCCTGCTGAGCAGTGCTGTGTGCTGTGTGCAGAGTGGGCTGCTCACCTGGAGGTAAGGCCGAATGGCCTTCAGACACGCCTCAGGGATGTTTTCTTTGTTGAAATTCATCAGAGAGTCCAGGAATGAGTCCACTTTGGCCATCATCACCTTTGCTGCCTTCCAGCTGCGATCCTTTGGGACTTTACCTCTGGGGGCCATTAGAACCATCACCGCTGCTGTGACGTTTGTTACTGCTGCCACGGGAGAACCGAATGACTTCAGCTCTGTCAGGTTTTTCTGGGGTTTAGAGATAGAAGAGGAAAAGTGAGTGAAAGAATAAAGAAGCAGGTGATTTAATTGAGTTGGAACACATGCAGATCTCTGTGGTCTTCTGGTGAATAAGACAGTGAAAAAGGAAAGGATTAGAATGAAGGTAAAAGAACCTGTGCTGACTTTGAAAGACAACAGAGAATACCAATTAAGGCATCTTGAGAGAGTTTTAAGCAGTGATTGAACTGTCTGTTCTGCTTGTTTGAACAGAGAGCACCTTTTAAACACAGAAGGTGTTTCTGAAAATCCCCAGAAACACCTTCTTAAACCTGTGTGGGATGCACGAATGAAGTCAAATATCTGCAGAGTATTAGGATAACATTATTCTAGTAGAGTGAAATCCAGAGGTTTAAAATCATCATTTATACTGTTGAAATCACTGTGGTCAAAATTTAGAAAATCAATCAAAAAGATCCTTTTTAAACAGAACAGAAACAAAATAAAACATCATGTAACATCTTGTTTATGCACCATGGAATATAACGAGGTGACTGACTTTATTGAGAGTGTTGAGAGCTTCCTGAGCAGCTAGAAGCGCTGGTTCAGCCTTAGCTAAGTCCTCTTCACAGTCTCTCTGCTTAGCGCTGACCACTACAGCAATGGCTGCCACCTTTTGTTCTTCCTCATCAGCCACAGTTTTCTCTTTTGACACCTTCTCAGTTTCTATCCCGACCTCCTGAGAGAAGAACAGATTTACAGCAGGATTCGTCGTGTTTCTGCAACAGGAGAGTTCAGACATTAAACATCTTCTCACCTGAATCAGCTTGTCAGCATCTTCATTCTTCTGCTTGAGTTCCACTTCCTGTGCTGCAAGTTTGGATTTAAGGTCATCCACCTATCAGAAAACACACAGGAGTCAGTCCAGCCTGACCCAGTCCGGTCCGTCCGGTCCAGTCCGGTCCGACCCGGTCCGGTCCAGTCCGTCCGTCCGTCCGGTCCAGTCCAGTCCGGTTCAGAAAGCACCAGAAGAATTATAAACAGGCATATTGGTACCTGAAAATGAGGAAACTGGTCTTGGTACACACATGCTACATGCACACGCTACATGCACACGCTACACATGCACACGCTACATGCACACGCTACACATGCATGCTACATGCACACGCTACACACGCATGCTACATGCACACGCTACACACGCATGCTACATGCACACGCTACACACGCATGCTTCATGCACACACTACACGCACATGCCACATGCACACGCTACACACACATGCTACATGCACACGCTACACAGAAGTTGCTACATGCACACACTACACACACATGCTACATGAACACGCTACACACACGTTACACACATTCACATGTTTTTTTGGTGATAAATTACATATTGTAGTCACGGCTGGGACAGAAACGAGGCTGACACACCACCGAGTCTTCTGACCACCAAACAGGCAAACTGGGTGAAGCGCCTTGCTCAAGGGCTCAACAACATCAAATGATTTGATCAGGGATTTGAACCATTTTCTGGATGACCTGCTCGACCTTATGATCCACCGTCACAAGGTTCACTTTGAAAAACCTTTTCACTTTTCATAGAGAAATGTCTATTGTTATTGGATGAAAGTGTACATGTTCTCAATGTTCTACATGTTCTATGTTCTACATATTCTACATGTTCCATGTTGTACATGTTCTACACGTTCTATGTTCTACATGTACTATGTTCTACATGTTCCATGTTCTACATGTTTTATGTTCTACGTGTTCTATGTTCTACGTGTTCTACATGTTCTATGTTCTACGTGTTCTATGTTCTACATGTTCCATGTTCTACATGTTCCATGTTCTACATGTTCTATGTTCTACGTGTTATACGTTCTACATGTTCTATGTTCTACATATTCTACATGTTCCATGTTGTACATGTTCTACACGTTCTATGTTCTACACGTACTATGTTCTACATGTTCCATGTTCTACATGTTCCATGTTCTACATGTTTTATGTTCTACGTGTTCTATGTTCTACGTGTTCTACATGTTCTATGTTCTACGTGTTCTATGTTCTACGTGTTCTACATGTTCCATGTTCTACATGTTCTATGTTCTACATGTTCTACATTCTACATGTTCTCATATTCTACATGTTCTACGTGTTCTACATGTTCTATGTTCTACGTGTTATACGTTCTACATGTTCTATGTTCTACATATTCTACATGTTCTACATATTCTACATGTTCTACATTCTACATGTTCTCATATTCTACATGTTCTACGTGTTCTACATGTTCTATGTTCTACGTGTTATACGTTCTACATGTTCTATGTTCTACATATTCTACATGTTCTACATTCTACATGTTCTCATATTCTACATGTTCTACGTGTTCTCAATGTTCTACATGTTCTCAATGTTCTACATGTTCTATGTTCTACATGTTCTCAATGTTCTCAATGTTCTACATGTTCTATGTTCTACATATTCTACATGTTCCATGTTGTACATGTTCTACACGTTCTATGTTCTACATGTACTATGTTCTACATGTTCCATGTTCTACATGTTTTATGTTCTACGTGTTCTATGTTCTACGTGTTCTACATGTTCTATGTTCTACGTGTTCTATGTTCTACATGTTCCATGTTCTACATGTTCCATGTTCTACATGTTCTATGTTCTACGTGTTATACGTTCTACATGTTCTATGTTCTACATATTCTACATGTTCCATGTTGTACATGTTCTACACGTTCTATGTTCTACACGTACTATGTTCTACATGTTCCATGTTCTACATGTTTTATGTTCTACGTGTTCTATGTTCTACGTGTTCTACGTGTTCTATGTTCTACGTGTTCTATGTTCTACATGTTCCATGTTCTACATGTTCCATGTTCTACATGTTCTATGTTCTACGTGTTATACGTTCTACATGTTCTATGTTCTACATGTTCTACATGTTCTACATTCTACATGTTCTCATATTCTACATGTTCTACGTGTTATACGTTCTACATGTTCTATGTTCTACATATTCTACATGTTCTACATTCTACATGTTCTCATATTCTACATGTTCTCATATTCTACATGTTCTATGTTCTACATGTTCTATGTTCTACATGTTCTACATGTTCTCAATGTTCTCAATGTTCTACATGTTCTATGTTCTACATATTCTACATGTTCCATGTTGTACATGTACTATGTTCTACATGTTCTACATGTTCTATGTTCTACATGTTCTATGTTCTACATGTTCCATGTTCTACATGTTCTACATGTTCTATGTTCTACATGTTCTATGTTCTACATGTTCTATGTTCTACATATTCTACATGTTCCATGTTGTACATGTTCTACACGTTCTATGTTCTACATGTTCTATGTTCTACATGTTCTGTCATGTCCTTTTTGTTTTTATTTACGTTCACTTTTTGCAGCTCATTGATTGTTGGTTGATGTTGAATCTCAGTAGTTTGTATCAGAAACATAATAATAAAGTTCAGAAGGAGTTTAATAGAAACCTTAACAGATCCACACTTTGTCAAAGCTCAGGATTTGATTCTGTGCTGGAGAGAAATCTAACAAATATGCTTCACAAAGTGGCCTAAACCTTTGCTGATAAGATTTTGTGCCCTGCAGGATTGTGCTGTGGACCGTGCACGTGACCTTTAATCCATTATATGGAGAAAATCTTTGCCTGTCCAAGCAGATAAAAGGGACAAAGAAAGATGAATAGTATGCAATACTAGAAGAAAAAGGTTTAGGATCAAGAACTGCTATCAGTACACACACACACATGCATGTACACACATGTATGTGTGAAATTAAAGTATTACATATTTCTCAGACCTCCTAAACAAGCAGGTCTGTGATTCCTGTCTGCCTCCATCAGATCTGCTGCACTGGGGAAATAAAAATCTGTTTTCAAGCTCGTCCTTCAGCTAATTAACCAACTGGAAATCACGCTGGAGGGGAGACGGTCCCTTTAACTTGCCACAGTGCCAAAGAAAAATAATAGGTTGAATATTAGAGCATCATAGAGTGAGCCATCAACATAATGAAAAGGCAGAGGGGAGTCGGCCTCGGGAGGAAAACAGGGACATGCTAAATGTTGGAGGATGTGAGTGATAAGCATTGCAAGACATCTGTACTGCTTTAACTGCTGCAGATGGAGATCCACGTCTCCACACTGTCACTCTGCTTACAGCTGTCTTTATAAAACAACCCACTCTCGCTCCCTATTGTGAATGTAAACAGAACAACTCTTTCTTAAGGCGAGATGTGTTTTGACACCAAGGCAACAGCCTATTTGCATTCATCCACATGTGTGATGGCCAATTGAGTTGGATTCTACAGTTTGGCTTACGTTGTCCTCACAGTCTCATTTAAGTAACAAACAAACATCTGCTGGCTGCCGGTTACGATCCTCTTAAGAGAAGCTTTGCATTGTTTCAGTCCTGCAGGACTGTCAGGACTGAGCTGCACTGGCACCAGATTCAGTTACAGAACAAGTTAGAACATGTTTAAAGCTACAGTCTTCCTCTGCAGATTCATCTATGCATGGCTCCATCCTGATCAGACTACAGACAAGAAAAACATTTAAAATGTTAACTGAACTTATAACCTGGGTGATGACAACATTTATTATGTGGTATTTTGCAAATATTTATTCAGAATATTGTACGTAAATTGCAACTGTACCAAAAAGCCTCAAATGGACATGGAACAGGAGTGTTAGCTGCACGCAGGCTGTGACCTGCTGGGCTGTTGGATGGAAGATGCTGATGCTGTAAACTAGATTCTACACATGGAGCTTTATATGCAGAGGTGGATAAGATGAGCCAAATAAATAAATTCTGTCCTGACAGAGCATCCGGGGTTCGACTGAAGACAGTCTGTCCAAACTGGGAGTCTCAACGAGGACAAGTCCTGACGAAACATAGAGAGACCACGCTGTGAGCGGTCCAGCGTCCACGAGAGAGAACCAGGAACATTTCTCAAGTATTATGTGACAATAACAGGATGTAATGATGATCAGCAACACACACACGTTACCTTTATACTCACATTATTACAGTAAGTATCTTTATATAACACATATAATAAATCGGAACTTTAATCAATACTTTTCATCTACAGATTAATTGCTCCACTGACTTTAACTATCTGTAGACGGGCATTAAAACTCTACACATCTATTATTGATTAGAAATGTCATATCACAAGTTATTCACAACACCTGACACTGAAGTTCATACCTGCCATGTGCAGCCCACACAGGTAACTGACCCGTCAGGAATATAAGACTGTTTGTTTTATTTAGAGCTAAAGGAAGCAGGAGGTGAAGGAAGCAGGAGGTGAAGGAAGCAGGAGGTAAAAGCAGGAGGTAAAGGAAGCAGGAGGTAAAAGCAGGAGCTAAAGGAAGCAGGAGGTGAAGGAAGCAGGAGGTGAAGGAAGCAGGAGGTAAAAGCAGGAGGTAAAGGAAGCAGGAGGTAAAAGCAGGAGCTAAAGGAAGCAGGAGCTAAAGGAAGCAGGAGATAAAGGAAGCAGGAGGTAAAAGCAGGAGGTGAAGGAAACAGGAGGTAAAGGAAGCAGGAGGTAAAAGCAGGAGGTAAAGGAAGCAGGAGATAAAAGCAGGAGGTAAAGGAAGCAGGAGGTGAAGGAAGCAGGAGGTAAAAGCAGGAGGTAAAGGAAGCAGGAGGTGAAGGAAGCAGGAGGTAAAAGCAGGAGGTAAAGGAAGCAGGAGGTGAAGGAAGCAGGAGCTAAAGGAAGCAGGAGGTGAAGAAAGCAGGAGGTAAAGGAAGCAGGAGGTGAAGGAAGCAGGAGGTAAAGAAGCAGGAGCTAAAGGAAGCAGGAGGTGAAGGAAGCAGGAGCTAAAGGAAGCAGGAGGTGAAGGAAGCAGGAGGTAAAAGCTGGAGCTAAAGGAAGCAGGAGGTGAAGGAAGCAGGAGGTAAAAGCAGGAGGTAAAGGAAGCAGGAGGTGAAGGAAGCAGGAGCTAAAGGAAGCAGGAGATAAAGGAAGCAGGAGGTAAAAGCAGGAGGTGAAGGAAGCAGGAGGTGAAGGAAGCAGTAGGTGAAGGAAGCAGGAGCTAAAGGAAGCAGGAGATAAAGGAAGCAGGAGGTAAAAGCAGGAGGTGAAGGAAGCAGGAGGTGAAGGAAGCAGGAGGTAAAGGAAGCAGGAGGTAAAGGAAGCAGGAGGTAAAAGCTGGAGCTAAAGGAAGCAGGAGGTAAAGGAAGCAGGAGGTAAAAGCAGGAGGAAGAGGAAGCAGGAGGTGAAGGAAGCAGGAGGTAAAAGCAGGAGGTGAAGGAAGCAGTAGGTGAAGGAAGCAGGAGCTAAAGGAAGCAGGAGCTAAAGGAAGCAGGAGGTGAAGGAAGCAGGAGCTAAAGGAAGCAGGAGCTAAAGGAAGCAGGAGGTGAAGGAAGCAGGAGGTAAAAGCAGGAGGTAAAGGAAGCAGGAGGTGAAGGAAGCAGGAGCTAAAGGAAGCAGGAGGTGAAGGAAGCAGGAGGTAAAAGCAGGAGGTAAAGGAAGCAGGAGGTGAAGGAAGCAGGAGGTAAAAGCAGGAGCTAAAGGAAGCAGGAGGTGAAGGAAGCAGTAGGTGAAGGAAGCAGGAGCTAAAGGAAGCAGGAGCTAAAGGAAGCAGGAGGTGAAGGAAGCAGGAGGTAAAGGAAGCAGGAGGTAAAGGAAGCAGGAGGTGAAGGAAGCAGGAGCTAAAGGAAGCAGGAGCTAAAGGAAGCAGGAGGTGAAAGCAGGAGGTAAAGGAAGCAGGAGGTGAAGGAAGCAGGAGCTAAAGGAAGCAGGAGCTAAAGAAAGCAGGAGGTGAAGGAAGCAGGAGATGTAAAGCAGGAGGTAAAAGCTGGAGCTAAAGGAAGCAGGAGGTAAAAGCTGGAGCTAAAGGAAGCAGGAGGTGAAGGAAGCAGGAGCTAAAGGAAGCAGGAGATAAAGGAAGCAGGAGGTAAAAGCAGGAGGTAAAGGAAGCAGGAGGTGAAGGAAGCAGGAGCTAAAGGAAGCAGGAGCTAAAGGAAGCAGGAGGTGAAGGAAGCAGGAGGTAAAAGCTGGAGGTAAAGGAAGCAGGAGGTGAAGGAAGCAGGAGCTAAAGGAAGCAGGAGCTAAAGGAAGCAGGAGGTGAAGGAAGCAGGAGCTAAAGGAAGCAGGAGCTAAAGGAAGCAGGAGGTGAAAGGAGGAGGTGAAGGAAGCAGGAGGTGAAGGAAGCAGGAGCTAAAGGAAGCAGGAGGTGAAGGAAGCAGGAGGTAAAAGCAGGAGGTAAAGGAAGCAGGAGGTGAAGGAAGCAGGAGCTAAAGGAAGCAGGAGCTAAAGGAAGCAGGAGCTAAAGGAAGCAGGAGGTGAAGGAAGCAGGAGGTGAAGGAAGCAGGAGGTAAAGGAGGAGGTAAAGGAAGCAGGAGGTGAAGGAAGCAGGAGCTAAAGGAAGCAGGAGATAAAGGAAGCAGGAGGTAAAAGC
Source organism: Pachypanchax playfairii (assembly GCA_006937955.1). NCBI lineage: Eukaryota > Metazoa > Chordata > Actinopteri > Cyprinodontiformes > Aplocheilidae > Pachypanchax > Pachypanchax playfairii. The sequence goes on from SSNP01000052.1 coordinate 307,657, forward strand.
AGGAGGTAAAGGAAGCAGGAGGTGAAGGAAGCAGGAGGTAAAGGAAGCAGGAGGTGAAGGAAGCAGGAGGTAAAAGCAGGAGGTGAAGGAAGCAGGAGGTGAAGGAAGCAGGAGGTAAAAGCAGGAGGTAAAGGAAGCAGGAGGTGAAGGAAGCAGGAGATAAAAGCAGGAGGTAAAAGCTGGAGCTAAAGGAAGCAGGAGGTAAAAGCTGGAGCTAAAGGAAGCAGGAGGTAAAAGCAGGAGGTAAAGGAAGCAGGAGGTGAAGGAAGCAGGAGCTAAAGGAAGCAGGAGCTAAAGGAAGCAGGAGGTGGAGGAAGCAGGAGGTGAAGGAAGCAGGAGATAAAGGAAGCAGGAGGTAAAGGAAGCAGGAGGTAAAAGCAGGAGGTAAAGGAAGCAGGAGGTGAAGGAAGCAGGAGGTAAAGGAAGCAGGAGGTAAAAGCAGGAGCTAAAGGAAGCAGGAGCTAAAAGAAGCAGGAGGTAAAAGCAGGAGGTAAAGGAAGCAGGAGGTGAAGGAAGCAGGAGATAAAAGCAGGAGGTAAAAGCAGGAGCTAAAGGAAGCAGGAGGTAAAAGAAGCAGGAGGTAAAAGCAGGAGGTAAAGGAGGCAGGAGGTGAAGGAAGCAGGAGCTAAAGGAAGCAGGAGGTGAAGGAAGCAGGAGGTAAAAGCTGGAGCTAAAGGAAGCAGGAGGTAAAAGCTGGAGCTAAAGGAAGCAGGAGGTGAAGGAAGCAGGAGCTAAAGGAAGCAGGAGCAAAAGAAGGAGGAGGTAAAAGCTGGAGCTAAAGGAAGCAGGAGGTGAAGGAAGCAGGAGGTAAAAGCTGGAGCTAAAGGAAGCAGGAGGTAAAGAAAGCAGGAGGTGAAGGAAGCAGGAGATAAAAGCAGGAGGTAAAAGCTGGAGCTAAAGGAAGCAGGAGGTAAAAGCTGGAGCTAAAGGAAGCAGGAGGTGAAGGAAGCAGGAGGTAAAAGCAGGAGGTAAAGGAAGCAGGAGGTGAAGGAAGCAGGAGGTAAAAGCAGGAGGTAAAGGAAGCAGGAGGTGAAGGAAGCTGGAGCTAAAGGAAGCAGGAGGTAAAGAAAGCAGGAGGTGAAGGAAGCAGGAGATAAAAGCAGGAGGTAAAAGCTGGAGCTAAAGGAAGCAGGAGGTAAAAGCTGGAGCTAAAGGAAGCAGGAGGTGAAGGAAGCAGGAGCTAAAGAAAGCAGGAGGTGAAGGAAGCAGGAGGTAAAAGCTGGAGCTAAAGGAAGCAGGAGGTGAAGGAAGCAGGAGGTAAAAGCTGGAGCTAAAGGAAGCAGGAGGTAAAGGAAGCAGGAGGTGAAGGAAGCAGGAGGTAAAGGAAGCAGGAGCTAAAGGAAGCAGGAGCTAAAGGAAGCAGGAGGTGAAGGAAGCAGGAGGTAAAAGCTGGAGCTAAAGGAAGCAGGAGGTGAAGGAAGCAGGAGGTAAAAGCTGGAGCTAAAGGAAGCAGGAGGTAAAAGCTGGAGCTAAAGGAAGCAGGAGGTGAAGGAAGCAGGAGCTAAAGAAAGCAGGAGGTGAAGGAAGCAGGAGGTAAAAGCAGGAGGTAAAGGAAGCAGGAGGTGGAGGAAGCAGGAGCTAAAGGAAGCAGGAGGTGAAGGAAGCAGGAGGTTAAGGAAGGAGGTAAAGGAAGCAGGAGGTGAAGGAAGCAGGAGATAAAAGCAGGAGGTAAAAGCTGGAGCTAAAGGAAGCAGGAGGTAAAAGCTGGAGCTAAAGGAAGAAGGAGGTAAAGGAAGCAGGAGGTGAAGGAAGAAGGAGGTGAAGGAAGCAGGAGGTAAAAGCAGGAGGTGAAGGAAGCAGGAGGTGAAGGAAGCAGGAGCTAAAGGAAGCAGGAGATAAAGGAAGCAGGAGGTAAAAGCAGGAGGTAAAGGAAGCAGGAGGTGAAGGAAGCAGGAGCTAAAGGAAGCAGGAGGTGAAGGAAGCAGGAGGTAAAAGCAGGAGGTAAAGGAAGCAGGAGGTGAAGGAAGCAGGAGCTAAAGGAAGCAGGAGGTGAAAGCAGGAGGTGAAGGAAGCAGGAGCTAAAGGAAGCAGGAGATAAAGGAAGCAGGAGGTAAAAGCAGGAGGTAAAGGAAGCAGGAGGTGAAGGAAGCAGGAGCTAAAGGAAGCAGGAGGTGAAGGAAGCAGGAGGTAAAAGCTGGAGCTAAAGGAAGCAGGAGGTGAAGGAAGCAGGAGCTAAAGGAAGCAGGAGATAAAGGAAGCAGGAGGTAAAAGCAGGAGGTAAAGGAAGCAGGAGGGAAGGAAGCAGGAGGTAAAGGAAGCAGGAGGTGAAGGAAGCAGGAGGTAAAAGCAGGAGGTAAAGGAAGCAGGAGGTAAAAGCAGGAGCAAAAGGAAGCAGGAGGTAAAGGAAGCAGGAGGTGAAGGAAGCAGGAGATAAAAGCAGGAGGTAAAAGCTGGAGCTAAAGGAAGCAGGAGGTGAAGGAAGCAGGAGGTAAAAGCAGGAGCTAAAGGAAGCAGGAGGTAAAGGAAGGAGGAGGTGAAGGAAGCAGGAGGTAAAGGAAGAAGGAGGTGAAGGAAGCAGGAGGTAAAAGCAGGAGGTAAAGGAAGCAGGAGGTGAAGGAAGCAGGAGCTAAAGGAAGCAGGAGCTAAAGGAAGCAGGAGGTGAAGGAAGCAGGAGGAAAAGGAAGCAGGAGGAAAAAGCAGGAGCTAAAGGAAGCAGGAGGTGAAGGAAGCAGGAGGTAAAAGCTGGAGCTAAAGGAAGCAGGAGGTAAAAGCTGGAGCTAAAGGAAGCAGGAGGTGAAGGAAGCAGGAGCTAAAGGAAGCAGGAGGTGAAGGAAGCAGGAGGTAAAAGCAGGAGGTAAAGGAAGAAGGAGGAGAAGGAAGCAGGAGGTAAAAGCAGGAGGTAAAGGAAGCAGGAGGTAAAGAAAGCAGGAGGTGAAGGAAGCAGGAGGTAAAAGCAGGAGGTAAAGGAAGCAGGAGGTGAAGGAAGCAGGAGGTAAAGGCAGCAGGAGGAAAAAGCTGGAGCTAAAGGAAGCAGGAGATAAAGGAAGCAGGAGGTAAAAGCAGGAGGTAAAGGAAGCAGGAGGTGAAGGAAGCAGGAGCTAAAGGAAGCAGGAGGTGAAGGAAGCAGGAGCTAAAGGAAGCAGGAGCTAAAGGAAGCAGGAGCTAAAGGAAGCAGGAGGTGAAGGAAGCAGGAGGTAAAAGCAGGAGGTAAAAGCTGGAGCTAAAGGAAGCAGGAGGTAAAAGCTGGAGGTAAAGGAAGCAGGAGGTAAAAGCAGGAGGTGAAGGAAGCAGGAGGTGAAGGAAGCAGGAGCTAAAGGAAGCAGGAGATGAAGGAAGCAGGAGGTAAAAGCAGGAGGTAAAGGAAGCAGGAGGTGAAGGAAGCAGGAGGTAAAAGCAGGAGGTAAAGGAAGCAGGAGGTGAAGGAAGCAGGAGGTAAAAGCAGGAGGTAAAGGAAGCAGGAGGTGAAGGAAGCAGGAGCTAAAGGAAGCAGGAGGTGAAGGAAGCAGGAGGTAAAAGCAGGAGGTGAAGGAAGCAGGAGGTGAAGGAAGCAGGAGGTGAAGGAAGCAGGAGCTAAAGGAAGCAGGAGCTAAAGGAAGCAGGAGGTGAAGGAAGCAGGAGCTAAAGGAAGCAGGAGATAAAGGAAGCAGGAGGTAAAAGCAGGAGGTAAAGGAAGCAGGAGGTAAAGGAAGCAGGAGGTAAAAGCAGGAGGTAAAGGAAGCAGGAGATAAAAGCAGGAGGTAAAAGCTGGAGCTAAAGGAAGCAGGAGGTAAAAGCTGGAGCTAAAGGAAGCAGGAGGTGAAGGAAGCAGGAGCTAAAGGAAGCAGGAGCAAAAGGAAGCAGGAGGTGAAGGAAGCAGGAGCTAAAGGAAGCAGGAGCTAAAGGAAGCAGGAGGTGAAGGAAGCAGGAGGTAAAAGCAGGAGGTAAAGGAAGCAGGAGGTGAAGGAAGCAGGAGCTAAAGGAAGCAGGAGGTGAAGGAAGCAGGAGGTAAAAGCAGGAGGTGAAGGAAGCAGGAGGTGAAGGAAGCAGGAGGTAAAAGCAGGAGGTAAAGGAAGCAGGAGGTGAAGGAAGCAGGAGGTAAAGGAAGCAGGAGGTAAAAGCAGGAGGTAAAGGAAGCAGGAGATAAAAGCAGGAGGTAAAAGCTGGAGCTAAAGGAAGCAGGAGGTGAAGGAAGCAGGAGGTAAAAGCAGGAGGTAAAGGAAGCAGGAGGTGAAGGAAGCAGGAGGTAAAGGAAGCAGGAGGTGAAGGAAGCAGGAGGTAAAAGCAGGAGGTAAAGGAAGCAGGAGGTAAAAGCAGGAGGTAAAGAAGCAGGAGGTGAAGGAAGCAGGAGGTAAAAGCAGGAGGTAAAGGAAGCAGGAGATAAAAGCAGGAGGTAAAAGCTGGAGCTAAAGGAAGCAGGAGGTGAAGGAAGGAGGAGGAAGAAGCAGGAGGTGAAGGAAGCAGGAGGTGAAGGAAGCAGGAGGTAAAAGCAGGAGCTAAAGGAAGCAGGAGGTGAAGGAAGCAGGAGCTAAAGGAAGCAGGAGGTAAAAGCAGGAGGTAAAGGAAGCAGGAGGTGAAGGAAGCAGGAGCTAAAGGAAGCAGGAGGTGAAGGAAGCAGGAGGTAAAAGCAGGAGGTGAAGGAAGCAGGAGGTGAAGGAAGCAGGAGCTAAAGGAAGCAGGAGATAAAGGAAGCAGGAGGTAAAAGCAGGAGGTAAAGGAAGCAGGAGGTGAAGGAAGCAGGAGCTAAAGGAAGCAGGAGGTGAAGGAAGCAGGAGCTAAAGGAAGCAGGAGCTAAAGGAAGCAGGAGGTGAAGGAAGCAGGAGGTAAAAGCAGGAGGTAAAGGAAGCAGGAGGTGAAGGAAGCAGGAGGTAAAAGCAGGAGCTAAAGGAAGCAGGAGGAGAAGGAAGCAGGAGCTAAAGGAAGCAGGAGCTAAAGGAAGCAGGAGGTGAAGGAAGCAGGAGCTAAAGGAAGCAGGAGCTAAAGGAAGCAGGAGGTGAAGGAAGCAGGAGGTAAAAGCAGGAGGTAAAGGAAGCAGGAGGTGAAGGAAGCAGGAGGTAAAAGCAGGAGGTAAAGGAAGCAGGAGGTGAAGGAAGCAGGAGCTAAAGGAAGCAGGAGGTGAAGGAAGCAGGAGGAAAAGCAGGAGGTGAAGGAAGCAGGAGCTAAAGGAAGCAGGAGGTGAAGGAAGCAGGAGCTAAAGGAAGCAGGAGATAAAGGAAGCAGGAGGTAAAAGCAGGAGGTAAAGGAAGCAGGAGGTGAAGGAAGCAGGAGGTAAAAGCAGGAGGTAAAGGAAGCAGGAGGTGAAGGAAGCAGTAGGTGAAGGAAGCAGGAGCTAAAGGAAGCAGGAGGTGAAGGAAGGAGGAGGTGAAGGAAGCAGGAGGTAAAAGCAGGAGGTAAAGGAAGCAGGAGGTGAAGGAAGCAGGAGGTAAAAGCAGGAGGTAAAGGAAGCAGGAGGTGAAGGAAGCAGGAGGTAAAAGCAGGAGCTAAAGGAAGCAGGAGGTGAAGGAAGCAGGAGGTAAAAGCAGGAGGTAAAGGAAGCAGGAGGTGAAGGAAGCAGGAGCTAAAGGAAGCAGGAGCTAAAGGAAGCAGGAGCTAAAGGAAGCAGGAGCTAAAGGAAGCAGGAGCTAAAGGAAGCAGGAGCTAAATGAAGCAGGAGGTAAAAGCAGGAGCTAAAGGAAGCAGGAGCTAAAGGAAGCAGGAGCTAAAGGAAGCAGGAGGTAAAGGAAGCAGGAGGTAAAGGAAGCAGGAGGTAAAGGAAGCAGGAGGTAAAAGCAGGAGGTAGAGAAGAAGTTTCTCCTCTTGCAGTAATTTTATTAGTCTTTTTGTAATTCCAGCTAAAGTTTTGCACAAATGCAAATTAAAAATGCCAAAGGTCTAAAAAACTGGAGAGAGAGAAAATTGTCTCCTCTAGATTGAATATGAGTCAAACTTCTGCAGCATGTCCCTCAGTCCCCCAACACACACACACACACACACACATACATACAGATTGTTGTTTTAACCCTCTTGTTTATCATGACCACAGCTGCCCTTGGTGAGCCTCAGCTCCTCTTGTACAGAATGTTAAATAACAATACTTAAAATAGGGCAGCTGCACTAACAAACATGGGCTGCATTAATGGTGGCCTGGTGCAGCAGAGGGTTCGCTCTCTAATTAAGAAGCTCCTCACTTACTATATAACCCCTATATGATGGTGTATGTGTTAGTTTATCTTTACAGTTACAAAACAGGACACACTGCAGCTTTTAACACCTACGTCATTCATACATGAGGGTGTTTATGCATGTGTGATTTCGTGCAGGTGGAACTGTGTAGGTCTGTTTATGCAAAGCAGTGGAAATGCATGTTATGCCAAAGAAAACTGTGTTTGCTTTTAAATGAACTGATGCAGGAAAGCAGGCCCACTATAATTAGAGCAGCTTCTCACTCAGACTTTACATTCCATTATTCATATAGTTCTCAAAGCAGTAAACATGTAGACATGAGAACAAATGGATCCAGGTGTAGATAATAAAGATGGGAACATTATCTTATGTAAATGTCTTCTCTGTAAAGCTAATGCATATTATCTTCCTTCATGAGCAGCTCAGAACATCAAGACCTACAATACCATGAGTAGTTACTTCTAAACATGGAAGTTTTAACTGTGTTTCTATAGTTGGACGCTAGATACAGTGGGGCAAAAAAGTATTTAGTCAGCCACCAATTGTGTAAGTTCTCCCACTTAAAAAGATCAGAGAGGCCTGTAATTTTCATCATAGGTATACCTCAACTATGAGAGACAAAATGAGGAAAAAAAATCCAGAAAATCACATTGTCTGATTTTTAAAGAATTTATTTGCAAATTATGGTGGAAAATAAGTATTTGGTCAATAACAAAAGTTAATCTCAATACTTTGTTATATAGCCTTTGTTGGCAATGACAGAGGTCAAACGTTTTCTGTAAGTCTTCACAAGGTTTTCACACACTGTTGCTGGTATTTTGGCCCATTCCTCCATGCAGATCTCCTCTAGAGCAGTGATGTTTTGGGGCTGACGCTGGGCAACACGGACTTTCAACTCCCTCCAGAGATTTTCTATGGGGTTGAGATCTGGAGACTGGCTAGGCCACTCCAGGACCTTGAAATGCTTCTTACGAAGCCACTCCTTCGTTGCCCGGGCGGTGTGTTTGGGATCATTGTCATGCTGAAAGACCCAGCCACGTCTCATTTTCAATGCCCTTGCTGATGGAAGGAGGTTTTCACTCAAAATCTTACGATACATGGCCCCATTCATTCTTTCCTTTACACGGATCAGTCGTCCTGGTCCCCTTGCAGAAAAACAGCCCCAAAGCATGATGTTTCCACCCCCATGCTTTACAGTAGGTATGGTGTTCTTTGGATCCAACTCAGCATTCTTTCCCCTCCAAACACGACAAGTTGAGTTTCTACCAAAAAGTTCTATTTTGGTTTCATCTGACCATATGATGTTCTCCCAATCCTCTTCTGGATCATCCAAATGCTCTCTAGCAAACCGCAGACGGGCCTGGACGTGTCCTGGCTTCAGCAGGGGGACACGTCTGGCACTGCAGGATTTGAGTCCCTGGCGGCGTAGTGTGTTACTGATGGTAGCCTTTGTTACTTTGGTCCCAGCTCTCTGCAGGTCATTCACTAGGTCCCTCCGTGTGGTTCTGGGATTTTTGCTCACCGTTCTTGTGATCATTTTGACCCCACGGGGTGAGATCTTGCGTGGAGCCCCAGATCGAGGGAGATTATCAGTGGTCTTGTATGTCTTCCATTTTCTAATAATTGCTCCCACAGTTGATTTCTTCACACCAAGCTGCTTACCTATTGCAGATTCAGTCTTCCCAGCCTGGTGAAGGTCTACAATTTTGTTTCTGGTGTCCTTTGACAGCTCTTTGGTCTTGGCCATAGTGGAGTTTGGAGCGTGACTGTTTGAGGTTGTGGACAGGTGTCTTTTATACTGATAACGAGTTCACACAGGTGCCATTAATACAGGTAACGAGTGGAGGACCGAGGAGCCTCTTAAAGAAGTTACAGGTCTGTGAAAGCCAGAAATCTTACTTGTTTGTAGGTGACCAAATACTTATTTTCCACCATAATTTGCAAATAAATTCTTTAAAAATCAGACAATGTGATTTTCTGGATTTTTTTTCCTCATTTTGTCTCTCATAGTTGAGGTATACCTATGATGAAAATTACAGGCCTCTCTGATCTTTTTAAGTGGGAGAACTTACACAATTGGTGGCTGACTAAATACTTTTTTGCCCCACTGTATAAACTTTGTACAAAAACTGACAATAAGTTCATCTAGTGTGGACAGAAAGAACCTCTCCTGTGGAACCGGTTTCTACTTTTAACCCATGAGACAGAAACTCTGTTTACTTTTAAAGCTTTTCTTTATAATCGCTCTCAAAGTCAATGTGTTAGCTTAGCGTCTCCTGGTCCATCCCTTTAGTTATGCTGCTATAGTCTCAGTCTGTTGGAGGACATACTGTCCACATGTCTTTACTCTCTTTCCTTTCAGACCCTAGTGGATCCAGTAGAACTCATCCTGGTTCTGGTTCTGATGGAGGTTTCTTCCTATCCTTTCAGACCCTAGTGGATCCAGTAGAACTCATCCTGGTTCTGGTTCTGATGGAGGTTTCTTCCTATCCTTTCAGACCCTAGTGGATCCAGTAGAACTCATCCTGGTTCTGGTTCTGATGGTTTTTAGACAGAAAGTATTTTCTAACTTAGTGAATCTGATTATTTACAGCTGACTGAAGTGTTTTTATAAAACTCTGGACTTGATTTTCTTCTCAGATTATTTAAACTGACCCGATACTTTATAAATAAAACTGAATAAAACTGATTGTTTGACATTTATAAAGGAACTGCTGAGGTTTGGACATATTTCTGTAGAAATCTTTGATTATTTCAGGAGACTTTAAACTGGATGTTTTGAAAATATCAGAAACATCATGAAGTGAAAAAAAATCACAACTAAACTGTTGAATAATTACAGTAATTACCTTAATTACCTTAATTAACCAACAGGAATGAACTCAAATTCTTTTTGCTTCTCAGAAAGACGTTGTGACGTTTGTTAAACTGAGTTTGTTACCTGCTTTTCATTAAAACTACAGACTCAATCTGATAAAGATCATTAACTATTGAACTCAACTTGTAACAGCTGAGCTGCAAAACAACATGAAGCTAGCCTAAAATAGCCTGTTGCTATTAGCATGTGGTGGGAATAAAATCAGGTTTTTGTGTAAATCTGCCATTACCATCATAATAGTAATCTGATTACAAATGTTATAACCAGGTAACTGCAGCAGCTGATGAATGTACATTAATCAACTAGATAATGTCAGTAAAATACCTTTTCAATAATATAAGAAGTACAACTTAGTGTTGTGTCTAACAACGGAGCAGGATTTAAAAATATATCATGAGCAACAATATGGAGGAACATGGTGGAACATGGTGGAACACGGTGGAACATGGTGTAACACGGTGGAACAAGGTGGAACATGGTGGAACATGGTGGAACAAGGTGGAACATGGTGGAACATGGTGGAACACGGTGGAACAAGGTGGAACATGGTGTAACACGGTGGAACAAGGTGGAACATGGTGGAACATGGTGGAACACGGTGGAACACGGTGGAACACGGTGGAATATGGTGGAACATGGTGGAACACGGTGGAACATGGTGGAACATGGTGTAACACGGTGGAACATGGTGTAACACAGTGGAACAAGGTGGAACATGGTGGAACATGGTGGAACACGGTGGAATATGGTGTAACACGGTGGAACAAGGTGGAACATGGTGGAACATGGTGGAACATGGTGGAACACGGTGTAACACGGTGTAACACAGTGGAACAAGGTGGAACATGGTGGAACATGGTGGAACACGGTGGAACATGGTGGAACATGGTGGAACACGGTGGAATATGGTGTAACACGGTGGAACAAGGTGGAACATGGTGGAACACGGTGGAACATGGTGTAACACGGTGGAACAAGGTGGAACATGGTGGAACACGGTGGAACACGGTGGAACACGGTGGAACACGGTGGAACACGGTGTAACACGGTGGAACACAGTGGAACAAGGTGGAACACGGTGGAACATGGTGGAATACGGTGGAACATGGTGGAACACGGTGGAACAGGGTGGAATACGGTGGAACACGGTGGAACAAGGTGGAACACGGTGGAACACGGTGGAACAGGGTGGAATACGGTGGAACACGGTGGAACATGGTGGAACACGGTGGAACATGGTGGAACACGGTGGAACATGGTGGAACACGGTGGAACAAGGTGGAACATGGTGGAACACGGTGGAACACGGTGGAATACGGTGGAACACGGTGGAACACGGTGGAACAGGGTGGAATACGGTGGAACACGGTGGAACATGGTGGAACACGGTGAACACAGTGGAACAAGGTGGAACATGGTGGAACATGGTGGAACACGGTGGAACATGGTGTAACACAGTGGAACAGGTGGAACATGGTGGAACATGGTGGAACACGGTGGAAGATGGTGGAACACGGTGGAACATGGTGGAACATGGTGGAACAAGGTGGAACACGGTGGAACATGGGGGAACATGGTGGAACATGGTGGAACACGGTGGGTGGAACATGGTGGAACACACGGTGGAACAAGGTGGAACACGGTGGAACATGGTGTAACACAGTGGAACAAGGTGGAACACAGTGGAACAAGGTGGAACATGGTGGAACATGGTGGAACACGGTGGAATATGGTGTAACACAGTGGAACAAGGGAACATGGTGGAACACAGTGGAACAAGGTGGAACACGAACATGGTGGAACACGGTGGAACAAGGTGGAACATGGTGGAACACAGTGGAACACGGTGGAACATGGTGGAACACGGTGGAACACCGGTGGAACAAGGTGGAACATGGTGGATGGTGGAACACGGTGGAACACGGTGGAACATGGTGGAACATGGTGGAACATGGTGGAACACGGTGGAACATGGTGTAACACAGTGGAACAAGGTGGAACACAGTGGAACAAGGTGGAACATGGTGACAAGGTGGAACATGGTGGAACACGGTGGAACAAGGTGGAACACGGTGGAACATGGTGGAACACGGTGGAATATGGGAACATGGTGGAACATGGTGGAAGATGGTGGAACACGGTGGAACATGGTGGAACACAGTGGAACAAGGTGGAACACAGTGGAACAAGGTGGAACATGGTTGGAACATGGTGTAACACAGTGGAACAAGGTGGAACATGGAACATGGTGGAACAAGGTGGAGTGGAACATGGTGGAACAAGGGTGGAACACGGTGGAATATGGTGTAACACGGTGGAACAAGGTGGAACATGGTGGAACATGGTGGAACACGGTGGAACACGGTGGAACATGGTGGAACATGGTGTAACACGGTGGAACATGGTGTAACACAGTGGAACAAGGTGGAACATGGTGGAACACGACAAGGTGGAACACGGTGGAACATGGTGGAACACAGTGGAACAGGTGGAACACGGTGGAACACGGTGGAACATGGTGGAACACGGTGGAACACGGTGGAACACGGTGGAACAAGGTGGAACATGGTGGAACATGGTGGAACACGGTGGAACAAGGTGGAACATGGTGTAACACAGTGGAACAAGGTGGGGTGGAACACGGTGGAACACCGTGGAACATGGTGGAAAACAAGGTGGAACATGGTGGAACACGGTGGAATATGGTGGAACACGGTGGAACAAGGTGGAACATGGTGGAACAAGGTGGAATATGGTGGAACATGGTGGAACATGGTGGAACACGGAGGTGGAACATGGGAACATGGTGGAACATGGTGGAACATGGTGGAACACGGTGGAACATGGTGTAACACGGTGGAACAAGGTGGAACATGGTGGAACACGGTGGAACATGGTGGAACAGTGTAACACGGTGGAACAAGGTGGAACATGGTGGAACATGGTGGAACACGGTGGAACATGGTGGAACATGGTGTAACACGGTGGAACATGGTGTAACACAGTGGAACAAGGTGGAACATGGTGGAACACGGTGGTGTAACACGGTGGAACACGGTGGAACAAGGTGGAACAAGTGGAACAAGGTGGAACATGGTGGAACATGGTGGAACATGGTGGAACACGGTGGAATATGGTGGAACATGGTGGAACACGGTGGAACATGGTGGAACATGGTGTAACACGGTGGAACATGGTGTAACACGGTGGAACAAGGTGGAACACGGTGGAACATGGTGGAACACGGTGGAATATGGTGTAACACGGTGGAACAAGGTGGAACATGGTGTAACACGGTGGAACATGGTGGAACACGGGGAACACGGTGGAACACGGTGGAACACGGTGGAACATGGTGGAACATGGTGGAACATGGTGGAACACGGTGGAACAAGGTGGAACATGGTGGAACATGGTGGAACACGGTGGAATATGGTGTAACACGGTGGAACAAGGTGGAACATGGTGGAACATGGTGGAACATGGTGGAACATGGTGGAACACGGTGGAATATGGTGGAACATGGTGGAACACGGTGGAACATGGTGGAACATGGTGTAACACAGTGGAACATGGTGGAACATGGTGGAACATGGTGGAACACGGTGGAATATGGTGGAACACGGTGGAACACGGTGGAACATGGTGGAACATGGTGTAACACGGTGGAACATGGTGTAACACAGTGGAACAAGGTGGAACATGGTGGAACACGGTGGAACATGGTGGAACATGGTGGAACACGGTGGAATATGGTGGAACACGGTGGAACACGGTGGAACAAGGTGGAACATGGTGGAACAAGGTGGAACATGGTGTAACACGGTGGAACAAGGTGGAACATGGTGGAACATGGTGGAACACGGTGGAACATGGTGTAACACAGTGGAACAAGGTGGAACATGGTGGAACATGGTGGAACACGGTGGAATATGGTGTAACACGGGGAACAAGGGGGAACAGGGTGGAACATGGTGGAACACGGTGGAACAAGGTGGAACATGGTGGAACAAGGTGGAACATGGTGTAACACGGTGGAACAAGGTGGAACACGGTGGAACATGGTGGAACACGGTGGAATATGGTGTAACACGGTGGAACAAGGGGGAACAAGGTGGAACGAACACGGTGGAACAAGGTGGAACACGGTGGAACATGGTGGAACACGGTGGAACATGGTGGAACACGGTGGAACATGGTGGAACACGGTGGAACACGGTGGAACACGGTGGAACATGGTGGAACATGGTGGAACAAGGTGGAACATGGTGGAACATGGTGGAACATGGTGGAACATGGTGGAACACGGTGGAACATGGTGTAACACAGTGGAACAAGGTGGAACATGGTGGAACATGGTGGAACACGGTGGAATATGGTGTAACACGGTGGAACAAGGTGGAACACGGTGGAACACGGTGGAACAAGGTGGAATATGGTGGAACACGGTGGAACATGGTGGAACACGGTGGAACAAGGTGGAACATGGTGGAACACGGTGGAACATGGTGGAACACGGTGGAATATGGTGTAACACGGTGGAACAAGGTGGAACATGGTGGAACATGGTGGAACACGGTGGAACACGGTGGAACAAGGTGGAACATGGTGGAACATGGTGGAACACGGTGGAACATGGTGGAACACGGTGGAACACGGTGGAACATGGTGGAACATGGTGGAACACGGTGGACAGGGTGGAACAAGGTGGAACATGGTGGAACATGGTGGAACACGGTGGAACATGGTGGAACACGGTGGAATATGGTGGAACATGGTGGAACACGGTGGAACATGGTGGAACATGGTGTAACACGGTGGAACATGGTGTAACACAGTGGAACAAGGTGGAACATGGTGGAACACGGTGGAATATGGTGTAACACGGTGGAACAAGGTGGAACATGGTGGAACATGGTGGAACATGGTGGAACACGGTGGAACACGGTGGAACATGGTGGAACATGGTGGAACATGGTGGAACATGGTGGAACATGGTGGAACACGGTGGAACATGGTGTAACACAGTGGAACAAGGTGGAACATGGTGGAACATGGTGGAACACGGTGGAATATGGTGTAACACGGTGGAACAAGGTGGAACATGGTGGAACATGGTGGAACATGGTGGAACATGGTGTAACACGGTGGAACATGGTGGAACACGGTGGAACAAGGTGGAACATGGTGGAACATGGTGGAACAAGGTGGAACATGGTGGAACATGGTGGAACACGGTGGAACAAGGTGGAACATGGTGTAACACGGTGGAACAAGGTGGAACATGGTGGAACATGGTGGAACAAGGTGGAACATGGTGGAACACGGTGGAACATGGTGTAACACGGTGGAACAAGGTGGAACATGGTGGAACATGGTGGAACAAGGTGGAACATGGTGGAACATGGTGGAACACGGTGGAACACGGTGGAACATGGTGTAACACGGTGGAACACGGTGGAACACGGTGGAACACGGTGGAACAGGGTGGAATACGGTGGAACACGGTGGAACATGGTGGAACACGGTGGAACATGGTGGAACACGGTGGAACACGGTGGAACACGGTGGAACACGATGGAACACGGTGGAACATGGTGGAACATGGTGGAACACGGTGGAATATGGTGGAACACGGTGGAACATGGTGGAACACGGTGGAATATGGTGGAACACAGTGGAACACGATGGAACATGGTGGAATATGGTGGAACACGGTGGAATATGGTGGAACACGGTGGAACATGGTGTAACACGGTGGAACATGGTGTAACACGGTGGATTATGGTGTTGGTGGAAAAGTGGCATAAACCTACAAACAGTGTGGTGAAGATGAAATGTTGTAATGTGCGGCGCTCCGCTCGCTCTGACAACAGTTTAGATTTACTCACAGAGGAATACGGACATTAATCTACCCACAGCAGAAACACCAGCAGACAGCAGAGGACACAGGCAGCAGGAGGACGTCTCACTTACATCTAATCATGTTAAGAAAACCATCCACTTCAGAAAGATCTCTGTCCACTAAAACTACTCAAGAATTTCATCTAATAAGCTTGTTCAAGAATAAGACAACAGTTAAATGAAAATATCCCTTGGGGGGACAGGACACGACCCTGGGGGGGGGACAGGACACGTCCCTGGAGGGGTACAGGTCATGACCCTGGGGGGGGACAGGACACGTCCCTGGAGGGGGACAGGTCATGACCCTGGGGGGGACAGGACACATCCGTGGAGGGGGACAGGACACGAGCCTGGGGGGTGGGGGACAGGACAGTACCTGAAGGTGTGAGTACCTGTAGGTGTGTGTACCTGAAGGTGTGTGTACATGAAGGCGTGTGTACCTGAAGGCGTGTGTACCTGTAGGCGTGTGTACCTGTAGGCGTGTGTACCTGTAGGCGTGTGTACCTGTAGGCGTGTGTACCTGTAGGCGTGTGTACCTGTAGGCGTGTGTACCTGAAGACGTGTGTACCTGTAGGCGTGTGTACCTGTAGGCGTGTGTAGTAGGGTGTGTACCTGTAGGCGTGTGTACCTGTAGGCGTGTGTACCTGAAGACGTGTGTACCTGTAGGCGTGTGTACCTGTAGGCGTGTGTACCTGTAGGCGTGTGTACCTGTAGGCGTGTGTACCTGTAGGCGTGTGTACCTGTAGGCGTGTGTACCTGTAGGCGTGTGTACCTGTAGGCGTGTGTACCTGTAGGCGTGTGTACCTGAAGGCGTGTGTACCTGTAGGCGTGTGTACCTGTAGGCGTGTGTACCTGTAGGCGTGTGTACCTGAAGACGTGTGTACCTGTAGGCGTGTGTACCTGTAGGCGTGTGTACCTGTAGGCGTGTGTACCTGTAGGCGTGTGTACCTGAAGGCGTGTGTACCTGTAGGCGTGTGTACCTGAAAGTGTGTACCTGAAGACGTGTGTACCTGTAGGCGTGTGTACCTGAAGGCGTGTGTACCTGTAGGCGTGTGTACCTGTAGGCGTGTGTACCTGAAGGCGTGTGTACCTGTAGGCGTGTGTACCTGAAGACGTGTGTACCTGTAGGCGTGTGTACCTGTAGGCGTGTGTACCTGAAAGTGTGTACCTGAAGACGTGTGTACCTGTAGGCGTGTGTACCTGTAGGCGTGTGTACCTGTAGGCGTGTGTACCTGTAGGCGTGTGTACCTGTAGGCGTGTGTACCTGTAGGCGTGTGTACCTGTAGGCGTGTCTACCTGTAGGCGTGTGTACCTGAAGGTGTATGTACCTGAAGGTGTATGTACCTGTAGGTGTGTACCTGTAGGCGTGTGTACCTGTAGGCGTGTGTACCTGTAGGCGTGTGTACCTGTAGGCGTGTGTACCTGTAGGCGTGTGTACCTGTAGGCGTGTGTACCTGAAGACGTGTGTACCTGAAGACGTGTGTACCTGTAGGCGTGTGTACCTGTAGGCGTGTGTACCTGAAGGCGTGTGTACCTGTAGGCGTGTGTACCTGTAGGCGTGTGTACCTGTAGGCGTGTGTACCTGAAAGTGTGTACCTGAAGACGTGTGTACCTGAAGACGTGTGTACCTGTAGGCGTGTGTACCTGTAGGCGTGTGTACCTGTAGGCGTGTGTACCTGTAGGCGTGTGTACCTGTAGGCGTGTGTACCTGAAGGCGTGTGTACCTGTAGGCGTGTGTACCTGTAGGCGTGTGTACCTGAAGACGTGTGTACCTGTAGGCGTGTGTACCTGTAGGCGTGTGTACCTGTAGGCGTGTGTACCTGAAGGCGTGTGTACCTGTAGGCGTGTGTACCTGAAGGCGTGTGTACCTGTAGGCGTGTGTACCTGTAGGCGTGTGTACCTGAAGACGTGTGTACCAGGAGGCGTGTGTACCTGTAGGCGTGTGTACCTGTAGGCGTGTGTACCTGTAGGCGTGTGTACCTGTAGGCGTGTGTACCTGTAGGCGTGTGTACCTGTAGGCGTGTGTACCTGTGCAGACGTGCTGCTGAGTTTCTGCAGACCAGTTTCAAGCCGTTGTATCTTGCTGAGCAGCTCTTTGTTTCTGTGTTCCAGCAGACTGCGATACAGTTTGATCTGCTCTAGAAAAGACTTGGGTGTGGTGTAGTTGTAGCGTCGCTCATTAGACAGGTAATCCTTGGACATCTGACTGACACTGGTGTGTACATAAGCCATGAATCTGCTGACTGACTCCTTCACTGGAGGCTGTGAGAATCAGAAGTTACAGAACTCATTACTTCACACAGAAAGCAGATGACTGTGCAGATTTTACTCAAGTATTTCCTGAGGCTCATGCTAAGAATGTCATTTTCATGGCCTCCAATCTGCTCTTGAAATTAATATCACATTTGTTGTGTCATGGTGGCTGACATTTTCAATTATATTTTCAGAGTGAACATCCTTTCTGTGATGCTTCATCCCTATGTGAGCGTTTATAGTCACCTCCATATTCTCCACCTCCTGCAGGAACGAGCAGCTGACTGACTCCAGCGCCTCCTGTGGCCACTCATGGAACCAGTCAATGGCTGTGCAGTTAACCACAGTAGGAAACTTCCTGCAGCGAAGTCGGAGTTTACTGCCCACTGGAGAGAAGCACAGAGCCACCTGCAACACATGAAACCCGAGTCCAGGATGAATCTGACTGCTAAAACAAAGACTTGCTCAGACTAACGTGTTTTTGTGGTCAGGAGGGGAAACCAGCAACACTGAATTAATTATTTGCAGCTACATCATTAAGTAAATAAAGCTTCCAGCGAGCATGTGATTTAAAGGAGAGTGTTGAGACTGATTTTCACTGCTGGAGACTAACAGCTGGCTTGTTGAGACACGCCGCCAGATGCTCCGTGTTTTTAAACCAAAGAAACAAACAAGCAGAAGGCAAACACCCGAAGACACAACCGATGGTAATCAATCAATACTGGGGAAGAAAAAACACCTTATACAGTGGAATGTAAAGAATTAACTCAAATACATATTTATTCTAAAAGTATGAAAAGTTGAATTTAAAACATTTCTTTAACATTTGACACTATATTGTTGAAGTTAATTTATTAACAGTAAAAAGGAAGGAGGTTTTTATTCAGACAGTGTGATGATAAATCCCATAAACCACATGTACGATTAGTTTTATACCTGATTATATTCAAGCTGTCACAGTTTTAAGCTCTAAAGCCTTTCAGTTACATTGTTGCCCTTCGATGCTGCAGCACGGCTCATGTTGCTAAATATTATTAACATTTAAAATGTCACCTTGTAAAAAGCTGACAGTGTTGATACCAAAATCCTCAGAATACATCAACACTTTCAAAAAAGGACAGAAATAGATGGTTGAGTTCTTCTTTGTATTTACATGAAATATTTCCCTGTTTGATTCTAGTAATGCTCCATGTTTACTGTAATTAGGATGTTTTCTACAAATTATCCAACACAATTATTTCTTTTCTAATTCATTCTCACTAACTAATGCTTTTGTAACAAGATTTAAAAATACATATTTGGTGTTATGATATAAATAGTCAAAACAGGTTTAGGTGGTCAAAAGAAGTTGTTTTTTAAGTTGTATTTTAAATGAACAAATTATATTAGTTTTATAAGCTTCAAATTATTCAATTATTATTCAAATTCTTTTTCCATTTTGTATTTAGTTTTCTCCCCGTGACTATATATCTACTAGCATATGACCATATGACTCTGGTCTTTGCTTTATCTGGTCCATGTTCAGGGTGGTGCACACAGTGATCAAGGCTGAATGGATGATTCTAAACATAAACACACCTGCATCACTGAATAAACACTTAGTTTGATCAATAGAACCTGAACAATCTAATCAAACTATTTTAGCATTTATTTGTAAAATAAACAATTAAACACTTTTTATTGAGTCTATCACATGCTACAGTCATGTATATACTCAGTAAACAGCTGCTTTGAGGTGAATCATGTTTTATTTTTTGTATAAAGGAGTTGTATGGATAAAACCTCCTTTATTTATTCCCCTCTGCAGGAATGGACCCCCCCCCCCCCCCCCCC
>SSNP01000052.1:326612-339112 GCA_006937955.1 Pachypanchax playfairii
CCCCCCCCCCCCCCATAAACAACCAATTCCAGCTTCTGGATATTAAACCAAATGAGATTAAATGATCCAGACCTCCACAAACATGCCAAATAGTGGCCCAGTTTGCAAACTTGTGCTCTGAACACTGAGGGACAGACTAAAACACACCCTCAGCACATTTTATGCAATGAATGAAGCAAGCCAGCATTTCTGGGAAAATGCTTTTTCAACCCAGACAATTTTAAGAGGGTAGAAATCCACTTTTTAGAAGAATGTGCTCATGGGATTGCCTGTTTTATTTATTCATCCCCCAACTCAGGGAGGCTTGTGCTGGGAGTGAGATGGGGTTGGAGGATGAGGGTGGTGGTGGTGCACACTATAATAATGACAGGATAAGCAGCCCTCTGGAATCTCTGCCTCCCCAGAGGGAACAAAGCGGCTACACTTTGGTAAAATTATCTGCAGCTAAACGGCAGATTTTCCGCTCAAGCTGGTGATTTATAATGACGTCCAGCGCCTCTCAGTGTATTCCAGTTCATCTAAAAGTGTCAGACAAGAAAATTGTTTGGGGAGAAGCTTCATCATAAAGCCAGATGTTTATCTAGGTGTGAGGGTTATATTTTTTATTTATTTAGGAATGGTAAATTAGAGTGTGAGGTGGCAAGCTTCTGCTCTATTAAGAGAGAATAGAGAGATTAATGCTAAACTCTTCCCTGGAAGGCAGCCACTGAGTCCAATTGTTTCTGGATGATTGCTTTAAAAATTCATAGTAACAGAGAAGTAGCAGTTTTCTGTCCTGCCTGCCTGTTTCACCTTGAGCTGTCTGCGAACACGATCAATGAAGAAGTTCCAGCAGTTTTCTCTCGTATCTATCAATCCAGAGCTGCGGACCTCTGGCCTCACGCTGCCAATGATGTTCTCCACCTCATCGTCTGGGAACAGGTCAGGAATCTCCCCTGGAAACAACAAAGAACTCATTACTGAGGTAACACTGAGTCTGCTGGCAGCCGAGGAGTCTGAAGAAGTTTCTTGTTTTATGTGATGTGAGATTGTTAGATTGTATTTAGCTGCATTAAAAGATGTGGTGGCTGCAGGACATCATACATGAGTTAATATGGAGATGGGTTGAGGTCAGAGCAGGAGAGAAGCATGTATGTGTGTGTGCTGCATAACAACATGTTATTCTACATGTTTTGGATTTAGAGCTTCTTAATTTCAGCTGCATCTCAAAAGTAAAAACTCATTTCCAAATTCTTTCATTTCCATTTTGCTGTGAATCAGAATATTTCCCTAATAAAGAGAATTTAAAGTTGTTCTGGGATGAGATCAGTACATTAGTGATGTTAACATGTTAAGGATCTGATGTGTTCTGTTGTTCTATCAGCTGAAGCAACACAGTATGACGCCTCTCTTGTAAAACATGTAATAATTAGCGAGGCTGCTGTTACCAGAAGCTAACAGATCGTTGACCAGAACCAGGAACTTCTCATCTGCCACCTGAGCATCAGTCAGCAGGAACACAACGCCCGTGTTCTTCACACCAGCTTTAATGCAGAGGGATGAGAGGTCAGTCTGAGAGGAGGAGGAAACACTGACTCAGACTCTTCACATTTAAACATGACCTTATTGATAGAACAGTATGAAAGTTCAAACATTTAGACGTGACATGAGGCAGAGTTCAGAGTCTGAATGTTTGGACTGGGTTTTATTCTTCCTCTAACCTTTAGGTCCGTGAGACTGTAACCTTTTCTCAAGGTGATCTGAAAAACCTCCAGATTAGAGATGAAGGCAGCCAGTCGAGTCAGACTCTGCTTACCGCTGCCGCCCACTCCGACCAGCAGCGCGTTACCCCGTGGAGACTCCAGGATTCGGTTTATTCTGCAGCTGCGTGTTCCGTAGCAGAGAGTCGGGGTAAGAGAAAAGGTAGGCGAGAGAAAACTGGATGAGGACAGTGTCTGACTCATACAACAAACACAGGAAGTTGGTTTGTGTCTCATTGTGTTTTAATGCAACTCGACACAACATCGTACAGTCTTATTAATATGGAACATGGTGAGATGATTCCAAACTGATCTGAATTATGAAACTACAGAGAGAATGTTTCTGTGTTTTAAACTGATTTCATTATCACTCCATTCGTGCTGCTGAAAGAAACATAATTATATTATATAAGTCTCACATTCTTCCTGCTGTCGAGTGACTAATCTGTTGCTTTCCTCACCTGCAGCTGACATCTTGATTCTCATTTATTAATGATAGATCTACAGCTAATGATGACTCAGCTGTTTTTACACATCATGTGACATTTAGAGCTCTCAGACACAAACTGGCTCTTTGAACAATTATTCTACATTTCATCTACCGTCTCGTAGATGATTCCATGACTTGGACACCAACCTACACTTCAGGTGCTTTCATAGTAAGATTATTCATAACTGAATATTTTAAGGATCCAACAGAGACGGGCGTGGTTTCCTACACTGTAGAGAGAGATACATTCCTGAGAACTTTGTAGAAAAACAAACTTCTTTCAAGGCATGTGAATGTGCTTTAGTTTATAATTCTACATTCTGGTTCTTCTATATTTGTGTGTTTATACTCAGGATTGTCTTTGTGTATGTTTTATTAATATTTTGCAGCCATGTCAGCCTTTTGTTTTATTATTATTAACGTTTCATTGATGTGTTTTACCTGAACTCTGAGCCTGATCTGCATCACAGACACAAGCTTCATGCTCAAACATATAAAAACCTTGTCTTATGATTTAATATCATCTGCAGCTTGTAACTTGTATAAACTAGTTAATAATTACTGGTTATTGGTCAGAAATCCTGCTCAGCTTTACAAACAGCTGCTGTCGTTTAGAACAGCTTCATATTTATATACTGGATTATTTTTAAGTAAAAAAGACTAAAACATTCTGTTCCATTCTCTCCTTTTAGTTTCTAACTCACATGTGAGCCATGGCGTCTTCAAACAGAACCAGGTTCAGAGCAGCGTTAACCTCATTGTAGCTGTCCAGCACTTCCTGTAGGATTTTACTGAGGCTGCTCCAGGACTCTGCTGCCATGTACCTGGCCTCTCCAAGTCCTCGGGCAAAGTGGCAGTACAAGTTCATGTCCATGGTCTGCTGCAGCTCCTCCTCCATGTCCTCAGGGAGGCAGATACACACAGCAGTGGTAAACATGCAGAGCAACACACTCGCCCTGCCAGCAGAACCTTTCTGTTAAAGCTAAACCATCCAGACAGGGACACAGCTGAGTATCTCAGCTGTGCAGAGGATGACCCACTTCATTTTCATCTTGGAAACTGCTGGATCCTAAACGTTTCATGTACATTTTATCTCTTATAAAACCACAGTTTATCTGTAAGAGAACATGTTCCAGATTCCCTCCTCTTGCATGTCTCAATCATCACAGTAACATCTTTATGTTCTTAAAGATCTGAACTCTTCAAAGCTCCTTGTCTGCATATAAAACACTGGGAACAGTTACACATGATGCAAAATATTAACAACATACTGTTGACTGGATAGAATTACATTTCTTCTGCGTCTGAACAAATCAACAGTGAAAAAGTATTTGCCCCCTACTGATTTTTCTGGTTTTATGTGACATTTAAAATGTTTCAACTCATAAAACGATGTTTAACATCAGACAAAGAAAAGCTGAGTAAATACAAAATGTAGTTTTAAATGATGATTTAATCCGGCTATCTAATCCAGCCTGGCTGTGTAAACCTAAACCTAATAACTGGATGTGTGGATAATGTCTGTCTTGATGTTCCTTAGAGTTATGAAGCTTTAAAAATGGTTTTATAACCTTTAAAAACTGGTAGATTTCTGTTCTTAAATAGGGTGCAATTACTTTTTCACATGGAGTCTGATTGTTTTAAATTGCTTTTCCACCTTGATTGTTAGAATTAGTCTAAAAACTGAGTTTTGTATTTTCTCCTTGTCTAAATTTGTTTGATCATGTGACAAAACAGTAAAACCAGCAGCCTTGCATTCATGCAGCAGTGTTGCATTCATGTAGCAGCGTGGTGTTTGTGCAGCAGTATTGTGTTCACGCAGCATCATCGTGTTCATGCAGCAGCGTTCATGCAGCAGGGTTGCGTTCATGCAGCAGGTTTGCGTTCATGTAGCAGCGTTGCGTTCATGCAGCAGGGTTGCGTTCATGCAGCAGGTTTGCGTTCATGTAGCAGCGTTGCGTTCATGCAGCAGGGTTGCGTTCATGCAGCAGGGTTGCGTTCATGTAGCAGCGTGGTGTTTGTGCAGCAGTATTGTGTTCACGCAGCATCATCGTGTTCATGCAGCAGGGTTGCGTTCATGCAGCAGGTTTGCGTTCATGTAGCAGCGTTGCGTTCATGCAGCAGGGTTGCGTTCATGCAGCAGGGTTGCGTTCATGCAGCAGGGTTGCGTTCATGCAGCAGCGTTGCATTCATGGAGCGGCATGGTGTTCGTGCAGCAGCATTGTGCCTGAGACGGCAGTGAGACAGCAGCAGACAGGAAACCATTACATGTTTTCAATTTGCTGGTCTGACAGTGCAGACCCTGACAGCAGGACCCCCTTACAACACTGATTAATATTCTCTCCATATATCTGCAGGTCCTCTGGCCTTTCGCCCCCCCGACCTTCTCTCTCCTCACTGTGTTGGTCATTGATGTTCAAGTCCAGACACAGAACAGGCAGCTTAATGATTCCCTCCACTAAACTTTAGAAAACTCTCACCTCATAAAACTTTTTGACTGTGTCCGCCTGGAGCTTATCAAAGACCTGGATGTCCTGCTTCTCCACCAGCTGGTCTCGATAGACCCGGTTTGACTCATGCAGGTAGATTTTCAGCAGATCTGTTGGGGTTTTTAGACTCTCCCTTGTACAGAACAGAATGCCCTGAGCCAAAAGAGAGAGAACGAGGCTCTGAGAATCATCTTACAGGCTGGTTTGGCCCAATTACAACATAACAAGGAAGTAAATACAGCAGAGCTGCTGTGGGTAAATCACTTGATACTGAGTGGGCAGGTTGTTAGTAGGTGGGACAGAATCTCAGGAAATAATGGCAGCACTTTTCTTTCATCTAATTGTCAGAGTTATTGCTTCATGTGGAGTGGGTCAGGTTCAGTGGGGAGGTGTTAGACAGAAGACCTACTGTACATTTAATCAAGGAATGAGTCTGTAATCTGTACAACTGGAATGCCTTTGATAATAGAAATGTTTTTATTAAAACTAAAGCTCTGCCTCTAACTTCTCATATTAAAATACTCTAAAACATCTCCACATGTTCCAGGTTCTGCTGCTCGCAGCATCATTCTGTCATAGAATCACTAAATTTATTAAAATACATTTTATTCTTATAAAACATTTAAAGTACCAGTTCACAACTAAATAATTTCAAGCCACTTTACAGAAACATCAAGTTCAAACTCTCCAGATTTAGAGTTAGTTTTATAAAAATATTTCAACTGAAGTAGGAAACGTTACCAACATGGTGGTAAAACTGCAGAAAGACAGAATCTGAATGAGGTTTAAACCCCGTTTGGAAACAGACACGTCCATAAGCAGACGGATTATAGATGTTTCTCTAGCTGAGGACTGTGTCCCCAAAGAGACAGAACTCAAATAGTGAGACACCCAGACTCTGTGTCCCCTCTGCACAGTCACACAGGAGACAGATGAACAGATGTTGTGTTTTTAGCCTCAGAACTTGTTCTAATCAACAGAATCATCTGTGGAGTGAAACCAGCTGAACGTCTGATACGTCTTCAAATATCAGACCACCGACTGGCTGGTGAGTCCACTGTGTGATACTGCAGGTAGACAGTGAGTGTGTGTAGAAAGCTGCTACTTGAATGTGTTTTATTGACAAACTTCTTAAAGAGTCCATTTCATACAGATTTCAGAACTTTGTGGTTATTTGCTTAAGCATTAACCAGTAATATGAAACATTTTATTTCTAAAAAACATCAGGAAACACTGATTAACAGACCTTTCAATCTGTCTGGGTCAAACTTCGGTTTGTTCTGTCAGGCTTCGAGCAGCAGCTGGTTCATATTCATTATGTTAATTTGCTGGACTCTGATTGGCTAACAAACTAGCCTATGAGAGCAAAGTATACTGTTTCCTGCCCCGCTGCACATGACAACATCAGACGTTCTCTCTTCCTGTTTGTTACGTCTTATGCTAACAGCTTTTAGCCAGCAGCATGCTAGGTGTGGTTTCAACTGCAGGAGCTGATGAATACTAACAAACAAAGGAGTTGTGATGAAACAGATACAGGTCGTTAGAACTCAGGTTTTATCACCACCTGCGTAGTTTGAGAGATTAAAACTGAAAGAGAAGTTGTTGACCTGTTTTCACCCACTATGAAGGTAAGAACACCTGTGGAGCTAAAATATTCAACAGAAACCTCAGAAAAACTGTTTTTAATGGAAGGGACTGTTTAAGATTCATGAAAATCAGGAACTCTTCTGATTTGTTTCTTTTTGTTTACATAATATCAATCATAACACAATGCAGGTATGATGACACAAACACCACCAGACACTGAATTCATCTAACTGTTAGCGGTTAACCAAACAACAAGACACTAAAACAGAAGAACTGTTCTGACTCTAGTGGAACATCTCACTGGTTCCCTCATCTTTACTTCACTCAGCTCAGAGAAGAGGGATTAAAGTTGGTGTTGACACGTATAGGTCTGTCTGCAGTGAGCTGCTTCCCCACGAAGCCTGACAGCTGCTCCCCCCCCCAGCTGACTATCCACTGAGCATCACGCAGACATACAGAGCAGTCAGTACAGTTTGGCTTTGGTCTCACTGCACCATGAGTCTCATGTACTTCCTCCCCTCAGACTCTTCCCCCCCCCTCCATCTTCTTGAGTGTCAAGCAAGGAGCTCATTTAGGCTGATGTGAAGAACACAAGCCAGTAGATATGCCCATTGGTCATAGAGTGAGTGAACACTGGCAGAGAGTTCTTTGACAACGTTCCCAGTTGGATGTCGAGCAGTTTGTCTTGCCTTATTAGTGGAATTTAGCTGCAGCACTTCACTCAACACACGGTAACTCCAGCAGCCTCCAGACAGTCCAGATTCACATTATACAGGAAAACAACAGAGTTCTAATAAAAGGTGAACGTAAAGGGATAAAAGTTACAAAAGATAAAATTCCATTTACTGCTCAACAAGCCTGTAAAATATCTAAACAGCTGAAACAGTCTAAAGAAAAACAGCTGATTATTTTCTCAACCTTCTTCTATTTATTATGTTAAAACATATTGACACAAACTCACACGGCTCAGAGCTCAGAACTCTGATTCATTATACTTTATTATAATTACACACTCTGCTTTGACTCCAGGTCCAGGTTCACAAAGAGAGAACACACACACACATGCACGTACACATGCATGCACACACATAAACACAAACACACATGCACGTACACATGCATGCACACACATAAACACAAACACACATGCACGTACACATGCATGCACACACATAAACACAAACACACATGCACGTACACATGCATGCACACACATAAACACACACATGCACGTACACATGCATGCACACACATAAACACAAACACACATGTACGTACACATGCATGCACACACATAAACACAAACACACATGCACGTACACATGCATGCACACATGCATGCACACACATAAACACACACACACACATGCATGGACACACACATGCACGTACACATGCATGCACACACATAAACACAAACACACATGCACGTACACATGCATGCACACACATAAACACACACATGCACGTACACATGCATGCACACACATAAACACAAACACACATGCACGTACACATGCATGCACACACATAAACACAAACACACATGCACGTACACATGCATGCACACACATAAACACACACATGCACGTACACATGCATGCACACACATACACACACACACACATGCACGTACACATGCATGCACACACATAAACACAAACACACATGCACGTACACATGCATGCACACACATAAACACACACATGCACGTACACATGCATGCACACACATAAACACAAACACACATGCACGTACACATGCATGCACACACATAAACACAAACACACATGCACGTACACATGCATGCACACACATAAACACAAACACACATGTACGTACACATGCATGCACACACATAAACACAAACACACATGCACGTACACATGCATGCACACATGCATGCACACACATAAACACACACACACACATGCATGTACACATGCATGCACACACATAAACACAAACACACATGCACGTACACATGCATGCACACACATAAACACAAACACACATGCACGTACACATGCATGCACACACATAAACACACACATGCACGTACACATGCATGCACACACATAAACACAAACACACATGCACGTACACATGCATGCACACACATAAACACAAACACACATGCACGTACACATGCATGCACACACATAAACACACACACACATACACATACACACACATACACACACATAAACACAAACACACATGCACGTACACATGCATGCACACACATAAACACACACATGCACGTACACATGCATGCACACACATAAACACAAACACACATGCACGTACACATGCATGCACACATGCATGCACACACATAAACACACACACACACATGCATGGACACACACATGCACGTACACACACATGCACACACATAAACACAAACACACATGCACGTACACATGCATGCACACACATAAACACAAACACACATGCACGTACACATGCATGCACACACATAAACACAAACACACATGCACGTACACATGCATGCACACACATAAACACACACATGCACGTACACATGCATGCACACACATAAACACAAACACACATGCACGTACACATGCATGCACACACATAAACACAAACACACATGCACGTACACATGCATGCACACACATAAACACAAACACACACACACATACACACGCATGCACACACNTGCACGTGTACACGCATAAACACATATGCACACATAAATGTAAAAACCACAAACTCCTCCAATTATTTCAGTTGAAACAAACTTGTGACGTGTGAAGGAGGAAACACAGACAGCCGTTCAGGCCTGATGCTGAAACTAGAGGACGTGTTTGTACTGTCACACTTTTCACTACTAAAAGGCACAAACACACAGAGATTTGACTGGAGAATTACAACAGAGACACAGAACGGAGAGACGCTCTCTTCCCCTCGCTTGTCCGGAGGTATTAAAGCCACAACTTGAATAAGTTAGAAAGAAAAACTTCAAACAAACTTTCAGGGTCTTTTTCTGCTTTATCTTTCTGACTGCAGAGGAACAGCCAGACACTTTCTGACATTGTTTCATCTGTGAATGTCCACTTCTGCTGTTTAAACCAATTAAAGAAACACAAAGACTTTGTCAGAGTCGTCCCATTAAATGTCTTCCAGTCTTAGAAGTAAATTCACATTATTTAAAGGTGGTGACGTGTGACATCCAGAAGCAAAGCACTGAGATCATCAAGGTTTTAGACTGGAAGTAAACTTTAATGTTAAAGTGCAGAAACTGCAGCGTTTAGTGTAAAAGGAGCCGACGTCTGGTTTCTGATGTTAAAATGTGCCAATCAGAGTCACATTATGCAGCTGAGCTCCAGGTGAGGCGACGCTCTGATCACAACCTTTACTGATGGAGTGTTTCTGGAGATTATCACTTTCATATTTGTTACATAGAAGTTGTTAATTAAACACAGTCCAAACTCTCCTGCTGTTTTTCCTCTGTGTTACAGTAGAAAATAAACACATAAAACATTCCCTTCAATGATACTTCTGCTGATTTACAGCTCAAACATAGAAAAACTTTAGAAAAATAAATTAAATCTATTACACATGAAAAAATGCTTTATGTATATTAAATAATGTAAATGTAAACACAATACCTAAAACCATGAAGGCATATAAATGAATTAAACATATGAATCTTCATCCGTTATCATGAGATCTATAGTAAAAGTTCTGGTTCTGTTTATAAAGTTCTGGATGAGTGACTTGCAGCATTAGTTATAGAACAGATTGTTTTAACTGAAATCATCGGCCTTCCATTAAAACCATGGAGAATTCTCACAGTAATTTTACCCCCAAACCGTCTCCCTTGACAGCATTAATGCTCTGATATTATATTCATTTAAACACATTTATGCAACCATGGAAAATCCAATCTATTGTATTTTCTATTACCCTTATTTCAGACTTATTTCCAGCTTTTTGAGCCGCCTCTTAAATGAATAACATTTAGTGAGAAATTAGTGACAGAAGCCTCGAGAAGCAAAGAAGAAGAAGAAGAAAAGGGTTAAGATAAAACATCTTTCTCCACATTTTAAGGTAATATGAGGTCAGGTAGGAAAAATGATTTAACTTTTTAACAGGCAAACGGAGAAGATGAAGACCCTCCCAAAAACCCACTGATGTAGATGTGTCACCTGGAATATGTTGGAGAGGTCGCGCAGGTTGAAGATATAGTGGAATTTGACTGCAGTGGGGAGGAAGGTGGAGGAGACACACTGGTGCATGGCCAGAGCTAAATGGACCAAAGTAGGGCAACTCTTCTGCACGGCTTCACTGAAGCTCCCAGCTCTCAGGTGCTGAGACAGGATGGAGCTGTAGATGGTGTTCAGGGCCTCTGCTCCAGGAAACGACACGGCAAAGACCGAGAAGTGCCGCTGTGACGGGAGAAAAACATGAGAGTAACAACAAGCTGCCTCACGCTGAGAAACAGCTTTTAAACTCTTCTTCTATGACTAAAGAATTATTTAAGTTCCCTTCAACTTACAGACTGTTTGACTCGTCACACGAAGACTGAATAATATGTTTATTTAGAATTCATAAGCTTGATATTATTTATTCTTCAGAGATAAAATAACTCTAAACTCTGATCTTATTTCTTTATCAGTGTTCGTCATTTCATCATTTCTTCCAAATTCTAAAATAACAACTATAATTAATTGAACATTTCAATTAGACAAGCAGTAAATTGTATCCAGTTGAGAATCGACATGCTAATAAATGTGATTTTATTGTATCATGTGGAAAATGTTAGTTTGCTATAATTTCAGCTTCTCTTTATGCACATAATATAATAATACCTATAATAGAATTCACTGTGTGTTGCTGTCAATTTGTTGACACATTTTCTATCATGAAAATACCTTCATGGATTTCTTCAACATAATAACTGAGGAATATCAAAGAGGAGCTGAACTCATAAAGAGACAGACAGAGATCAGGATAAAGGAAATGAAAGAAAAATCTCAGGAACAAAAACAGATTATCCTGACATCAGAAAGTAAATACTGAGACTGTAGCTCCAAACTTTGTAACCTTCCACTCTGCTGCAGGCTCGTCTGTTCAGCCTTTATATTAACCCTTTCATTACTCTAACATGAGGCACCACCCGCAGCACTCATCTGCTGACCTGAACATCCACCAGAAACATCAATCACTTTTTATTACAGTTGGAAACATTCTTCTTCTTCTGTAGCTCCATCTTCATCTCCTTTCTACAGCCTAAAGGAGATCAGCTGACTCTGTATCTGGCCCCATGTTCACACACAAACCTGGATTGAGTTCAAGTTACTTTGTTATGAAATACTATAAATAAGACGTTTCAAAATAATCCATTAACTGTGTTTCCTCTAAATGCTTCCTCTTCAATCTCTGCCGTCATCCACACACTCATCCATATTTACTTCTTGTCACTGTATTTGGTATTAAATCTCTTCCAAACTGCTCATTTATCATAATGAAGGTCTTTATTCACTGAAACATACGAGTTGAACTACTCAAAGTTTCTACAATCTGTGAATTACTTAGAAATTATTACTGAAAAACAGAACAGCAAAAACCGTTAAAGGACAAACTGTGTCCAGGTGGTCCTCCCAAAATACACAGAGGAGCTCCTCTCAGACCATCATCATCATCATCATCATCATCAGCTGTAATAACTCTGTAATATACAACATTACTGAACACTTTGTCTCCATTTTGGTTCCTCTGGTGTTTTTAAACTAAGTCTGGCTTCTTGTTCAGCAGCAACGTACAATAAAAGAAACATAATGTTCTTCTGTATGTAAAAATACCCCAAGAGACCATAATATAAACTGATGAACCTGGAAGTTAGATGAAAGTTTGAATATTTTATAAGTGATATGAGTTAAATCTTTCTGGCTGCATCAACACATATTAACCATGTAGATCTAGAATGACTTAGATTCTCTTTACTTTAACAGCTGATGTTATAATGTGTTAGTTAAACCAGTTCCTGGTTGGATCTGGTCACACTGTGTGAAAGAACATATAACATGACAGTTTATTGCATAACCAAGCAGAACACAGTGTGTGTGTGTGTACGTGTATGTATGTGTGTGTGTGTGAGTGTGTGTATGTGTGAACGTGTGTATGTATGTGTGTGTGTGTGAGTGTGTGTATGTGTGAAGG
>SSNP01000052.1:346612-360293 GCA_006937955.1 Pachypanchax playfairii
TCTACACACCTGTGTTATCTACACACCTGTGTCATCTACATGCCCATGTTATCTACACACCTGTGTTATCTACACACCTGTGTTATCTACATGCCCATGTTATCAACACACCTGTGTTATCTACATGCCCATGTTATCTACACACCTGTGTTATCTACACACCTGTGTTATCTACATGCCCATGTTATCTACACACCTGTGTTATCTACACACCTGTGTTATCTACACGCCCGTGTTATCTACACACCTGTGTTATCTACATGCCCGTGTTATCTACACACCTGTGTTATCTACACACCTGTGTTATCTACACACCTGTGTTATCTACATGCCCATGTTATCAACACACCTGTGTTATCTACACACCTGTGTCATCTACATGCCCATGTTATCAACACACCTGTGTTATCTACATGCCCATGTTATCTACACACCTGTGTCATCTACATGCCCATGTTATCTACACACCTGTGTTATCTACACACCTGTGTTATCTACATGCCCATGTTATCAACACACCTGTATTATCTACATGCCCATGTTATCTACACACCTGTGTTATCTACATGCCCATGTTATCTACACACCTGTGTTATCTACACACCTGTGTTATCTACACACCTGTGTTATCTACATGCCCATGTTATCAACACACCTGTATTATCTACATGCCCATGTTATCAACACACCTGTGTTATCTACACACCTGTGTTATCTACATGCCCATGTTATCTACACACCTGTGTCATCTACATGCCCATGTTATCTACACACCTGTGTTATCTACACACCTGTGTTATCTACACACCTGTGTTATCTACATGCCCATGTTATCTACACACCTGTGTTATCTACACACCTGTGTTATCTACATGCCCATGTTATCTACACACCTGTGTTATCTACACACCCATGTTATCTACACACCTGTGTTATCTACATGCCCGTGTTATCTACACACCTGTGTCATCTACACACCTGTGTTATCTACACACCTGTGTTATCTACATGCCCATGTTATCAACACACCTGTGTTATCTACACACCTGTGTCATCTACATGCCCATGTTATCAACACACCTGTGTTATCTACATGCCCATGTTATCTACACACCTGTGTCATCTACATGCCCATGTTATCTACACACCTGTGTTATCTACACACCTGTGTTATCTACACACCTGTGTTATCTACACACCTGTGTTATCTACATGCCCATGTTATCTACACACCTGTGTTATCTACACACCTGTGTTATCTACATGCCCATGTTATCTACACACCTGTGTTATCTACACACCTGTGTTATCTACACACCTGTGTTATCTACATGCCCATGTTATCTACACACCTGTGTTATCTACACACCTGTGTCATCTACATGCCCATGTTATCTACACACCTGTGTTATCTACATGCCCATGTTATCTACACCCCTGTGTTATCTACATGTCCATGTTATCTACACCCCTGTGTTATCTACACGCCCGTGTTATCTACACACCTGTGTCATCTACATGCCCATGTTATCTACACACCTGTGTTATCTACACACCTGTGTTATCTACATGCCCATGTTATCTACACACCTGTGTTATCTACACACCTGTGTTATCTACACCCCTGTGTTATCTACATGCCCATGTTATCAACACACCTGTGTTATCTACATGCCCATGTTATCTACACACCTGTGTTATCTACATGCCCATGTTATCTACACACCTGTGTTATCTACACACCTGTGTTATCTACATGCCCATGTTATCTACACACCTGTGTTATCTACACACCTGTGTTATCTACATGCCCATGTTATCAACACACCTGTGTTATCTACATGCCCATGTTATCTACACACCTGTGTCATCTACATGCCCATGTTATCTACACACCTGTGTTATCTACACACCTGTGTTATCTACATGCCCATGTTATCAACACACCTGTGTTATCTACACACCTGTGTCATCTACATGCCCATGTTATCTACACACCTGTGTTATCTACACACCTGTGTTATCTACATGCCCATGTTATCTACACACCTGTGTTATCTACACACCTGTGTTATCTACACGCCTGTGTTATCTACACACCTGTGTCATCTACATGCCCATGTTATCTACACACCTGTATTATCTACATGCCCATGTTATCTACACACCTGTGTTATCGACACGCCCATGTTATCTACACACCTGTGTTATCTACACACCTGTGTCATCTACATGCCCATGTTATCTACACACCTGTGTTATCTACACACCCATGTTATCTACACACCTGTGTTATCTACACACCTGTGTTATCTACATGCCCATGTTATCAACACACCTGTATTATCTACATGCCCATGTTATCTACACACCTGTGTTATCTACATGCCCATGTTATCTACACACCTGTGTTATCTACACACCTGTGTTATCTACACGCCCGTGTTATCTACACACCTGTGTCATCTACATGCCCATGTTATCTACACACCTGTGTTATCTACACACCTGTGTTATCTACACACCTGTGTTATCTACATGCCCATGTTATCTACACACCTGTGTTATCTACACACCTGTGTTATCTACACGCCCGTGTTATCTACACACCTGTGTCATCTACATGCCCATGTTATCTACACACCTGTGTTATCTACATGCCCATGTTATCTACACACCTGTGTTATCTACACACCTGTGTCATCTA
This sequence comes from Pachypanchax playfairii, assembly GCA_006937955.1. Classification (NCBI taxonomy): domain Eukaryota; kingdom Metazoa; phylum Chordata; class Actinopteri; order Cyprinodontiformes; family Aplocheilidae; genus Pachypanchax; species Pachypanchax playfairii. The sequence goes on from SSNP01000052.1 coordinate 349,320, forward strand.
CATGCCCATGTTATCTACACACCTGTGTTATCTACACACCTGTGTTATCTACACACCTGTGTTATCTACATGCCCATGTTATCAACACACCTGTATTATCTACATGCCCATGTTATCTACACACCTGTGTTATCTACACACCTGTGTCATCTACATGCCTGTGTTATCTACACACCTGTGTTATCTACACACCTGTGTTATCTACATGCCCATGTTATCTACACACCTGTGTTATCTACACACCTGTGTTATCTACATGCCCATGTTATCAACACACCTGTGTTATCTACATGCCCATGTTATCTACACACCTGTGTTATCTACACACCTGTGTTATCTACACGCCCGTGTTATCTACACACCTGTGTCATCTACATGCCCATGTTATCTACACACCTGTGTTATCTACACACCTGTGTTATCTACACACCTGTGTTATCTACATGCCCATGTTATCTACACACCTGTGTTATCTACACACCTGTGTTATCTACACGCCCGTGTTATCTACACACCTGTGTCATCTACATGCCCATGTTATCTACACACCTGTGTTATCTACACACCTGTGTTATCTACATGCCCATGTTATCAACACACCTGTGTTATCTACACACCTGTGTTATCTACACACCTGTGTTATCTACATGCCCGTGTTATCTACACACCTGTGTTATCTACATACCTGTGTTATCTACATGCCCATGTTATCAACACACCTGTGTTATCTACATGCCCATGTTATCTACACACCTGTGTCATCTACATGCCCATGTTATCTACACACCTGTGTTATCTACACACCTGTGTTATCTACATGCCCATGTTATCAACACACCTGTGTTATCTACACACCTGTGTCATCTACATGCCCATGTTATCTACACACCTGTGTTATCTACACACCTGTGTTATCTACACACCTGTGTTATCTACATGCCCATGTTATCTACACACCTGTGTTATCTACACACCTGTGTTATCTACACGCCCGTGTTATCTACACACCTGTGTTATCTACATGCCCATGTTATCTACACACCTGTGTTATCTACACACCTGTGTTATCTACACACCTGTGTTATCTACATATCCATGTTATCTACACCCCTGTGTTATCTACACCCCTGTGTTATCTACACACCTGTGTTATCTACATGCCCATGTTATCTACACACCTGTGTTATCTACACACCTGTGTCATCTACATGCCCATGTTATCTACACACCTGTGTTATCTACACACCTGTGTTATCTACACACCTGTGTTATCTACATGCCCATGTTATCAACACACCTGTGTTATCTACGCCCATGTTATCTACACACCTGTGTTATCTACACACCTGTGTTATCTACATGCCCATGTTATCTACACACCTGTGTTATCTACACACCTGTGTTATCTACACACCTGTGTTATCTACATGCCCATGTTATCAACACACCTGTGTTATCTACACACCTGTGTCATCTACATGCCCATGTTATCTACACACCTGTGTTATCTACACACCTGTGTTATCTACACACCTGTGTTATCTACATGCCCATGTTATCTACACACCTGTGTTATCTACATGCCCATGTTATCTACACACCTGTGTTATCTACATGCCCATGTTATCTACACACCTGTGTTATCTACACACCTGTGTCATCTACATGCCCATGTTATCTACACACCTGTGTTATCTACACACCTGTGTTATCTACATGTCCATGTCATCTACACACCTGTGTTATCGACATGCCTATGTTATCTACACACCTGTGTTATCTACACACCTGTGTTATCTACATGCCCATGTTATCTACACACCTGTGTTATCTACACACCTGTGTCATCTACATGCCCATGTTATCTACACACCTGTGTTATCTACACACCTGTGTTATCTACACACCTGTGTTATCTACATGCCCATGTTATCTACACACCTGTGTTATCTACACACCTGTGTTATCTACACACCCGTGTTATCTACACACCTGTGTTATCGACACGCCCATGTTATCTACACACCTGTGTTATCTACACACCTGTGTTATCTACATGCCCATGTTATCAACACACCTGTGTTATCTACACACCTGTGTCATCTACATGCCCATGTTATCTACACACCTGTGTTATCTACACACCTGTGTTATCTACATGCCCATGTTATCTACACACCTGTGTTATCTACACACCTGTGTTATCTACACACCTGTGTTATCTACATGCCCGTGTTATCTACACACCTGTGTCATCTACATGCCCATGTTATCTACACACCTGTGTTATCTACACACCTGTGTTATCTACATGCCCATGTTATCTACACACCTGTGTTATCTACACACCTGTGTCATCTACACACCTGTGTTATCTACACGCCCGTGTTATCTACACACCTGTGTTATCTACACACCTGTGTTATCTACATGCCCGTGTTATCTACACACCTGTGTTATCTACACACCTGTGTTATCTACATGCCCATGTTATCTACACACCTGTGTTATCTACATGCCCATGTCATCTACACACCTGTGTTATCTACATGCCCATGTTATCTACACACCTGTGTTATCTACACACCTGTGTCATCTACATGCCTGTGTTATCTACACACCTTTGTTATCTACACACCTGTGTTATCTACACACCTTTGTTATCTACACACCTGTGTTATCTACACACCTGTGTTATCTACATGCCCATGTTATCAACACACCTGTGTTATCTACACACCTGTGTCATCTACATGCCCATGTTATCAACACACCTGTGTTATCTACATGCCCATGTTATCTACACACCTGTGTCATCTACATGCCCATGTTATCTACACACCTGTGTTATCTACACACCTGTGTTATCTACACACCTGTGTTATCTACATGCCCATGTTATCAACACACCTGTATTATCTACATGCCCATGTTATCTACACACCTGTGTTATCTACATGCCCATGTTATCTACACGCCCGTGTCATCTACACACCCGTGTCATCTACACACCCGTGTCATCTACACGCCCCTGTCATCTACACGCCCGTGTCATCTACACACTCGTGTTATCTACACACCTGTGTTATTTACCTAAGTGACCTGCCCTGCTGATCACCAACCAGTTATCTTTATATACATCAGATTATTTGTTTAGTGTAAATCAGTTGTTAGAATAAAGTTGGTTTTCATTCATCCTCCTGTTACAGCTGGAGAAACAATCAGTAACACACAACAACTGAAGTTTTATTTGTCCTCCTTCATCACCTGTGACCCTGATGCTGCTGCTACCTATTAACTGATAGTAATATGAATAATTTGTACCTTGCAGCATAGCAGATGTAGTATAGTAGTTAAAAGGGACATTTTCGACCATGTATTTCTCTGAGTTCAGTGATCCGAGCTTGTCTCCAATCAGAACCGATTTGCCAGTTCCAGCATTGCCGACCAGCATGACGGGCCTGTGGCGCTCCAGTAGGCGGTCCATGAAGTAACCAACTCGAACTGTCTCGGTGGTGTGGACCACACACGCCTGCATGTGGAGCCATACAGAAGAAATGTTTGTTATTAAACTGTTAGAAGTTTCTTATTTATGATTAACATGGATCACATTTATACTTCCTGGTTAGTCTGTTTAATGGATGTAAACGTATACGTGAGATAAAGGAGGTCGTGTTCTACTAATCACACCCGTAACGCTGCAGCTGGTGTTTCATTCTGCCTCTATAAGACCTTCCAAACAGCCTGAGTGCTGCCAGAGTAAAACTCATCTGACTGCTATTATAAAAGGTTTCTGTTGTATGAAATATTAAAAGAATACATTGAGTAATTGAAATGAAATGTAGAAGAATCAGATGAGTTTATCTACTGCAGGTAAAGATCTGAGACCAGGACTGAAACCTGTTGGTACAGTTTGATGAGACCTGTCCTGTTTGTCTCACACCTGCCAGAGTAAGTAACTTTTGACTAGATTGTAAATGCAGAGTCATATTTATGCAACATTTGGTTCAGTTACAGAATTTATGAGATTTTTGTTTAAAACTTTGGGATTTAGAGATAAGGAAGTACCTGAAGAGGCGTGTCAACATCCATGTTGAACTCAGGAACCATCTTAAACCACGGTTCAAACTTCTTGCTCTCTGGGTCGATGTAGTAATCAAACAAGGTGCCCTGAGATGGAAATTTGATGGTTTTGAACTCAGCAACCCACCACTTGCTGAACTCTGCTCTGTAGTCGACCAGCTGAACTCGGCACACACGCAGAGATACAAAGGTTAGAAAAGTGGTCAATAACACAAAGAAGCTTCCTTTTTGATTTTCTACTCCAGATAGTGGATGTAATTCTGTCTGATTTCAGCTGGTGTGAACAAACCAAAAGGAAAATTAAACACAAAAACACAGATAGAACTAAAGAGGATGAGAGATGAAACCATCAACTCATCCGTGTGATTCAGACAGTAAAGTCTCATCTCCTTCAGGCTGACACTTCCACGCCTACTTCTCCCTTCCCAGCCCACCATACCTGTCTCCTCTATTCACAACTAACTCTCCAGTCAATAAAACCACTTAGCATTTAAATGCATCTGTGATGGGAAAATAAAGTGGAGTACATTTGTTCTAAATGGAAAGCAGTTTTATCCCATAACTTAAATGGACACGCTTACTGTACTGCACTAACTGGATTGCTAAGCAACTGCTTGTCACGGCTCTCCTGCTGATTTAAATTCAGCCAGTCTGTGTGTTTCTATGCAGGAATGCAGTCCACTTCATTTTTAGATGGAGATCTCTCTATTTAAAAACAATTGTCATTTCTTCAAGTGAAAATAACATTCAAATGACTTTTTCTAAATAGAGACGTGACGTTGAGTTACATAAGAGTTATCAGGACTCCATAAATAAAAGTGCATAAAACTTTTATAGAGATGAGTTATGATAAGTAACATAAACATCTTTAACTGTCTCGATCCATTCCTGGTTCATGTAACCACTTAGTAACACCTGGCACACAGAGAGGCCCACAGAGTACCTGGAGGCCCACAGAGTACCTGGAGGCCCACACAGTACCTGGAGGCCCACAGAGTACCTGGAGGCCCACAGAGTACCTGGAGGCCCACACAGTACCTGGAGGCCCACACAGTACCTGGAGGCCCACACAGTACCTGGAGGCCCACACAGTACCTGGAGGCCCACACAGTACCTGGAGGCCCACACAGTACCTGGAGGCCCACACAGTACCTGGAGGCCCACAGAGTACCTGGAGGCCCACAGAGTACCTGGAGGCCCACAGAGTACCTGGAGGCCCACACAGTACCTGGAGGCCCACAGAGTACCTGGAGGCCCACAGAGTACCTGGAGGCCCACACAGTACCTGGAGGCCCACACAGTACCTGGAGGCCCACACAGTACCTGGTCCTGGAACAAGGCTCCTCCAAAGGCCCAGACTGCAGCAAAGACAAAATACAGCTCATAAAGTTCTTTGGGACAGTCTGGTGGTGTGTGTTCTCTGATCAGAAGACACTCCAGCAGGTAACACAGCATCTGGACCAGACTCTGCTCAGGGACTGGAATGATCTTCTTAAACCTGATCAAAGGAGGATATATTAGAATGAAACATTAGAAAACACATGGTCCTAAATCCTGAAGGAAAAGGACAGTGTCATGTATTAACACATGTATCAGAACAAACACAGCTTCTGTGGACTGAAGAGTTGTGATTATTGTTACATTTGGGAAGGCAGATGACAGATTTATGAGCTGTGTCACTGTGGTGTATATTTGGAGTTCCTTGGCACCCTGAGTACAATACATGAGTCTCTCCACGGCTTCCTGTTGTTATTTCTTCTAATAGCAGTGACGACGGACGTGTTGGAGGATGTAAGTGATGCTGAACAGGACAGCATCCAGCTTTACTGAGTCAGTCCCCAACACGCCAACCTAACAGAGTTCCGCCCCGTGTTACGTCATACCCCAACATCCTGTATCAACAAAATGCACTTGTCTAATCACAGAGTCACGCAGCTTTACTTTGACCGCAGGGCGTCCAGGCAGGAAGGAAGGTACTTGTCAAACAGTATGCTGAGGTTAGCTCTCTCTGACTGGACTTCTCTCCTGTCAATCCAGCTGGATACCTGTGGGCTCCAACCAAGATCTGCTGGGTTTATGTATAGAATACCTGCAAAGAGGAGCGAGGAAGGAATTGGTTTGTTCTCATCCTTGATGTGTTCTTCTTCAGTACATATAATGAAACTTAGTGCTAACTGTAACTTATAACTCTGTTTATATGAGTCTTCTGTAAATTTGTCAAAGATCCTCAAAGCTGACGATGAAAAATGACGAGAAGGAAAAAGAAATGAGATGCAGAAGCTGCTTTACCTGCTCTAGATACAGTAGCAGGTGTAGCAGTGTGAAGGTGGCTGATCTCAAACACCAGCCTCATGGTGGGATTCAGAGGGATTCGCTCATTACTGGCCAGAGTCAGAACCTAACAGGAAGACAAAAACCAGTATATAACCAGAAATATGAAACATTTTATATCTAAAAACATCAGGAAACACTGATTAACAGACCTTTCAATCTGTCTGCGTTAAAATTCAGGTGGTTCCAGCTGGTTCCATCAGACCTCGAGCAGCAACTCATTAATATTCATTTTTCGAATTTGTTGGACTCTGATTGGCTAACAAACTAGCCTATGAGAACAAAGAATACTGTTTCCTGCCCCACTGCACATGGCAACATCAAACGTTCTCTCTTCCTGTTTGCTACGTCTTATGCTAACAGCTTTTAGCCAGCAGCATGCTAGGCGTTATGCTAACAGCTTTTAGCCAGCAGCATGCTAGGTGTGGTTTCAACTGCAGGAGCTGATGAATACTAACAAACAAAGGAGTTGTGATGAAACAGATACAGGCCGTTAGAACTCGGGAGAACTCTGGTTTTATCACCACCTGCGTAGTTTGAGAGATTAAAACTGAAAGAGAAGTTGTTGACCTGTTTTCACCCACTATGAAGGTAAGAACACCTGTGGAGCTAAAATATTCAACAGAAACCTCAGAAAAACAGTTTTTAATGGAATGAATTCTTTAAAGGTACAATATGTTTGACCCTCATGGTCAAATCAGAGTCTTGCATGTGGAAAAACAAACCCGTCTGTTCTCACCCCCTCCCCCCTCCCCTCCCTGATGTTTCTGTTGGGTTGCCAGTTCTGATGTTGATCCTCATTTTGTTTCTCTTGTATTTGTTCAGTTTTTGGGAATATCTGAAGGTCTATTTGTTCAGCGTTGAGTTTTCCTAAGTGTGTTTGAACGCCCCATCACGTGCAGCTCAGCTGATCAGTAGGAAGGATGTGGTGGTTTCTTACTTTTTACTGCTGGTCGTTGTAGAATTCCAGCTGCTTGTGTTGAAGACTTGGCAGCCTTGCAGACTCACATGTGATTCGTTATGAAACCAGGAAGTCTGGACGTGTAAATAATGATTCTGGTCCGAGATAGCTTTTATAAAATGACAGAAACTAGAGACCACCCAGCTGACTGAGATCCAGATCTATTACAGTGGGACTTTAGTTTCATCATCAGAGGGACATTAAACTGTTGTGTGAGTATTTACCTGGAACATTCTGACATATTGGACCTTTTGTGATTTTAAGTCTGGATTATTTCACCTACTAGAACTACACACACACACACACACACACACACCCACAAGTGTGTTTTGGTATCCTTATGGGGACCGTCCATTGACTTCCATTGATTTTAGTAACTAGATTTATACCAAACCCAAACCCTTTTACTAACCTTAACCATTACTGATCTATAACTAACCCTAAGACTAACTAAAACTCTATTCACACCATACCTATAAACCTAACCCCTAACCCTAAAAAGGGGAGTCCCCCTCATGGGGACCAGGCTTCGGTCCCCACAAGAACCCTCGGACCCCAGAAAGATAGTAAAAGTCAGGAAACGGGTCCTCAGGAGGTCAGAAATACACACACACACACACACACACACATACACACAGTTTTCTTGCACCTTGTTGTCATCCATCACAGTGTTGAGTGACTCAATCCACATCGGGTCAATGTCTCCATCCAGAACAATCCACTTGGGCCCAGCGTGACTAATGTTGGACAGTTCACGCATAATACTGGAGAGAAGGCCTGTGAGAAGAGTTCATATGTTAATCTGTGGAACATGAAGCTCTTTATACTAATCACTTCCTGACAGACTCCATAATCACCATCTTTCCACTCTCTGGTTGCCGGGTTGATGATTCCAAAGAGCTCGTCATTGGTCACAGCCTTTGGGTTGAGGTCGGCCCACACAGGCCGACACTTCATATTCTGATAGGTCCTTTGGAGTGACCTCAACACTTGACTCTTCCCAGTCCCTGCATTTCCAATTACAAAGACAGAATGACGCACAGCCAGCAGTTCCTCCAGCTGCACCACCTAAACACAGGCAGAGGGAAACAGAAATCTCACTACAAGGAAGGAAAAACATTAATAATCTAAAACTTTATCATTTCCATCCTGCTCATTTTCTGCATCTATTTTCTGTTTTTAGGGATATAATCTGATGTACACAGACCACAGTACTGAGGCGCAGCACGGTGCCTTATTAATGAGGTCATATAGCAGACTGGGAGGAATCTTAGCAGACCTGATTATAACTCCTAGAAACATTCAGTCAGACAAACTGGTTTATAGTTGAAGTGAGATTAAATTTTTCTACAGACTGAAAGTAAATGTTGTCTGACAGCGTAAACAACTAGATATCTGTCAGTATGTTCATGTCTAAATGTTTTTATTATTAATGTAGAAACTACAGCTGATGTTTGTGTCAGAGACTCCAGAAGCTTCTGTCTAGATAGAACATCCTCTCTGTTTATTAATATTAAATATCAATTCTTCTTTTTAATTGGTCCAGGTCAGCATCTGTGAACCAATCAGATTTATTCAAATTTTGCATATTTATTTCTTATCAAAGTAATTCTCATGTCTATTATAGAGAAACGGGTCTATATAACAAGGATTCTACCTTTACTATGAATAAACATAATATGATTATTACTAGGATGAAGGTCACATTATATAAAGAGCCTCAATACTGAAGATTTAATATTAAATCGGTGGGCGGGCAGAAAACATCACAACATGGAGGAAGAATTAAGCTGTTGGTGGAGGTCTGTATATAATATAATATAAACTTATTGTGTTATTTACTAATTCATGATAATTACACATCTAAATTATGTTTTAGCTCATTCTATCAGAAAATTTTGAATTCACTTAGAACTAGGAGTTTCATTTTCTTGCATCAATCACAAGATCATAAATAATCTGTGATTAAATACAATAATCCAGGTTCTGCTGTGAAATACATTTTAACAGAAATATGAGATTTATTGGCCCTTTTCACCCGAATCAATGCTCATGGTAGAACAATTTAACATCAGAGAGATGATGACAGACAGACAGGGGGGAGACAAGAGGGAGAGCAAGAGGGAGAGAGAGAGGGAGAAAGAAAGAAAGAGAGAGAGAGAGAGAGAGAGAGAGAGAGAGAGAGGGGGGGGGAAAGAGAGAAGAAGGGAGAGAAAGAGGGAGAGAGAGAAGGAGAAAGAAAGAAAGAGAGAGAGAGAGAGAGAGGGGGGAAGAGGGAGAGAGAGAAGGAGGGAGAGAGAGAAAGAAAGAGGGAGGGAGAGAGGGAGAGAGAGAGAGAGAGAGAGGGAGACAGAGGGAGGGAGAGAGAGGGAGAGAGAGAGAGACAGAGGGAGAGAGAGAGGGAGGTTTTCTCCCCACTTCCTTTCCAACATTCAGATGGCTTTTCTGATCAATACCATTGATTCGGTATCTTGCTGCTGCTTCTCTCCAATCATTTACCTGGAACACAGGCGGCCTCACCTGATAAGTGCTTTGATCCAGGGAGACCTAATGCTAGCAGAGGCTAATGCTAAAGACACCGAGTGTCTGCAGTCTCCCCTGAAATCAAGAGGCTGGGTGTCCAAACAGAGACAGTAAAAACTCAGAGTGTTGGCTTGTTATTGGCAGCTGTTAATCTCTCTCTCTCTCTCTCTCTCTCTCTCTGCTTTTCCACCTCTTTGTTTATTTCTGTGCTGCCTCTCATAAAGTCAGGGTGAGGTGGCTGGTGTAGCGTGTTATTATGTGGTTCCTGTGTCTGTTTGACCTGAGGTAGATTGCACTTATTTCCCTTGGTTCTGTGTACTTCTATCTCTGAAACATAATGCCTTGTTGTGTGTGTGTGTGTGTGTGTGTGTGTGTGTGTGTGTGTGTGTGTGTGTGACATAATGACTAGATGTAGGTCGTCAGGTTAGACACCTGAACACGCGTTGCAGAAAGCCACTGGCTCTTGGCGATATTTGTCCAATTCATCCAGATGCTGCAGTCTAGTTTGACACTAATGTGTTTATCCCAACAGGAAATGATGATGATGAGGTAAATAGCTTTTGGAGAGAACTAAGATAAATCTAAATGAGAACACTGTTATTATAATATCTGTCAAAATTGTTGAAGACCAGAACCACATCTGGGAAATCTGCTTCTTGTACATTATGTATAAACTGTTTTCCATTACATGTGATTATGTTAGAAATAAACTTAACTTTCTATCAGCTGTAATTAAAGTTGGTTCAACTGCAACAGTGAAATACCTTCAGTACAAAATTATCCTCCGCCTGTAACTTCAAGTCCAGGATAGATTGTTTCACGTGTCTCTCAAAGTCCAGGTTTCTCTTTCTAGGGACGTCCAGGGAGGGGAAAAGGTCTCCTATGAGTCCCACGAACACGGGAAGGTCGTCAGTCACGATCTTTGGGATGTTGAAGTCTCTTAGAGCTCGCATGAGAACCTGGTCTTCAGGTCGGCCAGGGTCTTCTCGTTTCAGAGAACCAGCCACTACTAACACTGATTTAATGGCTCGGAGGCCCCAGTCATAGTGATCCTGCAGGGGGGGGGGGGGGGGGGG
>SSNP01000052.1:360303-396325 GCA_006937955.1 Pachypanchax playfairii
GGGGGGGGGGGGGGGGGGGGGGGGGGGGGGCAGAAAAACATTAGCATGAAGTATACATGGTGTCTTCACCACCTGTTTATCTGACAATTATATTAAACAGTGATGTAGCTAATTTATGGATTTTAAATGGATAATAATCCAAAATATTTAAGCTCATCCCATCAAACCAAACAGTGGTTCAAATTAAATCAAACACACGCTATCGTCATGGGAAACACATGAAGAAATGATGTAACTTTTAGGTTCATGACAATCGATCTGGTACATTTATTTAACCAGTCGTGTTTAATGAGAAAATATCTAATGTTAGGATGTGAACACCTGCAGCTAATAGACAGGTGCAGCCTGCGTATAGACTAATCTAGTTTCTTCTTAAATTTAGTCAGTGTTTAATAACCTGAAAGTAGTTAAATCTTATGAGTATCCGCCCGCCCGCCCGCCCGCTGCTCTCTCAGAGAAAGGAATGTGTTTAGCATCACATGTACATGGTTCACTCCATCAGCCAGTCATGTGACTTGGCCATAACTGCAGGATTGCTGTAATTAAGTATCTGATCAATCCTGATCTGACTCCAGACGGGCAGCAAGCTCCTCCCACTGGACTGAATCTGTCCCTCTGCTCCGGAGCAGACAGTCTCTCCCTCATCGCTCTCATCTAGAGACGCTGTACCTCACATCTTTAGCTACCAGCCATGTTAAAGACTTGTTACCTGTTTGGACAACAGCTCTTTGCAGAGTGTGTAAAGAGTTATAAACTTTCTAGCGAGGATCCGAGCGTTAACGAAGCCTTCAGCCACCAGCATGATCTCACAGATCAGCTCAAAGTCTGGAACCACCATCGCACAAGGTCTATAACAAAATGTAAAACATCATTTCTATTATATCGATGCATTTACTTCTTTAATTAATCTTTATTTAACAGTTACAAAACCAAACCAGTACTAGTCCTACCTGAACAGAGCCTTCAGGTTCTCAGGAAGTTCCGTCCTACCAGCGTAACCTGGATTCATGGTGATGAAGATACCCACAGAGGGACAAAGATTTACCTCCTCTCCCATGAAGTTAAACCTTCTCTTCTTATCACGAATAGCATCTTGAATACTTTTGACCTGGAAACATCATGAACCAACAATGTGAGTTAAACAGAAAGACCCACAACCTGTAAACAACAACATCAAACACATCAGATATTTATTATAATAGCTCATATTGAATTTAATATCAAAGTTTGACTCGACCAACAATCATGTCTCCATTCTGTCTCATTCTGAGGGACAATAACTTTAAACTTTTACATTATTTGAGATCCTGTCATGTGTTTTTGGTTAATTAACAGTTTGTGCTAACAAGTCCTTGAACAGCTGTACCTAATAAAGTGGCCAGTATTAGAATATGCTACAGGTTGTAATAAATGTCTGTTAACAAGTTAAAAAATGATGAGAAAAGACCAAATATCCTCAGATCTATAGTCTGTATTCAGATATGACATCAGTAAGAATAGTTAATAGTTATAGAAGGACTTATTTTCCTTGTTGACACCTGGAGCTTTATGCTCGTCTAATAACTCGTGTATTTGTCCCTGTCTTCGATGGACAACACAGGAAGGTAAATCAAGTCCATTTTTTATATTATGGAAATGATACTTGTTAATAAATCTTAATTCTGATTCTAAACATGTCATGAAGTTAATACAAACTGTGAGCTGTCACTCAGAGACGTACTATAAGCTGTGTGTCCTTTATATTGACCAAGCAGCTGTATTCAGTTTCCTCCATCATCTCAGCTAATGGCTCCAGTGTGATCCTATATTTATTGTTCTAATAAAATATTAACTACATGTGAATTTGTGTGTAGAGCAGGATAGGAATCATCTACCATGGAAAGTCAAATGGGCAGCCCTGTGCAATGCATCATGGGTAAATACAGGCTCTACTGTTGGTAAATAAGAAAAGAAGCTGCTGTCATAGACAGAAGACAGATCGTCCAAAAAGACAAGCTTAAGAGAAGCTAAAAGGAGCCTGTGTCCATCATGACAGATTAGTTGACAGTTAGTTTGGATCTAAATGAGACAGACTGGGTGGACTGATGACCAGGACCTGCTGTTAAACATCTACAGCTTGATTTTTTTGTGCAGTTTAAGTACGTAGACTACACAAATGAAGAATTTCAGAACTTTACATCTTTAAATGCACATGTTTTATGAATGGATGCATCCGAATCAGATTTCAAATTGTCCTCCACACTAAAGTCTAATTATCTTGATGTGTCTTAATATTAACACAACAGTCTTCAAGCAGGTAAAACATCTAACACAAGGACTGGAGAAACACTGTTATAACACAAGAAGAACAAGTTATCCAGAATGTAGCAGCACAGGAACTTTCCTTGTTGCTGTTGGAACATTTCAGATGGAACCATGGACCAACCACTCGGAACAATGATCAGTTAATAACCACACCCTAAACCTTTATTTTAAAACTGCATGAAACTTTCTCTCATTTATTAGCATCAAATTAATTCTTCTCTGATAACAGTTTATCATATTGTGATGCATCATATAAAGACACATTTCATCACAGACTTGCTCTCAATCAGGGTTTACTGCATGAATGAAACACCAAGGCTTTGTTTGTCTACATTATGATTAAGTGTCTTATCAGGATGAACTTTCCTTGTACGTCTTGGCCTAAAACTCTGAATCCCTGCCTGTGAGAGTCTCATGAATTTAACATGTGAGTGGTAAAAGAGCATAGCGAGTTGACAGCTGGAAAGAAAAGGAACATTTCTTTATGGATGACTAGTCAGCTACAGATCACTCAGTCATAATAACAGAACGAGAAGGAGAGATGCAAAAACAAATAGGTCAACTGAAGCTCGTTAAAATGACACAAACAACATGATAAAATGTCTTCAAAGACAACAAACATGTTATTTCTACATACAGTCAGTCCACAGCAGTCCACCTTTGTACTGGCTGGACGAGGCAGAACTTCATGTCAGTGTTGTAACGTCTTGCTACCTCGTGTTCACCAGACGTGGTCCCACCACATGAGCTCTGAGGCTGAAGCAGCAGCTGAGCTTGTGGCTAGGTGATGCTAGCTGCTCCAGCTTTCAGAGGATGGATTAGGTTTGTGTGCTGATATGAGAAATGGCTCTGCGATTGCTCCACTGAGACAAGCTGAGAGCAGGAGCAGGCTGCCAACTGTCACAGCAGTCATTTGATGCTCCGCTCTTCTCAAGGTCTGCTTTTCCACGTATAAGTCACCATGATTTATTATTTATTACACATTGCAACACCTATTCATTCTCCTGGCACTTTAAAATTCTCTAAGTACTGTGGACGTTCACAGCTTTCGGAGGAAGACGGCTTGACTTTCATCTCTGCTTAAGAGAAGAGAAAAGGGCAAAGAAGTAACTGTCTGGCAGGAAAAAGCTATTGTGTCTGTCATTATGTCCAGAGTCATTGTTCTTATCTCTATACTGTACAGATGGTACTTTGGCACGATTGTACATGTGTGACTTGTCCAGAGAACCCTATGAAGACACACAGAGGATCTGTTTGATCCAGGATCACGAGCAGCTGGACTGTTTTCTCTGTTTCAGAAAAACATTTCACATGTTTTAGATGTAAACGTAAGATATAGTTTAACAGCTTGACTACAGGTGAAGCTTTTAAACTAATACTGTTTTGTTAATGACCCGTGAACTTAAACCAGGTGTGTTCAAGCACAGGAAACTGCTCAAACGTGCAGGAAAGATGGTCCTAGTCATCAAGACTAGATACATTCAAGTCCTTCATCAGAACATAAATGTTTTAACATGTGAATTTTGAACAATAAATGTGAAAGTTGCAAGTGGAATATAACACGTAAACATTTCTACACATCTTTGCAATTTTTTCCCACATATGAAAAACATAATTTAATTTCCCTTCTGGGATTAATAAAGTATCTTTGATTTGATTTGATGTTAAGTTGAAATGTTCCGTCTGTAACGGTAGTCCCAAAACTTAGATGAATGACAAATAAATGATTGTTAGTCATTGTTTAGGAGTCTGCTGGTGATCCAGGGTGTAAACATCAAGGTGGTTTTCCATCTTCAACATGTAAATGAGATCAGAGAAGTTTCGACCAATGAGATGCTCTCTGAGTGTAGGGGTGTGTTCTTTACTCTCATATTCTGTGATGAGAAGCTACAGTGTTTATTTAAGGGCTTATTTCTACCACAACATCATTTGGTTTCACCACTTCACAATAAAAGCTGAAGACTTTTACTGTATATTTAACTCCACATGTGCAGAACATGCTGCCCAGGCTTTATTGTTACTATGTTCTATGTTACTGTTAACTGTGTGCTTGTAGTCTGTTACCATCGCTGGTATATTGTCCATTGCTATTGTTGATGAAGTTTAATTAACCTTACATATGATGCTATTTACCACTGCTGGTATTTTTGTTCCTTACCATTGTTGGTATGAATTAATGTTGTCATGAAATTACTATTTGTTACCGATGGTAACGCCACCATTATTTTGTATGCTTGTGACTCGGGACCTGAAATATTCAGTGTTCTTAATTGCTTTCGATCAAACGACTGAGCGCTGAATTACTATAAATACAAGTTGCAGGAAAATGTCTTGTATTATTCTGTACATTGTGAATGAGTATCGGGGTGGGATTTAATAGGTTTTCTTCATCCCACTCCCTTTCAGGCAATTTTTTATTTGTTTTATTCTGTAATCCTTATTTGAGAGTAATGGAATGTGCATTCGTCTATGCGTGTCATACAGAACGTAACTGCCTGAAACAAATAAATAAAATAAAATAAAAATGTTCTCATTTGATGTAAAGAGTACCCAAAGAGGTGGAAGCAGACGGGTTCTTACCTGTACAGCCACCACAGATAGAACTTCCACAGAGATCCTATTGAACTCATCAAAGCAACCCCATGCCCCCGTCTGAGCCAGGCCTTTGTAGATGTTCCCACAGGACTGTTGGACAGGCGGGGACAGGGTTACTATCAGTCTGAGAAGAAGCTATTGACAAATAATTAACATTTTTATACAAACACAACCTTAACAAAAAGAAAGTTATCTGCTTAAGAAAAGATGGAAAGTTTTTCAGATATAAAAGCAGACAGCTGCACGTCTTCTGACCACCTAAGCTTGACTAGTCTGACCTACTGATGGACCTGTTGTGTGAAACTAAAACTCTGAATCCCTTATGTACTGCGTTTTCCATCGGGTTGCTGTGAGCAACAGTTTAATCAGAGGTCTTCCTGCTCTTCATGTGGACTAGAAATGATGAAACCAGCTCAGGAATATAATATTGTTTTTTTTTAGCAGAACCTGGGTCTGCTGGGTCACGTGCACGTGCACGTGCACAAACACACACACAGCAGCCCCCCTTTTTATTTGCTTGTTATGGGCAGCAGTGAATACTCTGATTCCCTCTAAAATGGATGAACTCATCATTTAATTCTTAAATCTGTCCAAATGTCTTTTAGAGAAAATTCACTTTGACTACTTGGCAAAGTTCTTTAAACCTTTGGTACCTAAGAACAAGGTGAGGGCCAATGGGTGGACAGATGGACGGACAGATGGACGGACGGAGTTTGTTGCTTGAGTATGTAGATTTCTTCATCTTGAGGTATTTCACTGTGTTTGGAACCATCCTAACTAAAACAAAGGTCTGACTGACCAGACGTGTTGCAGGTTGAACATATCTGTAATTAGACTGATGATAGATATCTGATCTGCAACACTGCAGCACCAAAGCTTAGTAAATACTCCACTCAAACACTTCCCTCTAACCTCGGCTGGACAGGATGTGAACAGTCCTCTGGAGGACAGATGGACCAGGAAGACGTCGGCTGCTGACTGTTCTCTTTGATTACAGAGCTGTAGAAACCTCCTGATGTAAGCAAGAGCTGATTGGACGGCTGATTTAACTCATCTGTGTGCACGTGTCTGTGCATAACTAAAGCTGAGTAACAGTCTGATGCTCAGAATTCAGCTTCTAGTGAATCTGGTCCTCCTGGAGTACATCAAGACTTTTCTGTAGATACCTTGCTGTGCAGTGTATAGCCTGGGGTGTTGTACGCCTCTATATTATAATAATCCCACAGACTGATAGTAGTTAGGAAAGACAATATCCTGAAACATAGTTTCTTCTCCATCTGCAGATAGTGTGAGTAAAAATACACCAGAGTGTAAAACCCGATCAGCAAGAAGGAGCTTCCTGATCACGACTTTAATAAAACAAACAGAAGTGGCTTATAATTAATGTTCATCATATAACAGACAAATACTGAGGTCAAAAGAAATAAATTAACCCTTTAAATCAACTCCAGTACGTGCACGGACTCACACACTTCTCTGTGTTTCGCTTGCTTACCTTATAGTCCATCTGCTCAGAGCAGTTAAACACGTATACCATGATGCCCAACGCTCGTCCCAAGTCTTTGGTGGTCTCGGTCTTCCCTGTGCCTGCAGGTCCTGCTGGAGCTCCACTCATGGTCAGGTGGAGGGACTGAGTCAAGGTGATGTAACATCTGAACACAAAGAAGTTTGCATCACTTCTTAGAGTGAGTTAGAGATCAGGAGACTCTTCACAAAACAGAGACTGCAGTGGGTAGTGCTGGTCTCTTGCAGCAAGAAGGTCCTGGGTTCAAAACCAGGCTGGGACCTGTCACATGTTCTCCTTGTGCATAGTGAGTTTCCTCTAGACACTCCGGCTTCATCCCACAGACTAAAAACATGCTGGAGGTTAACTGGAAACTCTAAACTGTCCCTTAGTGTAACCCTGTGATGGACTGGTGACCTGTCCAGGTGTAGCCCCGCCCCTCACCCAGGGACAGCTGGAGATAAACAAGCAGGTGCAGATCATGACTGACCTTTTTATTCCAACTCTGTTCACCTTGAGAAGGAATAACATACTTTATATCTTTGGGATTCGTCTCTTGTTCTTGAAGGAAATTAGAGTTTTTTATTTGTAGTTTTGTGTCTTTGCTCAGCCTTGAAGATTCTAATGAGATAAACTATTTCTATACCAACAGAGTCCTGAGAGGGGAACCTAGAGTCATTCTGGCAACAGAGTCCTGAGAGGAGAACCTAGAGTCATTCTGGCAGCAGAGTCCTGAGAGGGGAACCTAGAGTCATTCTGGCAACAGAGTCCTGAGAGGGGAACCTAGAGTCATTCTGGCAACAGAGTCCTGAGAGGGGGACCTAGAGTCATTCTGGCAACAGAGTCCTGAGAGGGGAACCTAGAGTCATTCTGGCAACAGAGTCCTGAGAGGGGAACCTAGAGTCATTCTGGCAACAGAGTCCTGAGAGGGGAACCTAGAGTCATTCTGGCAACAGAGTCCTGAGAGGGGAACCTAGAGTCATTCTGGCAACAGAGTCCTGAGAGGGGAACCTAGAGTCATTCTGGCAACAGAGTCCTGAGAGGGGAACCTAGAGTCATTCTGGCAACAGAGTCATGAGTGGGGAACCTAGAGTCATTCTGGCAACAGAGTCATGAGTGGGGAACCTAGAGTCATTCTGGCAACAGAGTCCTGAGAGGGGAACCTAGAGTCATTCTGGCAACAGAGTCCTGAGAGGGGAACCTAGAATCATTCTGGCAACAGAGTCATGAGTGGGGAACCTAGAGTCATTCTGGCAACAGAGTCCTGAGAGGGGAACCTAGAGTCATTCTGGCAACAGAGTCCTGAGAGGGGAACCTAGAGTCATTCTGGCAACAGAGTCCTGAGAGGGGAACCTAGAGTCATTCTGGCAACAGAGTCATGAGTGGGGAACCTAGAGTCATTCTGGCAACAGAGTCCTGAGAGGGGAACCTAGAGTCATTCTGGCAACAGAGTCCTGAGTGGGGAACCTAGAGTCATTCTGGCAACAGAGTCCTGAGAGGTGAACCCAGAGTCATTCTGGCAACAGAGTCCTGAGAGGGGAACCTAGAGTCATTCTGGCAACCGTCTGGTTAACAGTTATCTGCTTTGGCCCCTGAGTTATAACCACCTGTTTAATACTGTTCATCTGAAGTTTGTTGTTTTTTCATCTGAGCTCTGCTGCACTTCATGCTGAAATATACTCAGATTCACCAAACAGTTCTACAGAAATGTTGGTGTAAGTTTCCCAGCTGATGTCTGTCCAAGTTATTTTAGAGATTCAACTGTATGTGTCTGCAACAGATTACCGGTTACAGACTGACCACACATGCAAGGTGAGAACATGTTAACTCCATGTATAAATATAAACCTGTCATAGTCTGAACTGGAGATCTTCTGCTGTAGTTACACAACCTCGTTAGTAAATAGTTTAGTTAGAAAAGGAGGTAGTTTTAAGGCTTCAGGTATGTCAGGGTGGGCGGGGTTTATTAGTCATGCAGCCTGTAGATGTCTTGTACAACCTGTTTATCTGTCTGATTACATCAGCAGCAGCATCACATGACCTGCAAACACATTCTGAGTTGAGAATATTAGATTCATTTAGCTAGTTCAGTAATTAATAAATACATTATAACATGTTTGATTATTACACATGCTGATTAGCAACATCAATGGCTGTCAGGATTAATAAACACTCTTTTAGTTTAGTATCAGTAAACGCTGGCAGTGAAGTGACGGGAATGATCAAGACTTTATTGATCAGGGTAATAACACCAAACAGAGCAGCTACAGTTTGACAGAGATACTAGTTATTAGATAGGTAAATACTGGGAAGCATAATGAGAGACAGAAGTTCAGAGAAGACAAATGATCCAATCTGTATACAGTGAATCATCCAGACACCAGTGCCAATAAGCTTTATGGGCTCTCTATCTACTGAAATACAGCCAGAAGCCTGACAGAGTGGATGAGGATGTGACTGGAACCAAACAGGAAGGATGGAGGTGAACCTGAACGACAAGGTGACTTCTTTATGTGTGTCTTTAAAAGTAACAGCTACTCATCAGTATATTGGCTGAACTTATTTCACAGATGTTTGTCTGTGTCACTGTGTTTGAGCTGGAAATGGAAAATATTTCTGACGTTTTGAGTGATGATGCAGATTTGGAGATCTTACAATAAACACACAGTGAAGCTACAAATATATCAATAACATTCCTGCTGCTGTAGATTAGCATGAGCTCCTTTAGCTGAATTAACTTACAGCAGACGGGTAACACAATATAATTAACACACGTGGTTAATTAAACACATACTGAGTAAACTGATGATTGTTTTATGTGTTTTGGATTCATATTTTTTTAAATGGTTCGTGTGATTTTATCTTGTCTGGATTCTTCTTTGTTACCTCGACTCGTGTTCATCGACCTACATGTACCAAAAACATGCAGGAGGCACATTATTAAATATGGTTCTCAAAACTCTTTAGGATCTAATTCTAATTGAGACTTTTTGTTTTTCCAGATTTGTTTGAACATTTAAAAGTAATCAGACATCTGAGAATGCCGTCAGGTGTATGACCTACAGTGGGGCAAAAAAGTATTTAGTCAGCCACCAATTGTGTAAGTTCTCCCACTTAAAAAGATCAGAGAGGCCTGTAATTTTCATCATAGGTATACCTCAACTATGAGAGACAAAATGAGGAAAAAAAATCCAGAAAATCACATTGTCTGATTTTTAAAGAATTTATTTGCAAATTATGGTGGAAAATAAGTATTTGGTCAATAACAAAAGTTAATCTCAATACTTTGTTATATAGCCTTTGTTGGCAATGACAGAGGTCAAACGTTTTCTGTAAGTCTTCACAAGGTTTTCACACACTGTTGCTGGTATTTTGGCCCATTCCTCCATGCAGATCTCCTCTAGAGCAGTGATGTTTTGGGGCTGACGCTGGGCAACACGGACTTTCAACTCCCTCCAGAGATTTTCTATGGGGTTGAGATCTGGAGACTGGCTAGGCCACTCCAGGACCTTGAAATGCTTCTTACGAAGCCACTCCTTCGTTGCCCGGGCGGTGTGTTTGGGATCATTGTCATGCTGAAAGACCCAGCCACGTCTCATTTTCAATGCCCTTGCTGATGGAAGGAGGTTTTCACTCAAAATCTTACGATACATGGCCCCATTCATTCTTTCCTTTACACGGATCAGTCGTCCTGGTCCCCTTGCAGAAAAACAGCCCCAAAGCATGATGTTTCCACCCCCATGCTTTACAGTAGGTATGGTGTTCTTTGGATCCAACTCAGCATTCTTTCCCCTCCAAACACGACAAGTTGAGTTTCTACCAAAAAGTTCTATTTTGGTTTCATCTGACCATATGATGTTCTCCCAATCCTCTTCTGGATCATCCAAATGCTCTCTAGCAAACCGCAGACGGGCCTGGACGTGTCCTGGCTTCAGCAGGGGGACACGTCTGGCACTGCAGGATTTGAGTCCCTGGCGGCGTAGTGTGTTACTGATGGTAGCCTTTGTTACTTTGGTCCCAGCTCTCTGCAGGTCATTCACTAGGTCCCTCCGTGTGGTTCTGGGATTTTTGCTCACCGTTCTTGTGATCATTTTGACCCCACGGGGTGAGATCTTGCGTGGAGCCCCAGATCGAGGGAGATTATCAGTGGTCTTGTATGTCTTCCATTTTCTAATAATTGCTCCCACAGTTGATTTCTTCACACCAAGCTGCTTACCTATTGCAGATTCAGTCTTCCCAGCCTGGTGAAGGTCTACAATTTTGTTTCTGGTGTCCTTTGACAGCTCTTTGGTCTTGGCCATAGTGGAGTTTGGAGCGTGACTGTTTGAGGTTGTGGACAGGTGTCTTTTATACTGATAACGAGTTCACACAGGTGCCATTAATACAGGTAACNAACAGAGTCATGAGTGGGGAACCTAGAGTCATTCTGGCAACAGAGTCCTGAGTGGGGAACCTAGAGTCATTCTGGCAACAGAGTCCTGAGAGGGGGACCTAGAGTCATTCTGGCAACAGAGTCCTGAGAGGGGAACCTAGAGTCATTCTGGCAACAGAGTCATGAGTGGGGAACCTAGAGTCATTCTGGCAACAGAGTCATGAGTGGGGAACCTAGAGTCATTCTGGCAACAGAGTCCTGAGAGGGGAACCTAGAGTCATTCTGGCAACAGAGTCCTGAGAGGGGGACCTAGAGTCATTCTGGCAACAGAGTCCTGAGAGGGGAACCTAGAGTCATTCTGGCAACAGAGTCCTGAGAGGGGAACCTAGAGTCATTCTGGCAACAGAGTCCTGAGAAGGGAACCTAGAGTCATTCTGGCAACAGAGTCCTGAGAGGGGAACCTAGAGTCATTCTGGCAACAGAGTCCTGAGAGGGGAACCTAGAGTCATTCTGGCAACAGAGTCCTGAGAGGGGAACCTAGAATCATTCTGGCAACAGAGTCCTGAGAGGGGAACCTAGAGTCATTCTGGCAACAGAGTCCTGAGAGGGGAACCTAGAGTCATTCTGGCAACAGAGTCCTGAGAGGGGAACCTAGAGTCATTCTGGCAACAGAGTCCTGAGAGGGGAACCTAGAGTCATTCTGGCAACAGAGTCCTGAGAGGGGAACCTAGAGTCATTCTGGCAACAGAGTCCTGAGAGGGGAACCTAGAGTCATTCTGGCAACAGAGTCCTGAGTGGGGAACCTAGAGTCATTCTGGCAACAGAGTCATGAGTGGGGAACTTAGAGTCATTCTGGCAACAGAGTCCTGAGAGGGGAACCTAGAGTCATTCTGGCAACAGAGTCATGAGTGGGGAACCTAGAGTCATTCTGGCAACAGAGTCCTGAGAGGGGAACCTAGAGTCATTCTGGCAACAGAGTCCTGAGAGGGGAACCTAGAGTCATTCTGGCAACAGAGTCATGAGTGGGGAACCTAGAGTCATTCTGGCAACAGAGTCATGAGTGGGGAACCTAGAGTCATTCTGGCAACAGAGTCCTGAGAGGGGGACCTAGAGTCATTCTGGCAACAGAGTCCTGAGAGGGGAACCTAGAGTCATTCTGGCAACAGGGTCCTGAGAGGGGAACCTAGAATCATTCTGGCAACAGAGTCCTGAGAGGGGAACCTAGAGTCATTCTGGCAACAGAGTCCTGAGTGGGGAACCTAGAGTCATTCTGGCAACAGAGTCCTGAGAGGGGAACCTAGAGTCATTCTGGCAACAGAGTCCTGAGAGGGGAACCTAGAGTCATTCTGGCAACAGAGTCCTGAGAGGGGAACCTAGAGTCATTCTGGCAACAGAGTCCTGAGAGGGGGACCTAGAGTCATTCTGGCAACAGAGTCCTGAGAGGGGAACCTAGAGTCATTCTGGCAACAGAGTCCTGAGAGGGGAACCTAGAATCATTCTGGCAACAGAGTCATGAGTGGGGAACCTAGAGTCATTCTGGCAACAGAGTCATGAGTGGGGAACCTAGAGTCATTCTGGCAACAGAGGCCTGAGAGGGGAACCTAGAGTCATTCTGGCAACAGAGTCCTGAGAGGGGAACCTAGAGTCATTCTGGCAACAGAGTCCTGAGAGGGGAACCTAGAGTCATTCTGGCAACAGAGTCCTGAGAGGGGAACCTAGAGTCATTCTGGCAACAGAGTCCTGAGAGGGGAACCTAGAGTCATTCTGGCAACAGAGTCATGAGTGGGGAACCTAGAGTCATTCTGGCAACAGAGTCCTGAGAAGGGAACCTAGAATCATTCTGGCAACAGAGTCCTGAGAAGGGAACCTAGAGTCATTCTGGCAACAGAGTCCTGAGAGGGGAACCTAGAGTCATTCTGGCAACAGAGTCCTGAGAGGGGAACCTAGAGTCATTCTGGCAACAGAGTCATGAGAGGGGAACCTAGAGTCATTCTGGCAACAGAGTCATGAGTGGGGAACCTAGAGTCATTCTGGCAACAGAGTCCTGAGAGGGGAACCTAGAGTCATTCTGGCAACAGAGTCCTGAGTGGGGAACCTAGAGTCATTCTGGCAACAGAGTCCTGAGAGGGGAACCTAGAGTCATTCTGGCAACAGAGTCCTGAGAGGTGAACCTAGAGTCATTCTGGCAACAGAGTCCTGAGTGGGGAACCTAGAGTCATTCTGGCAACAGAGTCCTGAGAGGTGAACCTAGAGTCATTCTGGCAACAGAGTCCTGAGTGGGGAACCTAGAGTCATTCTGGCAACAGAGTCCTGAGAGGTGAACCTAGAGTCATTCTGGCAACAGAGTCCTGAGAGGGGAACCTAGAGTCATTCTGGCAACCGTCTGGTTAACAGTTATCTGCTTTGGCCCCTGAGTTATAACCACCTGTTTAATACTGTTCATCTGAAGTTTGTTGTTTTTTCATCTGAGCTCTGCTGCACTTCATGCTGAAATATACTCAGATTCACCAAACAGTTCTACAGAAATGTTGGTGTAAGTTTCCCAGCTGATGTCTGTCCAAGTTATTTTAGAGATTCAACTGTATGTGTCTGCAACAGATTACCGGTTACAGACTGACCACACATGCAAGGTGAGAACATGTTAACTCCATGTATAAATATAAACCTGTCATAGTCTGAACTGGAGATCTTCTGCTGTAGTTACACAACCTCGTTAGTAAATAGTTTAGTTAGAAAAGGAGGTAGTTTTAAGGCTTCAGGTATGTCAGGGTGGGCGGGGTTTATTAGTCATGCAGCCTGTAGATGTCTTGTACAACCTGTTTATCTGTCTGATTACATCAGCAGCAGCATCACATGACCTGCAAACACATTCTGAGTTGAGAATATTAGATTCATTTAGCTAGTTCAGTAATTAATAAATACATTATAACATGTTTGATTATTACACATGCTGATTAGCAACATCAATGGCTGTCAGGATTAATAAACACTCTTTTAGTTTAGTATCAGTAAACGCTGGCAGTGAAGTGACGGGAATGATCAAGACTTTATTGATCAGGGTAATAACACCAAACAGAGCAGCTACAGTTTGACAGAGATACTAGTTATTAGATAGGTAAATACTGGGAAGCATAATGAGAGACAGAAGTTCAGAGAAGACAAATGATCCAATCTGTATACAGTGAATCATCCAGACACCAGTGCCAATAAGCTTTATGGGCTCTCTATCTACTGAAATACAGCCAGAAGCCTGACAGAGTGGATGAGGATGTGACTGGAACCAAACAGGAAGGATGGAGGTGAACCTGAACGACAAGGTGACTTCTTTATGTGTGTCTTTAAAAGTAACAGCTACTCATCAGTATATTGGCTGAACTTATTTCACAGATGTTTGTCTGTGTCACTGTGTTTGAGCTGGAAATGGAAAATATTTCTGACGTTTTGAGTGATGATGCAGATTTGGAGATCTTACAATAAACACACAGTGAAGCTACAAATATATCAATAACATTCCTGCTGCTGTAGATTAGCATGAGCTCCTTTAGCTGAATTAACTTACAGCAGACGGGTAACACAATATAATTAACACACGTGGTTAATTAAACACATACTGAGTAAACTGATGATTGTTTTATGTGTTTTGGATTCATATTTTTTTAAATGGTTCGTGTGATTTTATCTTGTCTGGATTCTTCTTTGTTACCTCGACTCGTGTTCATCGACCTACATGTACCAAAAACATGCAGGAGGCACATTATTAAATATGGTTCTCAAAACTCTTTAGGATCTAATTCTAATTGAGACTTTTTGTTTTTCCAGATTTGTTTGAACATTTAAAAGTAATCAGACATCTGAGAATGCCGTCAGGTGTATGACCTACAGTGGGGCAAAAAAGTATTTAGTCAGCCACCAATTGTGTAAGTTCTCCCACTTAAAAAGATCAGAGAGGCCTGTAATTTTCATCATAGGTATACCTCAACTATGAGAGACAAAATGAGGAAAAAAAATCCAGAAAATCACATTGTCTGATTTTTAAAGAATTTATTTGCAAATTATGGTGGAAAATAAGTATTTGGTCAATAACAAAAGTTAATCTCAATACTTTGTTATATAGCCTTTGTTGGCAATGACAGAGGTCAAACGTTTTCTGTAAGTCTTCACAAGGTTTTCACACACTGTTGCTGGTATTTTGGCCCATTCCTCCATGCAGATCTCCCCTAGAGCAGTGATGTTTTGGGGCTGACGCTGGGCAACACGGACTTTCAACTCCCTCCAGAGATTTTCTATGGGGTTGAGATCTGGAGACTGGCTAGGCCACTCCAGGACCTTGAAATGCTTCTTACGAAGCCACTCCTTCGTTGCCCGGGCGGTGTGTTTGGGATCATTGTCATGCTGAAAGACCCAGCCACGTCTCATTTTCAATGCCCTTGCTGATGGAAGGAGGTTTTCACTCAAAATCTTACGATACATGGCCCCATTCATTCTTTCCTTTACACGGATCAGTCGTCCTGGTCCCCTTGCAGAAAAACAGCCCCAAAGCATGATGTTTCCACCCCCATGCTTTACAGTAGGTATGGTGTTCTTTGGATCCAACTCAGCATTCTTTCCCCTCCAAACACGACAAGTTGAGTTTCTACCAAAAAGTTCTATTTTGGTTTCATCTGACCATATGATGTTCTCCCAATCCTCTTCTGGATCATCCAAATGCTCTCTAGCAAACCGCAGACGGGCGTGGACGTGTCCTGGCTTCAGCAGGGGGACACGTCTGGCACTGCAGGATTTGAGTCCCTGGCGGCGTAGTGTGTTACTGATGGTAGCCGTTGTTACTTTGGTCCCAGCTCTCTGCAGGTCATTCACTAGGTCCCTCCGTGTGGTTCTGGGATTTTTGCTCACCGTTCTTGTGATCATTTTGACCCCACGGGGTGAGATCTTGCGTGGAGCCCCAGATCGAGGGAGATTATCAGTGGTCTTGTATGTCTTCCATTTTCTACTAATTGCTCCCACAGTTGATTTCTTCACACCAAGCTGCTTACCTATTGCAGATTCAGTCTTCCCAGCCTGGTGAAGGTCTACAATTTTGTTTCTGGTGTCCTTTGACAGCTCTTTGGTCTTGGCCATAGTGGAGTTTGGAGCGTGACTGTTTGAGGTTGTGGACAGGTGTCTTTTATACTGATAACGAGTTCACACAGGTGCCATTAATACAGGTAACAAGTGGAGGACCGAGGAGCCTCTTAAAGAAGTTACAGGTCTGTGAAAGCCAGAAATCTTACTTGTTTGTAGGTGACCAAATACTTATTTTCCACCATAATTTGCAAATAAATTCTTTAAAAATCAGACAATGTGATTTTCTGGATTTTTTTTCCTCATTTTGTCTCTCATAGTTGAGGTATACCTATGATGAAAATTACAGGCCTCTCTGATCTTTTTAAGTGGGAGAACTTACACAATTGGTGGCTGACTAAATACTTTTTTGCCCCACTGTACTTCCAAGGTCAATGAGTTCAATAAGCAGATCTCTGACTTTGAAACATCCTGTAAAAAGTTTTTGTCTTTTTGAGTTTGAATGTTTGATGTATCCTGACTTCATATTATTTTGCTATTTTTGATATAAATCTTTTTACATTTTGAGCCTTTTGTTCAAGTTTCCAGCTGTTCACATTTCATGTAAAAAGCACTTTGTAATTTAAGCGAACTGATTATGCATGAAGCTAAAAGCTAAAATCAAATTAAACTCGGCCACCGTGATGTTCACTGGATTAGCAACAGAAACATTCCCGTCTCAGTAGCTTCATTACACTGAATTCTTTTCATTTTCTCAAGTTATAGGTTCAAAGATTTGACACCTAGACTCCATCTGATCCACTGTTCCAAAAAAAGCCAGTGGCAAAGTATGAGAGTCAAAGTGAGGACGTGCACCATATGGTGAAGTCCTGCTACACAGCTGCGGATGCAGCCATCAAAGCTCATTGTTTCTGCTTTGTTCAGGCTTCAAAGCCTCCGCTGGTCAGCCAGGGAAACAAATTCAAACGCTGCAGTTTGCCAGTGAACTGTGAGGGACAGGTATTCATCTGTGTGTAGTTTATTGGACGTCCTGCAGAAACATAGATTTGAACAAACAAGATGCTGGCAACGTGCCCGTGCTGAGCTGGTCTAAAAGGTTCAGGTATGGTGGGCGTGCATAATGATTCAAGTAAAGATTCTCAGTCCAGAAACCTCGACTACATAACTCGTTTTCATTACAAATTCCTTTTAGAAATAAAATGTTTTTAAACCTCTAGAACTGCAAATCAGTCATTATCTAGACCTGCTGGTTCCAGTTCAGGGTGTCTGATTCCAGAGGTCACAGGGCGAGAGGCGGGGCTACACCTGGACAGGTCACCAGTCCATCACACACAACTGTTAAATGTCTTTGTCAAATAATTGGCTAAAATATTTGTATTTTTTGCCATTTTACTCGTTATTTTTACCTCAAATTAAAAGAAACATTCTCAACTTTAATTTTTCAATAAACTAAATAAATATTTATACAAGTTTTTCAAGCATAAATAAAGAACTAGCATAAAAACATAAATACATATTTATAAAACAGTTACTGAGGTCTTTATATTACTGTAAAGTATTTGCATGTTTCCTTTGGTTTTCACACTTTTTGATGTTCTAAATTATTTAAGTATCAGAAAACAAAGAGAGTAAATACAAACTGCAGTTTTTATATGAAGATTTAAACTTTCCAAACAAACCTGATAACTAGTTGTCTCATCCTAAGAATACCCAGAGTCTGTGATAACTGAGTCTTCTGGACAGAATTCTTTTAATTCAGACACATTGGAGTGTCTTTAAGCAGGTATGTGCTGTTTCAGATCCAGCAGGTCCAGTTTTGGTGACGTCTCTCCAACACCTTCATCTTGTGTGTTATGAACCAGTGGTGGACTTGCTGATGGACGACCTGCTGGGATTCAGGTCATGAATGGATCGCTGGATCGCCACAGCAGAACTTGTGGTTCTGATTACCACAGCAGGTCGTCCAGGTGAGTTTCTCTTACTTGTGTTGAATCATGAACTTTGACCTTTGGAGTTTTAGATGTTTTTCTGAGTCATCGATGAGTTGTCAGTAGCTACGTTTACATGGGCACATTTAATCGGAATAAACGCCCAATCTGAACAAAAAGACGTCATATAAACATGTCAATCAGAATGTTTTGATCCGATGCAGCCTGATCAGAATGAAATTTACTTCCGATCTAGAGGGGTGGTTTTGTCCGATCTTCATTCAGATAGACGTGCATGTACACACACATTCGGAAAGAAAGGGTGAAAAAAGCCCTTTGCGCATGCGTACAACTTCAGCGTGACGTCTTTCTGCTTTCGCAGACCCAAGTAGAAAACATGGCGGGAAGTAAACAGAAGTGGTCTGCTGGTGCAGTCATCCTGTCATCCTGCTCTCCTCTCCTGTGGTGGAGGAGCAGTAGTAATATGTATTCAGCCTCTAGCTTGGTTAATGCGACCAGTAAAAACCCAAACATAAAGGTAATCACCTGCAGAAGGTCCATATTGGGGATAACGTGAGTCAGCTCGAGCACACGATGGGGCGGGAAAGACGTGCAGAAAGGACGGAGTTTGTTTACTTTTTTTCTTCCCCCGGAAAGACAACTCGCTGTGCGCATGCTCAACTCATTTAACCTGATCGAGTGCTTGGTGCATGTGTACTCATGACATGATCAGATCATTTCAGTTAGTGTCCATGTAAACAGGGATTTGGGAATTCCGATCGACCAAGATTTTAATCAGATTGGGGAAATTTGGCGCATGTAAACGTAGCTAATGTAACTCAGATCATCTGGCGGCTCCTGGAAGGTTCACCATGTGTTCTCTATGTGTGGACTCTCATTCTGGATCACTGGAGTCTTAAAACCTTAGAACTGTATGTGTGACCCATCAGACTGATCGATGGTAATAACTCTGAGTTATCTAGTCCTGATCAGGGTGCAGTTACTTTGTGGTTTGGGTTATTGTTTTCCATCATTTGGAAGCTGCATTTTCTGCTCAGGTTAATCTGATATGAAAATGTTTTACAGAAGCATATTTTTACAGTAAATTGCACATTTTATCATTAACTGCATTTGCAATGTGCAATAAAAAGACCAACTGAACCATGTTGGCAAGAATAACACCTCCATACCTGTCAGTTAGTGGAGTGATGACTAATCGTGGCGTGTTACCCAGGTATTCATATGAGTAGAGAAACTGGGCATCACAGATGTTGGCAACACAATGTCTCTCCTTTTCATTCCAGTGATGTCTCAACTGGGAGAGCCACACAAAAGCCTGAGAAATCTCCACCTCAAAAAAACAAAAAAAACAGAATTAACAGAGGGTGCCAGGGCTGGAGATGAAGCCCAAAATAATCAATGCTGTTCCACTCTCTAATTATGGTAATGACATAGTCTGAAAGCCTGAGTGCATTACTCACTGGTAATAGCTTCTCAAAAAGCACAACAGCAGTCACCATGTGTGCACAGAGGAACTCAAACAGGACGGGTGCTGGGGCAGATGTAACCCCGCTGCTGTTCTCACCTTCTGAGCAATCATTTTGGCGACTACGTCTCTGGCGTGAACGTCGATGGTGCAGATGGTCATGACTTTCTGCCTATCACCAAGTGTAAGCTGTCCAATCAGCATGGAGATGAGGGTGTTGAGCTGAGACACCTGCTTCCTGTAATAGTCTTTCATGGCGTTGTCATAACCTTCCTCAAGACGGGCAAAAGCCATGTTGACATCAGACGTCCACCAGATCTGAGTGCAGGTCAAAGCAACCTAAACAGGTAATTTAAGAATGAAACCTTTAAAGTATTTACATCCACTCATCACTTCATACATGTTCATTTAACAAAATCACTTCATTTTAAATTATTTACAAACTAATGTTTCATTAAAACAAGTAAATGCAAATCCAAACCAGCTGGAGAATAACAACAAATACAATAAATAACTAATAAAATTCATCCAGTGAATCACCACAATAACTCCAGTCCTGCCTACGCAGGCTGAGCTCACCAAACAGAACCAACATGGTGTCATATCCAACACCAGACGCTCTAACAAACACCAAACTAAAACTAATAACCAGAACTTTTTGATTCACTTCATAAAACTCTGGTTTCTCTTCTTCATGCTGTAGCAGCGTTTCATCCTCTTCTTTTTACTAATGATAGTTTATATGTGACCCCCCAGTGGGCGGAGCTAGAACAACCAAAACAGTGACATGTTCTGTGGTGCTTCCCTCCACCTCGAGTCTTTGAATATACGCCAAGCATTAATAAGTTAATCAGAAGTTACATCATTCTTAGACAAAACTCCCAGACTGCATGTTGTTGTTACCTGAGCTGGATAGTCAAACAGCCACTGTTCTCTGGGTTTGTCCTCGTAAGTCATTACTGCTTCTGTCATTGTGTGACGAACGGTGGAGCGCATGGTGTCCAGAACCCGGTTCAACCATATCTCCACCTTTTATAGAAAACAAGCTGTCAGGTACGTTCATGTAACACTTCAGGTCTCTACCTGTCAACCCTGATGAGGTCATTAAGAAGCATTCAAGTGAAGTCAGGAAAATACAATCAGATCTAATGAAAAATTAATGAATTTATGGGTTTTGATCTGACCCCCCCCCAGAGGCAAAAACTGAATGAATGTCCTTTGTTTGGATTATTGAAACCTGTGAACAGCTGATATCTGTATACTGTTCCATAACTGACGAGGACAGTCGCAGTTTTATTGCTACAAAAATAAAAATAAGGCACAGACACTAAATGTTTTACATTAAATTCCTTCTTGAACATTTAAAACTAATATTTTAATGATGTAAATAAAAGCTAGCAGGTAAAATTACCTGTCCAGTGCAGTCACAGGGCTGATTAAAGGGCACATACTCCTCCTCTTTGCTGTACATGCCCACGCCAGTCTGAGAAGGATTTCCCTCTCCGTCTGTTTCAAACTGCATTTTAACCATGTTGTCAAACAGCTTGGACAGATGTCTCTGGACCTGAAGACACACACACAACTCAGGATGGAGTCACATCCGGACTGGTTTCTGGTCTAAACACACAAATAAAGACTTCATGTGTTGTTTTAGCGTTATTAACAGAAGGGCCGGTTCCAATAATAATGTCTTACTATGATTTATTAACATGTTCATCACTAGTTTCTTCCTGAGCTGAAAACATATAATGTGCATATGAAGATACAAACAACCTGTGAGCAACACTGCCTCTCTGTGGACACTAACGGTACTGCAGGAAGTTAACAAGCATCCGATTTGTTAAACTGGTAGAAAGTAAAAACTACTTTCAGATAGAAGCAGTATGTTCTGTACACATACTGGAAAGTACACGCTAGTTCTACTCGTTAGACAAGACACCTGCTGTGGGTTAGTCCCATTAGACAGAATGTCCAACAAATCAGAGGAAGAGATGAAGAAGAATCTTGGAAAAGCCAGACGCTTGGTGTCCAGATACTCAGCCAGAGCTTTTTCACACACAGAGAGCCTGTAGTTAAAACACAACAACAAACAACTCAGAGTCTGTGTTTTGTTTGTATGTTTTCCTGCATGTGTGTTAACAACACACTTTATAACAGGTTTAAGAGAAAAGTCATTCACCTGCTCTGGATGTCCTCCAGTCTACCAAACAGACCTGGTTTGTTGGTCGCCTGTATCACGTTGGGCGTTTGATGCATAGTGTTTGCTAGCTCTCTGAAATCAGCATCAATCACCTCAAACAGCCTCGAGTCCTGCAAATGATTCCAGAAGAACATCAAGGCAGAGGATTTAAGTCTCCACATCTGGTTTTCAGACCAGCCTGAACATCACAAGAGAAATTAAAAGAGATGTGCAGTTTCAGCCTCTGAACTAACAGTAAAGACTAATTAATGAATTCTTAATTAACAAGTAACAGTTATTCTATCTCAGCTTAGAAAGCAATAACAGAGCTGCAGTCTGCATATAAACCAGCACATGCAGCTGCAGATAACTGCATGTGTGAGTGTAAACACTGGATCACCTCAAGCAGCTGTGTACGGATGTCCTCAGAACCAATGAAGATGCTTTCCAGGTGGGTCCATGTACGCTGCACCTCAAACCAGATGGAGAGGACTGAGTCTGCCATGGACAGCTTGCTCTGCCATGAAGACACTTCATCCAGAAAGTGTGCAACGTACTTGGAGGACATGAGGTTCTGCAGCTGAACCTGGTTGTCTTCCAGTGTCTCAATCAGTTCCTCGTCAGCGCAGAGCAGAGGTACCTGACTCCTCTGGTGGGGCTCAAACTGAAACTGCATAGCTGGACAGCGCGCAATACAGTCAGACAACCATGATGTAGCTTGGTTTAGCTAACGTGGCGTGTCGTCCTACCTGTCCACGTGGCGTGGAGCTCAGACAGAACCTTCTCCATTGCCATTTCTTTAACAGCCTTGTCTACAATCCTTCTAACTTCCTCTTCAACACAGTGCAGGTTGAGCTGCAGCAGGTCAGCCAAGGTGGTTTCCTGTTCACAGGACAGACGCATCAGAACTCTACCACCATCCGGTAACTGGGTCAGAACCCCACAGTTATAACACACTGGTAAAGTTAAAAATCAGAACCAGAACCAGAACCAGATACAGTGGGGCAAAAAAGTATTTAGTCAGCCACCAATTGTGTAAGTTCTCCCACTTAAAAAGATCAGAGAGGCCTGTAATTTTCATCATAGGTATACCTCAACTATGAGAGACAAAATGAGGAAAAAAAATCCAGAAAATCACATTGTCTGATTTTTAAAGAATTTATTTGCAAATTATGGTGGAAAATAAGTATTTGGTCACCTACAAACAAGTAAGATTTCTGGCTTTCACAGACCTGTAACTTCTTTAAGAGGCTCCTCGGTCCTCCACTCGTTACCTGTATTAATGGCACCTGTGTGAACTCGTTATCAGTATAAAAGACACCTGTCCACAACCTCAAACAGGCACGCTCCAAACTCCACTATGGCCAAGACCAAAGAGCTGTCAAAGGACACCAGAAACAAAATTGTAGACCTTCACCAGGCTGGGAAGACTGAATCTGCAATAGGTAAGCAGCTTGGTGTGAAGAAATCAACTGTGGGAGCAATTATTAGAAAATGGAAGACATACAAGACCACTGATAATCTCCCTCGATCTGGGGCTCCACGCAAGATCTCACCCCGTGGGGTCAAAATGATCACAAGAACGGTGAGCAAAAATCCCAGAACCACACGGAGGGACCTAGTGAATGACCTGCAGAGAGCTGGGACCAAAGTAACAAAGGCTACCATCAGTAACACACTACGCCGCCAGGGACTCAAATCCTGCAGTGCCAGACGTGTCCCCCTGCTGAAGCCAGGACACGTCCAGGCCCGTCTGCGGTTTGCTAGAGAGCATTTGGATGATCCAGAAGAGGATTGGGAGAACATCATATGGTCAGATGAAACCAAAGTAGAACTTTTTGGTAGAAACTCAACTTGTCGTGTTTAGAGGGGAAAGAATGCTGAGTTGGATCCAAAGAACACCATACCTACTGTAAAGCATGGGGGTGGAAACATCATGCTTTGGGGCTGTTTTTCTGCAAGGGGACCAGGACGACTGATCCGTGTAAAGGAAAGAATGAATGGGGCCATGTATCGTAAGATTTTGAGTGAAAACCTCCTTCCATCAGCAAGGGCATTGAAAATGAGACGTGGCTGGGTCTTTCAGCATGACAATGATCCCAAACACACCGCCCGGGCAACGAAGGAGTGGCTTCGTAAGAAGCATTTCAAGGTCCTGGAGTGGCCTAGCCAGTCTCCAGATCTCAACCCCATAGAAAATCTCTGGAGGGAGTTGAAAGTCCGTGTTGCCCAGCGTCAGCCCCAAAACATCACTGCTCTAGAGGAGATCTGCATGGAGGAATGGGCCAAAATACCAGCAACAGTGTGTGAAAACCTTGTGAAGACTTACAGAAAACGTTTGACCTCTGTCATTGCCAACAAAGGCTATATAACAAAGTATTGAGATTAACTTTTGTTATTGACCAAATACTTATTTTCCACCATAATTTGCAAATAAATTCTTTAAAAATCAGACAATGTGATTTTCTGGATTTTTTTCCCTCATTTTGTCTCTCATAGTTGAGGTATACCTATGATGAAAATTACAGGCCTCTCTGATCTTTTTAAGTGGGAGAACTTACACAATTGGTGGCTGACTAAATACTTTTTTGCCCCACTGTATACCCCAGTATGTTACACATAAGGAACATTACCCTGGTTCATGCTGGTTCTTGTACTTATACACAAACATGTAAAGATAAACATTAAATATTGAACACAGACATTTTATTCTCAACTTTAGTTTAATCAGAAGGATTTTAAGGACAGCATCCCATCCATTGATCCTGTTGCCCTGACAACCAGATGCTTTTCTACATGAAGTTTTGGATTGAATCCCAGACCTGGTCCATGGTGAAGTGGACTCCAGTGGCAGCCATCAGCTGATTCCAGTGTCGGGCTCGTATGGCTGGATTTTGGAGCTCAGCTACAGCCTGCAGGGAGGTCTGGATGTTCTGTACCCTGCTGTCCAGACCTGTAAAAGCCTCCCAGACTCGAACCTGTCAGAGACCGAGTCAGAGATCAGTAACGTTGCTCTGCGTTCGATCACCTGAACAAATTCAATATTTCACAAATCTAGATGTTGACATGACTGAAATAATTTAATAGAATACAAACTATAATGTTTTTAAAAGTAAAGTATGATCAGAGTGGCTGAACCTTCTTATTATTTGGATTTTATACTAGAATGAGTTTATATTCTTGAGATATTTTATGCAGCTGCAGCCACTAATGAATGTTTCCTATAAAATAACTTTTTTCTTGTTTTCTTTTTTTTATTATTTCCACTGATTTTCTTTTCTTTTTTTTTGCACTTTCCTATTTTTTCTGCGTTTTTCTCCTGATCTCTTCTTGAAGGTCCTCGAGTCCTTCTGGGGTTCAGAGTCTCTACATGGAGACTCAGCTGATCCCAGAGGTTTTCTATGGGATTCAGGTCTGGGGTAAGTCCAGGTCCCTCCATTCCAGGTCCCCCAGTCTCCAGCAGCTGTTCTCTAATGATGAGACCTGGATGATCTGGATCCTTGTGGTCCATAAAGATGAAATGAGACCTGTGTTGTCCATGCAGGGACACGATGACTAGATTAATCATGTTATTCAGGTCTTTTGGACTCGTCACTGAACCACCAACAGTTTTTAGGGAAGCTGTAGTTTTTGTCCAAAGAAACAAATAAATTAGGACTTCTAGGGACTCTAAAGGTGTTCTCCTTCTATAATGAACTATAGAACTGTGTCAAGAGAACTACAGTATATAAAAAACCCTTTCATGCAAGAACAGCTGACACTAATATTAATGATCCATCCATTAAAGTGCCTCTACTTTCACTCAGTATTAGTATATGATTCAGTCATGTGTTTTCAGGTGGTTCTGTTGGTAAGGTCTCACCTCCTTATCCAGCCCTCGTATGTCTTTAGAGAAGCGTTTGCATTCCAGCTCCATACTCTCCACCTTTATATCTGCCCAGGGAGTCACCTTCCATGCAGCCATGCTGGTTTCTACCAAGGTGATCATGTCCCAGAGTTCCTTCAGCAGGTTCACGTCACATCTTAGAAAACAGAGCCAATATAAAAATATCTGCTTTAAATGCAACATGTCAGATACAGACTGAGTAAAAGTACTGAAACAAAGATGAAATGATTGTTATATTATCTAACTTGGTCTGGTGGGTTGGTACTCTTTACCTGCACTGCTGGAGCTGTTTGTACTCTGAGACTGTGACCTCAAACAGGCTTGCAGACTCCAACAGGGAGGCCATCACTGCCTCCTGTTCCTGGATGTGCTGGTGGAACTCATCCAACATCTGGTAGGGTCTCTTACTGTCAAACCTGGCAAATGCATGAGCACACAAGCACCCATCATAACACACATTAGCACAGACTCAGCACAAATCAGGCGTATTTGGGTAATGAGAGGCTGTAGTTGTGCCAAGGCTGACTTGGCTGCAGATGAACTATTCCAGATTCTGCAGTTCGAACTTCATACTGTGACAATTAACAATGACTTGCATGACATTAATTGGAAAATAATCACCAGGTTATTAAGAGACCAATTACACACTTAACTAATCTGGCAATTAGATGTTATGACGAAGCTTCTCTTCCTATGAATTAATTAGCATTATGTTAAAATTCAATTATCTTTGGTAGATGAGACGATGTCAAGGTAAGATGTCTCCTCAGTCAAATGAAGAAACAAGTAAAGGTGTTTTTATTCTCACTAACATACTCTGCTTGTCACAGATAAAAACACATACAGTAAAGTTCTATTATCATAAAATTAGAGTTCTATTATTATAAAATTTACAGTCGTATCATTTTAAGTATCACGTGTTTTTATTGTAATAGATTTCCCACAACTTTCAAAGTGTATTTTCATAAAGTTTGTTGGATCTCCAGCAGAAGGTTTCTAGTTATGTTCTGATAAGCTGTAATGCTTGTCGGTGTTACGGTTAGTGCTCGTATCTTCAGAATAACGTTAGAGAACAAAGTTAGTGCATCAGCCTTCAGATAGAAATAACTAATCAACTCCATTTGAAGTTCAGGTGATCAAAGCAGTTACCTGAAGGGTCCGTTGTTGTGAAAGTGTTCCCTAAAAGAATGTTGTTCTACATCCAACACAGCACACCTCTGGCGTAGACTGGCTGCTTCAACCGCCTGCAGAGGTGCTAACCGCTGTTTAATCAAAATCACCTCTTTTTTCACATTATTCCATTTCTCTGGCAACTCCTGAGAAAATACAGGAATATAAACGCAGTAATATTTAAACAGAAGAACAACCTGCATCAGCTGAAAGAGAAACTACATGAAGACACTAAGAGTTTCCAAAACGGTCTCTTTCTCTGGACCTGGTGACATGGTACTTAGATTATGAGCCTGTTCAAAGATTTCACATGACAGATTTTATCTCTAAATATTTCCTGAATCATCACTAGAACTCATTAGATGGTTGTTCATTTTAGTTTCCACAAGTGCCAGAAAATATGAAAACTTTGATTAAACTGAAACTTTCTAAACTGTCAATCATCTGACTGTCTCTCACACACGCCATGTGATTCTTTATTAATAGAACAGGTTGCAAAGTGTTGTATATTCAGCTGAACACAGTTGCAGCCCAGTGACCTCTAATATCTGATCTTACCTCTAACTGTTTGTAAACCTCTTCAGGGAGCTCCTGTTCATACGTCCTCAGCAGGACGATGGTCTGTTGGAGAGGTTCAAACATGGTGTCTGTCATGTTCTGCCTTTCTTTGACAGCCAACAAGTGACCCATGACCTGAAGCAACCCGCTGCGGTCTCCCTCTTCTACTTGCTTGTTCAGACCAACTTCAGTTTCATCAATAAACTTCTCCAGATCTGACAAGCTAAGAAAACAAAACAGCATCATTATCTGTTCTGCACATCAAGATCAAAGACATGCTGGAACAGCCCCCCCCCAGGTTATTGTCAGTGATGCATGTGACTCCTCCCATGTCCCATGGACCTGGCACAGGAGGACGAACCCTGAGTTATAGGACATATATGAAGTTTTATTTTATTTAAGAAAACAATTATTTTAAATAAACATTTGAAAGATTTAAATAATGTTAAAAACACTGCATATACACTGAAATTACTTCTAAATACATTTTACAGGATC
Organism: Pachypanchax playfairii; assembly: GCA_006937955.1. Classification (NCBI taxonomy): domain Eukaryota; kingdom Metazoa; phylum Chordata; class Actinopteri; order Cyprinodontiformes; family Aplocheilidae; genus Pachypanchax; species Pachypanchax playfairii. Next base: position 387,844 of record SSNP01000052.1, read on the forward strand.
TCCAAAAATGCACCTTGTTCTGGTCATGTGATGCGTGAAGTTTTAGCAGAGACACAACTTCACATCATTTCACTGTTTAGCCACATAGCTCTGATTATGACATCACTATATGGTGAATATTTGTATTCTGGGGTTTTTTATCAACTTAAATTTGTCTCTACATCAAGTTAACAGTTTTCTCTGACAGACAACGTGGTGAGACTTGTACCACTAAAAGGATTTCACAGCCAGAAAGTGACCATCAGCTTGATGGCGTGCAGCGCTCATGTTGGAGAGGAGGAACTACAATGTGAGCCACCTGCTGGAGATCTGGTTCGGTTTCAAAGACAGGGACAGAATGAGACTGAAACCTGGTGCTGGACCAGTTCTACACAGTCCTAGTAGAGCTGGGCAGCAGCTTGTGCAACAAGAAGTCTCACCAGGGTCTGACACTCACAAACTTTCTGTGGTCAGGGTCATTTACTTATTACACGTAGATATTGTTCCAGCATGAAAGAGAGATTCTCTTTTATGAGAAACATTACTCGTAATATTGTAAAGTTTCTGAATTAGCAGCATCTCGTCTCGCTCATTCAGCAGGAACCTGCTTCACGTCTTTATAAGGATTTAAGATATATGATAAAACCATTTAGGAAATCTACCTGGTGGATCACAGTCCCGTGATCGAGGACGGATCACTGAATTACAACAGCGTATTTATTTACATTTAAAATCCAAGTACCTGTAGAATATGAAGTGAGGTCTGTATCTATCTATCTATCTATCTATCTATATATATATATCTATATATACTGTATAGATATATATATACAGTGGGGCAAAAAAGTATTTAGTCAGCCACCAATTGTGTAAGTTCTCCCTCTTAAAAAGATCAGAGAGGCCTGTAATTTTCATCAGAGGTATACCTCAACTATGAGAGACAAAATGAGGAAAGAAAATCCAGAAAATCACATTGTCTGATTTTTAAAGAATTTATTTGCAAATTATGGTGGAAAATAAGTATTTGGTCAATAACAAAAGTTAATCTCAATACTTTCTTATATAGCCTTTGTTGGCAATGACAGAGGTCAAACGTTTTCTGTAAGTCTTCACAAGGTTTTCACACACTGTTGCTGGTATTTTGGCCCATTCCTCCATGCAGATCTCCTCTAGAGCAGTGATGTTTTGGGGCTGACGCTGGGCAACACGGACTTTCAACTCCCTCCAGAGATTTTCTATGGGGTTGAGATCTGGAGACTGGCTAGGCCACTCCAGGACCTTGAAATGCTTCTTACGAAGCCACTCCTTCGTTGCCCGGGCGGTGTGTTTGGGATCATTGTCATGCTGAAAGACCCAGCCACGTCTCATTTTCAATGCCCTTGCTGATGGAAGGAGGTTTTCACTCAAAATCTTACGATACATGGCCCCATTCATTCTTTCCTTTACACGGATCAGTCGTCCTGGTCCCCTTGCAGAAAAACAGCCCCAAAGCATGATGTTTCCACCCCCATGCTTTACAGTAGGTATGGTGTTCTTTGGATCCAACTCAGCATTCTTTCCCCTCCAAACACGACAAGTTGAGTTTCTACCAAAAAGTTCTATTTTGGTTTCATCTGACCATATGATGTTCTCCCAATCCTCTTCTGGATCATCCAAATGCTCTCTAGCAAACCGCAGACGGGCCTGGACGTGTCCTGGCTTCAGCAGGGGGACACGTCTGGCACTGCAGGATTTGAGTCCCTGGCGGCGTAGTGTGTTACTGATGGTAGCCTTTGTTACTTTGGTCCCAGCTCTCTGCAGGTCATTCACTAGGTCCCTCCGTGTGGTTCTGGGATTTTTGCTCACCGTTCTTGTGATCATTTTGACCCCACGGGGTGAGATCTTGCGTGGAGCCCCAGATCGAGGGAGATTATCAGTGGTCTTGTATGTCTTCCATTTTCTAATAATTGCTCCCACAGTTGATTTCTTCACACCAAGTTGCTTACCTATTGCAGATTCAGTCTTCCCAGCCTGGTGAAGGTCTACAATTTTGTTTCTGGTGTCCTTTGACAGCTCTTTGGTCTTGGCCATAGTGGAGTTTGGAGCGTGACTGTTTGAGGTTGTGGACAGGTGTCTTTTATACTGATAACGAGTTCACACAGGTGCCATTAATACAGGTAACGAGTGGAGGACCGAGGAGCCTCTTAAAGAAGTTACAGGTCTGTGAAAGCCAGAAATCTTACTTGTTTGTAGGTGACCAAATACTTATTTTCCACCATAATTTGCAAATAAATTCTTTAAAAATCAGACAATGTGATTTTCTGGATTTTTTTTCCTCATTTTGTCTCTCATAGTTGAGGTATACCTATGATGAAAATTACAGGCCTCTCTGATCTTTTTAAGTGGGAGAACTTACACAATTGGTGGCTGACTAAATACTTTTTTGCCCCACTGTATATATATATATATATATATATATATATATATATATATATATATATACACACACACACACACGTACAGTCGTGGCCAAAAGTTTTGAGAATGAGACAAAAGTTGCTGCTTCAGTTTTTATGATCAGTTTGAATAAACTCCAGAACGTTCTGAAGATCAGATGAATTACAAAGTCCTTCTTTATGAAAATGAACTTAATCCCAATAAACTCGTTTCCACTGCGTGTCATCGCTGCAATAAAACAACCTGCTGAGAACATTTCAATCATCTTCTCACTAACAGGTGAGAATGTTGATGAGCTCGAGGCTGGAGGTCATGATGTCATGCTGCTAGAGTTAGAATAACAGACTGGATGATGCTTAAAATCACTGTTCTTCCTGGTTACCATGGTAACCATGGTTACATGCAAAGAAACACGTGCAACATAATGATGTTGCATAAAAAGAGCTTCACAAGCAGGATGCTACTAAGATGCAGCTAAAACAACCATTTATCAGAACTTCAAGGAAAGAGGTTCAGTTGTTATGAAGACGCTTCAGGAGACCAGAGAACCACAAAAACACAACCATGATGACAGAATGTTACCAAAACATCCTCCAAGAGCAACTTCTTCATCCATCCAAGAACCTTTTCCATCATGATGGAGCTCCAGGTCATCAGGACAAAGTGACTCGAGGAACAAAACACTGACATTTAGGGTCCATGTCCAGGAAACTCCCCAGACCTTAATCCAGTTCAGAACTTGTCAATCCTCAAGAAGCAGGTAGACAAACTAAAACTCAGTAATTCTGACAAACTCCAGCTTTGATGATGATGAATGAGCAGCATCAGTCAGGATTTGGACCAGAAGTTGATTGACAGCAGGATGAGTTGCAGAGGATTTTAAAAAGAAGGTCCAACACTGTAAATATCGACTCTTTGAATGAACGTGATGTTACTGTTAATAAAAACCTTTGAAACTGATGAAGTTTGTAATTAAACTTTAACACAAAAACAATCAGACACAAAGTTCTAAAAAGACTGAAGCAGTTTGAAAAACAACATGTGTGTCATTGTGAAACTTTTCAACACGACTTTATATCAACAAAACACATGAAACAAAATCAGTCAGAAACACGTGTTCTCCAGTTTCTGCAGATGTGCGTGTTCCCTCACCTCCAGTTCTTACATCATGAAAAACATCTCTCTTAAAGAGAGGATGTTTCTGACCGGCTGCAGGTTCTAAACTGTCTGGCAGCAGGTTCTAAACTGTCTGGCTGCAGGTTCTAAACTGTCTGGCTGCAGGTTCTAAACTGTCTGGCTGGAGGTTCTAAACTGCCTGGCTGCAGGTTCTAAACTGTCTGGTTATAGGTTCTAAACTGTCTGGTTGGAGGTTCTAAACTGTCTGGCTGCAGGTTCTAAACTGTCTGGCTGCAGGTTCTAAACTGTCTGGCTGCAGGTTCTAAACTGTCTGGCTGGAGGTTCTAAACTGCCTGGCTGCAGGTTCTAAACTGTCTGGTTATAGGTTCTAAACTGTCTGGTTGGAGGTTCTAAACTGTCTGGCTGCAGGTTCTAAACTGTCTGGCTGCAGGTTCTAAACTGTCTGGCTGCAGGTTCTAAACTGTCTGGCTGCAGGTTCTAAACTGTCTGGCTGTAGGTTCTAAACTGTCTGGCTGCAGGTTCTAAACTGTCTGGTTGGAGGTTCTAAACTGTCTGGTTGGAGGTTCTAAACTGTCTGGTTGTAGGTTCTACACTGTCTGGCTGCAGGTTCTAAACTGTCTGGTTGGAGGTTCTAAACTGTCTGGCTGCAGGTTCTAAACTGTCTGGTTGGAGGTTCTAAACTGTCTGGTTGCAGGTTCTAAACTGTCTGGTTGCAGGTTCTAAATTGTCTGGTTGCAGGTTCTAAACTGTCTGGTTGGAGGTTCTAAACTGTCTGGTTGGAGGTTCTAAACTGTCTGGTTGGAGGTTCTAAACTGTCTGGCTGCAGGTTCTAAACTGTCTGGTTGGAGGTTCTAAACTGTCTGGCTGCAGATTCTAAACTGTCTGGCTGCAGGTTCTAAACTGTCTGGTTGCAGGTTCTAAACTGTCTGGTTGCAGGTTCTAAACTGTCTGGCCGCCGGTTCTAAACTGTCTGGCTGCAGGTTCTAAACTGTCTGGCTGTAGGTTCTAAACTGTCTGGCTGCAGGTTCTAAACTGTCTGGTTGCAGGTTCTAAACTGTCTGGTTGCAGGTTCTAAACTGTCTGGTTATAGGTTCTAAACTGTCTGGTTGTAGGTTCTAAACTGTCTGGTTGTAGGTTCTAAACTGTCTGGTTGCAGGTTCTAAACAGTCTGGCTTCAGGTTCTAAACTGTCTGGGTGCAGGTTCTAAACTGTCTAGCTGCAGGTTCTAAACTGTCTGGTAGGTTCTGAGTGCTTAATACAGTTACATCTTGTCCAGGTCCGGGGGCATGGTTGGGGGTGGGGCCATCTTTATAGATTTTGAGGTGATGATTGGTTGAGGATGAATTTCCTACCTGTTGGTAACCAGACTCACAAGGTGCTGTTTGAACATCAGGCTCCATCTTTTGATGATATTAAGTAAAGCACTTTTCATTTTTCTGCCATCCACCCTCATCCACCCGTGGAAGACACGCACCACCTGAAGACCCTGAACCTCCTCGTACAGCCTCTCATAACTGCACAGGAACAAATAAACAGTTCAGCAAAAACCGGTCTGTAAATCCTTAAAGTGAATTAAAGCTGTGATTAAAAGTCTGTTTCCTTTTCTACTCAATGAAAAAAGAAAAATACATTTTACAATTTCATCTAAAACTTTTAGGAACACAAACAATACACACATCTCTAATTCATATGACTTTTACCTACCGGTCCACCTGTTCTCTAAAATCCTCCAGAGTGGGTGGACTCTCTGGAAGCTCCTGGTCAGAATGATGGTCTGCATCAAGAATTCTTACAGTTTGTCTGGACTGTAGGAACTGATTCAAGAACTCCTTCCTGTCATCCAAGTACAGGTAATTATATTGTTCCAGAGAGTGGCGAAACTCGCAGCACGCCATCATGACACTCTGCACACGCTCCATTAAAAGATGACGCATGTTTGCCAGCTCAGCCATATCTTCAATGTCAGCCTGAGAGGAGAGGGTTTAGTATTATGTACCAGAGTTTTCTACATGTGCTGCTGCACAATAAAATGTTGTTGCATTAAAGCAGCTGTACCTGGTAGTGGGGAAAGGGGCTGTGCTGGGCAAGGCGTGGCACCAGACAAGAAATTCTGAACACATTATTGATGAGATTCTCCATCATGTCAAATAAATTGTCTCCAACTCCAAATTCCAGAGGTGGTGAGAACACCATATCAGGAACCTTTAGTTCTAACTGAGTCTCAAAGAGAGGGGCTGACACGGCGTTCTGATCTATGATAGAAACAGAAGGAGGTATCAAACATGGACATTTGTTTGTAGTTTGTCATTGTCTTGTGTTAATTATTTAAATACTGCTTGTGGTTTTTAAATATTAAAGTTAGGGGGAGTTTTTTCATCTTGAAATCTGGGATTCAGTTAAAAGTTTCACCTGGTTTCATTCTCAAACTCAGTAAAAGTGGGAGGTTGAAGCAGCTGTTGAAGAGGAAGTTATAAATAATAGTAGAAGATGAAAAGAACTCAGAGCAAAGACAAAAACAACTTATTATTAAAAGAGGAAACTTCAGTGTTGAGGGACGTTCCCTCATTGGCTGAATGAAACCAGGACCATCATCTCAACCTGGAAAATCACTCACAAAATTAAATAGATGCAACAAAACAAAAGACCTGGTGTTTGATCTGTTCTGCATCTCAGACCACATCTAATGGAGTTTTTCTGAGCTGAACACACAAGAATAATCTCATTTACTCTGAATGAGCTGAAAAAGTTAACGAGAGTGAGTCACTTCCTGCCAGCCTCGGAAGTCCTTGTGTTCACAAGCTAACCTTGCTAACCAACAGAGAACCCAGAGGACTGACACTATCTCCTTCAACATCTAATTAGAACTTTGACTGCTTCAGAGTCAGAATCCAAGGAGGGAACTGCTGTTTCATGGGTGTGTCCAGTTCACAGGATCCCCACCAGAGAGGTGCTCATGCAGGAGGAAACACCCAGATGTAGGCAGGTAGAATGTAGGTGAGTTCCTTCATCAGCAGCTGAAATGAGCCTCTAGTTAATCAATAGGGTAAAACTCTTGGACCAGGTTTGGATCTACAGAGAGCTGGAGTAGTAGGATTCCACAGGAGCTTGTATGTTAACAGATGCTACAAGAAAGAAAATGTTTAAAACAGAATAAATGCCTTTAAGGTTTTACTGCTAAGATTAGTTCAGAAGGTTTAGAACCACGGCAGCACGTCTGTGTGAAACAAGGGAAGGAGCCTTAAACACAAACAGTTTGGAACCAAATCATCCTGAAACACGTCTCATCAAATAAATTACATACTAGCAAGATTTACCACAAACCAAACCACAGCTGGTTTACACCAAATCCTTCCAGGATGGGTCAGTAACAAGCTGTCCAAAGTTACACTGACTAAGAGAGTTGGCAGCAACATTCTGACTTTTCCTTAAAAGTAGTAACTCCCTTAAAATGATAAAACACTACAAATAATAAATACATGCATCACTTTTTGATGTCAAATTCTGCTGCATTTTATTCTGAAAAATCCTACCAGTGTTGTCCAAGAAAAACTTGAGTGAGCACTCAATACTGCTGAAGAAACCATCTCTGATGATGTCATCAATGTGCTCCACGTAGGCCTCCCACTCCTCTGATGACGGCTCAGCTCTCAACATCACCTGATTTTCCTAAAACAGAAAGATGAAAATGACTCATTTCAGCGTTAATCCAAAATCCTAGACTTGTATGTTGTTAAATGTGATTTATGGTACATATAAAGTTATTTTAATATGACATACAATCAGTAAAGTACCTTAAGCAGGAAGTGAATTTTTTCTCCAGAGGACTTTATAAGACTGTAAAACTTTTCAACTCGTTCAGTCTTGTCCTCCAGGCTGAGTAATGCATCTTTTTTGCCTTCTTTTCGGTCAAACATGGGCGTGGCCCAGGATCTTGTGCAGCTCTGAATCTCCTTGATGTTATCCTTAGTCCTCTGGAGTAACGTCTCCATTCCACTCACAGAGTCTCGCATGTCCAGGATGTTCTGCCACACGCCTGAAGAAATGTGGGATCAAGAATCCAAAAGATGATAAAATCAATATATAAATGATCTTCAGTCTGAACATAAACAAGAAAATATTATTTAACTTTTACAACATGCAGGTTCTCAGCATCTAAACACACAACAAACTAAAATAAATAAAAGTAAATATTTCTACTTTGGTCTCATCTGGTGGTTCATTCAGATACAGCTTTGTAAACCAAGTCATGCTGCCATGTTGTTTGTACTCATTCTGTCTTTCTCTAATTAGTCATTCATGACCTTTAACCTGACGTGCTAAGTGAGACCTGCAGAGTCTGACATGGGTTCTCAAACCTCTCAGAGAATCTGTCTGACATTAGAATTCATTTCCTGGTACGTCCAGCTAGTGTTCTGTTTAAACTGGACTCATTATGCAGTAGATTGCACTACTGATGTCATATATAACTAGTTTATTTGATGGTAAATGTCATATATAACTAGTTTATCTGATGGTAAATGTCATATATAACTAGTTTATTTGATGGTAAATGTCATATATAACTAGTTTATTTGACGGTAAATGTCATATATAACTAGTTTATTTGATGGTAAATGTCATATATAACTAGTTTATTTGACGGTAAATGTCATATATAACTAGTTTATTTGACGGTAAATGTCATATATAACTAGTTTATTTGATGGTAAATGTCATATATAACTAGTTTATTTGATGGTAAATGTCATATATCTCTAGTTTATTTGACGGTAAATGTCATATATAACTAGTTTATTTGATGGTAAATGTCATATATAATTAGTTTATCTGATGGTAAATGTCATATATAACTAGTTTATCTGATGGTAAATGTCATATATAACTAGTTTATTCGACGGTAAATGTCATATATAACTAGTTTATTTGACGG